>CARXXK010000004.1:45753522-46173462 GCA_949089665.1 Macrosiphum euphorbiae | reverse complement strand
TTGCGGTTTTCATCAAGTACCTATATTCTGTCACCAGACAAACTTTTTCTTTATTTCGAGGCCACTTGTGTAATAAAGATTTTTAATACTAGCTGTTTGAGAATTTTGATTCTCATTATAATAGTTACTTTTTCGTTTTCATAATCACCACCGAGGAAGATCGGTTTCGATATATTTTCAGGTGTTGAATTCAAAAAATGGAAAAAATATGTCGATGATGTTGTGCTAGCAAGTCAAACAGATATAAAGCGATGTTGTGCATTTTGACAAAAATATGCAGAATAATGCATGTAGGTATTGGAAAAAACCAGGTCAATCATATCATTACGACATATTATATAGTATAATATAATAATTTTAATTCAACTCAAAAGAAATTACTGTATATTACATAATATTATAATAGTACGATTTATGACTTTATGAGTTGGTCGGTGGTCCCCATTATTTTTTTAAGCAAGCTTGTGGCTTGCTTATTAATTTGGCATGTACGTTTTACATCTAACATGCAACAATCATTTATCTGAAATAACTGAATTTACTATATAATATTAACACTATATATTATTTAAATAATAGTGTTATATCAATATAGTAGTATTATAGTTATCAATTAGATGATTTAGACAAAAATACGAGGACTAATACAACGTGGTAATTACCTAAAGCGATTTTCTTGTGTTTAATTATTTTTTTTGATAGTTATATATGACTATTTTATTTTTATATGAACAATAAATACTCGTAAACATTACAGGGAAATTAAATAAGTATCCAGGAGAATTTCTTGAGACGACGGAAAGTATAGGGACCTCGCCTGTGATCAGCCAAATATAAGCAATATGTTAAAAAGAAAAATGAACTTACAAAATAGGGAAAATAAGAAAGAAGTTGAGCTTTAGGCCCCAGAATTTATTATTTACGTGTGATTTTATGTCATGAATAAAATCGTAAAAAAAATACCTGTAAAATGGGATGCGATATTGCGATATATATAATTATATTCATGTTATATTAATCACGTTATTCATCATTGTAATTATTTGTGTTAATAAACACACACACGATAGGTACCTACAAAAAAGTATACAATAGGTATATTTATATTAATATTACAAAAATAAATTATACATTTACTCTGGATAATTAAATTGTATTTTAATCATGAAAAACAAACCACTAAAATTTTATGTGCATATAACATACATAATCAAAAATTATATCCAATGGTGGTGCCCGTTCATTTGAAAATTATCTAATATCATACCGGTATATTATGACATAATTTGTTCCACATTATTATTAAAATCAGTGCTGAAGTGCACACCGTAAAAGTAAAACAAGTATTAATATTATTAAAATGCATTTCAAGATCACTCTATGTCTCTAATCTCCGTGTACGAGTATAGTATATATACCTATTCATTATGATATTGGGATAAAACATCCTACAAGGACAAAATATCCTGTATTATAATATGCATATTATCTAAGATTAAAATATCCAGGGTCAAAATAACTAACGGAAAGCCGACAGGAATATAGGACAAATTATTTAAATTAAAATACCCTATGTAAACAGAGAAATTAATAATAATTACATTATTTACTGTTAAATCATATTAAAAAAAAACATTTACTATTTGTTAATAATAAATTGCCTTATGAAAAATATTAAACCGTTTATGTCAGTTTTTAATATAATTTTTATAAATACTTATACCATATTATCGTCAACCATAATCCGGTATATAGTATTATTATTATGAAAAAAAATATCAATAAAATATTAGTTTGTTAAATATAGGTTGGTGTTCAATTTTTTTTTAAAGGGTGTGGAGCCCGTTTTTCAAATTTTCCGCCACTCTACAAAATTCGAAAATTATATTTTATATTTTAATTGTGACCTTAGTTATAATACTTATCTACTAATCTACTACCCAATATCTACTTAGGGTAGGTTGATATGGTGTATAATATCAACAAAAATGTATAAATTAGCTATATATACGAGTGACAAAAATTTTAATACTTCCAGTGATTTGATTTTAAAAATTTGAAGATGTTTAAATGCATAAACAAGTTTACTTTGCATCACTTATTAAATTTTTAGTATAATACTTGACGATAATAAACTATAAAATGTTATACATTTGTCAATTTTCAATATTAAATATATTTAAAAAATTAAAAATTAAAAATATTAAATATAATATACTCCGACAGATGCAAAGTAGACTTGTTGACAGGCCTGTGATAACTGAAATATGATACGTATGTTTGTGATGTAATTTTTTCCAGATATCTTGAAAATACTGCATCGATAGTGGTGTCATCTCTCGCTGTAGCATTGTAGATTCTGCTGGATTGTTTATCATAATATGTAAATCGAATGTGTCCATAAGGAAAGTTTTAAAAGTTTCCGATTTCTCATCATTAAAATTGATGTTAAAGTCACCAAATTGTTATAATTTATAAATTTAAACATGTAATTATAAATGCATAATACGCAGATCTTATTAGGCTGTTTCAAATCCTATCTCGTTATACCAGTTTTCTATTACCTAGCCTATACCAAACGCAACCCACGAAGAAATGTAATCACGGCAAAGGTAAAGCACTATATTATAAGGAATCCTATCTCGTTATACCAGTTTTCTATTACCTAGTCTATACCAAACGCAACCCACGAAGAAATGTAATCACGGCAAAGGTAAAGCACTATATTATAAGGATATATGCAACAATCAGATTATTCTACGAAAACAATTTCATGAAATAAAAATGTTTACCCGTCATGCAAGGAGATTATAATATGTACCTATATAAGATGTAACCAAAAGTTTATGCTTTGGAAGGACCGTGGTATAGAATTCAGTGTCTGGTTGTGCATAGAATACACGTGATATAATAGCATTTTTGAGGATTTCCACTTTTTCCCCCGGCACTATGGGGATTCCCATTCCCACTTTAGATGCCCGCTAGATGGAAAAAGCGACCTTTTTTCCAACGCTTCAACCGCGGTCGAAAACCAAACTTTCGGTACAGGCGTGACAAAAAATATATTACGTACAATTCAATACTTATTGAATATATATTATTATATATATACTTATTAGTTATATATTTTATGAATTTTAATAATTATAAATACATAATAATATACACAGTGTTGTGATATATAATATATCAATATAGGCAAGATATTTATAAATTATAAATTATTAATCAATCGCGGACCGTCACAACAACTTACCGCTCCCGTTTTTTCTTGTTCCATCCTACCAATCGATCTAATAATGCGATAATATTTTTGAAAACTGATCTGAATTCGTTAGAATTTATCTTAGAGATCGGTCAGTCCACATTTTAAGATTTCTACTTTAAATTCCGAATAAATCCAGAATAATCAAAGTTTGAAAATTCCGAAATTTTAAAATATTCAAGCTACATTTTTAGAGGTTGGCGTTGTGAAATTGGGATAAGTGGACTGATCAATCTCAAGTAGACATAATAACGAATTCAAATCTGTTGTAAAAAGTATTATCGCATTACTAGATCGATCAGTATGATCGAATGAAAATTTGACGTTTTGACAAAAATAACTGTTTAATATATTATAAAAAAATATTATTTCATCAGGAACGTTTTTTCCCGGCTAGCCCCGCATCGTGCCATAAAAAACTTCGTTTCAATAAATAAGGTACCTATTACCTACTTTAGGTACCTAAATGGCCAAATCTACTAGACGCATTTAGATCTGCAGATTGCAAATATATAGGTAGTTTCTGTTTAATATACATAATATTATAATTTTTACGTAAACAGTATAGGTACATACTTATTATAGAATCATATTATGTCTACATGGACTATCGGTCATTTAATCTTTAGAGGCCGAAATTGCATGCCTATACAGTATATACTATATATATATATACATATATATACTATATATATATATATACATATATATAATATATATATATATATTATGATGTATTATGAATACATTTTGTTTCTTTAATATGACGATTTTCCCTTTTCTACATACATATACATTTAATTAATGCAGTGATCTATGGGATGCAATATATTATATAAATAAGTAATTTACATTTAACATCGCGGTGCGATTTTCATTCGATGGTGTATAAAACCCAAATATTTTGATTAAACAAGATACGTTCTCTTCTAATATTAAATAATAAATATAAGTCTATATATACATGTATATATTTTAAAAACTAACGTCTAGTTCTAAACTACATTCTTGCGTGGCCAATACTAATGTTGATAAACATTTTAAATGTTACTGCATTCACGAAATATTAATCAAACTACATTTACCGTAAAAATAAAATAAAATTATAGTTTTGGCAGTATAATATATGGACTTGTCACATGTAAAAGTGACTGCAATTTTTCAGTTTTTGATTTAATTTATTTTCCACTCGTTTTATAATGCTGAAACAAGGTTTCTTATATGTTAACGTATACGGCGATCATATACTTCGAGAAAATCGAATATGTTCAACGTTGACATATCTATTTATGGAACGAAATTATACTGCGGTTTTTTTATTTATTTTTTAATTCTTCAGTGTGATATTTTTCTATACAGTGATTTGATTAATAGTTTTAATGTGAATACTATGTTATTATAAGTCCGTTAAATATAATACGCGTAGGTATACGCCTTATGATATCATACCTATATTGTGTTTATTTTTAATTCAAATTAATTTTGAGAACAATTATTCATTAATTATTTATTGTATAGGCAAATCTTTTGAAAATACGCGGATCGAGTGTGGCATACAATATTATCATTACGAACAATGGACATTATATTAAAATCATTTTTAGGTCAGTTTGAAATATTTATGGCGTTAAATATTTTCGGGTCAAGTTGTGGCCCATAATTATCATTATTATTTATTGTTATGATTTATGATTAACACTATACTATAGTGTACTTGATACTTGAAAGTTGAAGTGTCATATATATTATTATCAGTCTGTCCCCCCCCTCATCCACTACCGACCGACCACTCTAAATTGACGTCTACCGTCGGGGGCACGCCACTACCGGCGTAGTATATTGTACGTCTGCCGTTGAGAGCATTTTATTATTTATTAATTTATTATAAACCCAATCCAACTATGGAAGTACGTTTAATATAATCGTTGTCGTTGTCGTCATCACTCTCTCGTACACGCGCAGAGAACGATAATATATTATGTGCAATGTGCATGTATAAACTTCTGCAGTTTAGGTGATGTATCATAATATAATATATTATATAAAGATACCGTCTAATACATAGGTATACCTATGAATCGTATTGAGGAGATATTTATAAAAAAAAAATTACACGAATTTCTGTACATAAAATAAATAGCACCACGTATCGATGTATATAGAGCAGAACGGACTTGGCGAAACATTCAAATTTATTTTCTCGTCAAATGTATATGATAATAAATGTTTACACATTCTTGTACACATACTATACATTTCGATGGCGTTTACATAAAATTAATTTAAATTTAAATTTGCACCGAAAATATTTTTCAAAAAAAAGGTAATAACAAATAAATTAGAAATATTTTGTACACGGATGATATATAATATATAATTTATATATTTATGTATATGTAACACTATGTGTATATTATAGGTACTAGTATGTATGAAAAGAAACTAAATTTGTAGGGAGAATGTTTGTCCTGATACAAGTATAATTTGAATATTTTTGTTTTTTAAATATTTAAAAATTCAAATTATTTTATTTTACTAGGTACCTAAGTATAGATAATATAGATACAATTTTGAATTTCATAGAAAAAAAACAAAAAAATTTTCTCGAGTCTGGTTGGGTGAACAAAATCTAAAATTAAAAAAAAATAAATCGAAATTCTACATAATATTATGCAATTAATACGTGAATATACGTATATATACGTGAATATTTTTAATTATTTACGTAATATACTCAGTCCTAGCCTGCAATAATGTATCCAAACAAACAGAGGCCGAGAAGAGTATATAGTTTTATGGCAGAGCACAATATTATGGAATGATATTATATAATTGTTGGGCTGTAATAGTATCCGACCAAAAGCTTTTTTTAAAAAAAAAAAAGATATATTATAGAAGATGACTCTATCAGTGGCGGCGTATCACCTATATAGCAGGATTTGACGTGCTTAATCGTTTTTCGAAGAGTGGAAAAAAAGCAAAAAAAAAAGAAGAACTTAAATAAATATACCACGACGAGACTGAAAAAATAGCCCCTCAAGGGGGTGTGAACGTTACGCTTCGCGGGTCGTGTTGGCGATAGAGTGAATAAAAAAAGTATGCGGCAGATAATAATACGTCACGATCTCAGTACACACACACATACATTAGTACATAGGTATATTATAACACTGTTGTGTATCGCGGGGCACTGCTACAAACACACAACCCCCTCACCACCAGCCCTGCACGCCACCGCTCATCCTTCCCGCAAGCGCAGCTGCACACCCGTGTCTCGCACGCCACTGTCATCGCCCGGTTACGGTGTCGCGCACGTGCCCGTTTGGCATATAGCAAATAATAATAATAATAATAATAATATATTCTATCCGTATTTATATATCTATGCATCTATTATATATTATGTACGCGCGGGACATCGATCGCCGTCGGACGACGCCGCGCGCGGTGTGCGTCGGCGTCTGTACGCCGCGCGCGAAGTAGACCCGAGCGCGTAGTTGTTGGTCACGCTCGACACGTGTCGTCGTCGAGAGAGTGTGACGCAACCGCCGCCGCCGCCGCCGCCGCCGAGCTCGGTGACGTAGCGTCTAGACGATCCGTAAACGTTACCGGTCTGACGGCGAGGTGCGTGACCGTGTGCGGGGAGGGGTGGGGTGTGGTGGTGTCGTCTCTATAATGGTTCGAGTGGCGGACGCAGTGGCAGTGGCGGTGTGGTGCACACGCACACACGCACACCGCACACGTACATTACGCACGCTACGCACACGCACGCCGTTACACTGTAGTCAGCGGGGTGGCGACTGGCGATCGGCGGGGGCATAAAATATATACCCCCAGGGCGGCCCCGGGGATGTGATTGTGAATAATATTGCGTGTGCACGCCGCCGCCCGACCGCCGACTCCGCGCCTCATCATCCCGCATATACGAGCGCGCGCGTATTGATATGTGTGTATGACCTCTCGACCTGCGTCCCGACCGGGCGGCGGCGGCGGCGGCCGCTTTTCTCGCGCGCGCGCGAGCTCATACACACATACACATTGACTCACCGACGGCGTGTACACTGTACGCACACACGCGCATACCGGGCGCGCGCAAAGTCTAGACGGCCGCCGCGCCCCGATAATAATAATTATCTTCATCACCACCGTCCACCGCCGACAATGTCGTCGGGTCCGCCGGTAATAATTATTGTTCGCGCCGGGGGCGTGTACACCACCGCTCCCCGTCCCGCGGCAGTTGTTGGCCTGTACGTAATAAAACACCTCTGGCGCGGGTCACGCGTCCTCCTCTCACCTTTATTATTATTATTATTATTATTGTAGCAATAGTCGTGTCTGTCGTCGTCGTCGTCGTTGCAGTTGCATACGCCAGCAGCTCGCGAGGGGGTAAATAGCTAACTGGCGACATTTACCGTGTCAGCCAAAGTCACGACGAATACCTTCTACCTACGTATTTTTTTTTTTTTTTTTAAATGCACGCGATCCGTCGTTAAATTTATTATAACGTACGTACACGAAACGACGAACGTCGAGCGTATAATAATAATAATAATAATATAACAGTCGCCTCTCGCCACCGTCGCCGACGACGACGACGACGCCGCCACCGCCACCGCCGCCGCCGTCACATACAGTTGGCAGTCGTGCGAATGGTTAGGCGGATGCGCGTGTCCCTCCCTCCCGTTGGAACGCCGCGCGCTGGTCGCATCTGCTGTAATCTAAACTCTCCCGTTTTCGTTTTCGTGTAGCGCGCCACTCGTTATCGCGTCGCTTTACATGGACTTAGTAGCGAGGCCCACTTGACGAAAGCACGCGTTCGAAACGAATCGAAAACATTGCCCACGCGTTTATCGCTCTCGCGCTAAGAGAGAACGTTTATCGCGACGACGACTGCTGTGCTTGCCGCCACGTAATAATATACGCTGCAAAGGCTTGCTCAAGCCGAGGTTACGAAAATAAATACATCGAACTACCACGTGCCGCGCGTGTGTGTACCCGTCTACAGACGACAAGTATATCAGCAGACCGCGAGCGCGTCCGCTGTTCGAGTGAAAGTCTTACATTTTTTTTCTTTCTCCGCCGCGGCCGTGTGATCGTCCTCGTGACGCGCAAGTGACATTCACTCGCGTCTCTGTCGGAGTCACAGCGCGCGTTCGCCGTCGGCCTGAGGTACGTAAACGGATATTATATACCACGTCTACCTATTTATATATATTGTTATAATATGATATTTTCATATTTATATTTTAATATGATACCTACATAATATTGTAACATTACATTGTGTCTGTTTCCGTCTGTTGTCTGTTTTTGTGTTTCGGTTTTCAGTTTTCGTCCTCTCCACACCGGCGTTCCACGCAGAGGTGCGGCGTAATTTTATTTTTTTTTATTTTTTTATTTATTTTAATATCGGTAAAGATTACTAGGCCTCACTGAGTAAAACTCGTGTGGAGGCCTAGGAGATATCTTGTATACAACAAATTTACATTTATCATTTTCTCCTTAAATAGCTACTCAAATACATGGTAAAAAACAAAAAATAACACAAGAACAGTAATATATGTTTGAACAGATAATATAAAAAAAAGTTTTATGAGCAAAGAAAAAAAAATTAAAAAGAAAGGCAGACAATGGTAGTGTAAAAATAAAAAGAAAAAAAAATACAAATTAATCCTGAAACTTCAATATTGTAGCATCGTATTCATGGTGAAGCCAATGGGTAATGTATTTTTTGAAAATAGAAAGAGACATATCAGCCACTTCTTTGGGCATTATATTATGTATATGTGTCCCAACAAAATCATACACTTTACGACATCCAGCTTTTTTTGAAAATTTTAGCGAATAATTATTAGTAGCATATCTAGTGTTAACTTTGTGATTTACAGGGGATAACATGTTATGTTTTTTTAGGAAAATGGTACAGGTTTTTATATATAGCTTATTTATATTAAGTACATTAAATTCTTCATATAATTGTTTTGTAGGATATCTCCATTTTTTGTTACAAGCCACTTTAATAATAGTATTTTGGCATTTTTGAAGTCGTGATAGCACATTATCATAGGCGCTACCCCAACCAATTATGCCATATGCGATTATAGGTTCAAAGAGAGTTAAGTATATAAGTTTTATGTCTTTACAATCTAGTACTTCACGTAGAGATTTCATGATGAAAATCATCTTTCTCAACTTATTGGTAGTATTAATAATTTGTTTTTTCCATTTCATATCATGACACATTTCGATACCTAAGTATTTGTAATTTTTGACAATAGAAACCGATTTACACTGGCAGTGATTTAATAAAAAAGTTTTACATTCATGGATTTTTAGTTCATTTATGGTAGGTAGGGTACATTCAGATAGGGAGTGAAGTAGTAAATGTACCCATAATATAGAAACTTTTACCCAACCGTGTATGACGTGTGTGTGTCTCACTATATCGTACTCGCGCGGCACCACGATTCGAATATAAAATATTATTATCATCGTACGATAAGCGAGAGTAATAATATTACGGCAGATCAATGGTGTGGGGCCCTGTTGTGGACGCGGCGGAGCGTAGATGACGAGGCCGAGCTGTTCCGAAAATAATCGACCATCGGAACAGCAGCAGCAGCAGCAGCAGCCGTACCGGCAACAGCAGCGGCGGCGGCGGCGGCAGTAGCAGCAGCCCCGGCGGCGGCACGTCCCCCCCACCCCCGCGAAATCCGGTCACAAGTCCCGACGACGCCCGCTGTAAAAATATCTTTTCGCTCTCCACTACCGCTGATAAAAAAAAAAAGAAAAAGAGAGAGACACGCGCTAGAGCGTGTGCGTGCTTTTACGAAAACGTTGGCTTATTGAGTCGAAACGATATTTTTTTATTTTTTTGGTCAATCCGCCGCTATACCGTCCCCGGCGTAACGTCCCGAGACGCGATACAAAGCATTTTCGAAGGGTTCAACCCTCTCACCCTCATCCCCCTTGGAAAAAAACAGTGGGTATCCCCCCGTTGGCGCCCACGTGCATCGACATTGAAATAGTGTGTATTGCTGCATCTTATAATAGAACTATTAACGATCCGGTCTATATCACTACTATATTACTATAGACATTATTTTGTAATATTATAGGTGTAAAAAGGATGATTCACCACCACAAGGCATTTTCGCGATCACATTTATAATAATTATGGTCGTCTTTGAATTAATATTTTTATTTTTGGAATTTTTTAGTCATTTTTAATATTTCCATACGTTATGGCTCGAGGTCATGACTGAAAATATTTTTCTATTCTATTTTTGGACAATTTATTGAAATATTGTTTGGGAAATGAAAAAAAATAAGTGGACAATTTGTTAATGAACTACCTATAGTGAAATGGTTTAAATTGTTTGTATTAAACTAGTTTTACCATCACCCGGTGGAAATTAAATTAAATATATTTTTTTTACACTGCAATTATTAATCCGCTAATAACGACATTGTTGCATATTATTATGCATTTATGCGTCTACATGACAAATGACAATATATCGTACCTACCTATATAAATCATCATTTAAATTATACAGTATAATTGGTATTATGCAAATCTTGGACGAATATTCAATTTATATAAAATTATGAGTGCCACACAAACAGTCTATATTATTATATTATTAAAAGGAACGCGAGGACAAATTTTAATTTTTGGTGGAGGGTATTTTGAGGTTTTTTACGTAACGTGTTTTTCTCAGCATTGTTTATTACACTGTCCTGCATAATATAGCTATTATGGCTGTCCTAATGAGTAGGTATAATGACCATGTGAAATGCATTTGAGCCGCAGACATCAATAATTTATGTATCCTACCTACAGACACGGAGTGTTGTATAATGATGGGTTTTATAATTTTTAGGCTTTAATATTATGTTGGACCGAATTTAATGAAATTGTTCTATACAATGGTAATACATATTCATTTTTTTCTCTTACAAAATAAATTAGTAAACCATTTAAGAAATAATAGCCAATGAATAGCTTATATTTTTGTCAAATGTTTGGGGTACTCATACGTTTGCATTGCTTCGGTTTAAGTCTCGTACACGGACTTATATTTCAAGTTGGAATTATATTGACTTCATTTACAGGCATAATAGGCCCCTATCTGGCAGAAAATCGTTGAGTTTTCACTAGACTGACAAATGTTGAAAATATGACGCTATTGAGAAGTTACCATAATAATATAATATGTATAATAGGCATTTATTCAATTTCCTTTAAATTTTACTATTGTAGTTCAACAATATACAAAAACTAAATATGAACTAAGTTACCAATTATATAATGACATTTAGTTTAAAACGACTAATCGTCAATTAATTTTACCTTTTACCTATTTTTCAGTTTCTATTACCCAAGCTATTACTTACCTGAAATACGAATATCCTAAAGAATTAAAAAATAATCATCAATATAAGAAAATGTCAACTTTCGTACATAATATGATACCGTCTATTACTTTTAGAGCACTTATTCAACATTAAATTTATCTTAAACCTACTATATTATTCTCAGATTAATAATTTCTTTTTATGCTTAAATTATAAAATTTGTTTGTTATTAGGTAGTTGCATTTAAAAAAATAAAATTTTAACATCGATTTATTTTGAAATAAATATACATTTGTATGTATATAATAAACATTAAATATTTAAATGTACATCAACAATATGCCTAATTTTATCTTCATTAACAGATTTTTTTTCAAATTTCTATAACTATAACATTTAGTATTTTAATTTTCATTATATTAAATGCTGAATGGTGAAAATATTGAATATGTGTGATATTTATTGTTAAAGCCTACCTGAAATATTTACTATCTCGCAATTCATAACTAGTTTTCTATTTTTTTTTTTTTTAAATTTTTTTTTCTTTTTCTTTTATAAAATAAGTATCGAACAATTTTATATAACGTTACAATATATTCGAATTATTTTGATTTGTATTAGTATGCGTTTAAAATATGAAACGTCATCACTCATCACCAAAATATAGTAAATTGAATATTATATGGTTCGTTGGTTCATTTCATATCTTTAAATCGTAATAATTGAATCATATTATTTCCTGAACGATACCAAATTGGCTGTCGTATCAAATTACACTGCGACAACTTTTTTACTATAATAATTTATTAATATTAATTAAATATATTTAAGGTACTATGAAGAAATGCTCTTATATAATGGTTATATTATTTTATGAAGCACGGAAATAAAATAATATTTATAGTTTACCGATTTATGGAAACCATTAATAAAAAAAAAATAATAATTGATAACATAAAAGTATATTACCTAGAACGCAATATAACGATATAACGTAACTTATCCAACTTTATTCAAAATGTAATTGTAAAAAACCTCTGTTAAAAAAGCATTTCGCTCTATTTAGAATATATTAATCAAAACTAAAAATGTCATAGAAAATGGAGTAGTACAATATTTATTAATTGTTTTCTCAAATGTATCTGTCTGATTGTCTGTTGTTTTTAATTAAAACCCATATAAACTGCCATTTAAATCTAGATACTACAACAGGATTCTATAAATAACGTGACTATCATTCATCTAAAATTTACAAAATTAATCAATTATTAAAATAAATAAAAATTTAATAAAATAATGATTTTCTATTATATATTATTATAATATGATTTAAGTATAAGTTATTATTTATATTTATTTTAATGTTAAAATATAATTTTCTAAGTATTTTTCTGTTTGCAATTTAAAAAAAAAAAATGATTAATTACCTACCTACTGTTTTATCTTTGAAAATTATCATAAATCAATAGTTGAAGAATTATTTATTTTAACAGGTTTGCCCTTCCGATCACAATATTATATTAAATATTTTATATATTTTTATATTTATATTATATTATTTTTTTTAACTAAAATAATATTGTATATTAAAAATGGAAACTAGAGTAAAAATTTTGTTTTAAAAAAATATTGAATATACGTTAAAAACATAAATAAGTACCAAGTTACTCGTATTTAGTTATAACAAACTTTCAATTAAAATTCTACAATATTATAGATTAATAATAATCGTAAGTTGGTAACGATCTGCTGATCATTAGGTGTCTAGAGTCTTTAAATAAATAATAAATAATATTAGGCAAGTATATTTTAGGGCAAGGGATGCTGTAGTATCCCAGCATCCCAGTCAGTCCGCGCCTTGTCTTAAAGCAATATCGCTTCCTTCAATATACAAAATTACAAAATAAGAAACCATCTAAAATCATACAAACAAAATATAATATGTGTAAACTTGAAAATTATTTTTTTAATTTATCAATATCACAACATTATTACAACCACTATATTGAATTTGGGCTGTATAGCGTGGAGAATATATTATAGACATTAGACACGTATCTAGTCCAAAAATAATAATTATTTATAACAGAGACGTCCCTGGGACTCGATTGAGGGCCCCCTAAAATTTTTATAATTTGAAAATAATATAAATTGTTTTATTATAAATGTTATATAATACACACAATAAGTAAATATACAGAGTGTAAATTATACAAACACGTTATTAAAATTTTAAAATTCAACTGTAATCATCACATTTACGTAGATATATTTACATCGATTTTAAATTGGAAAACAAGACTTAATGTATAATAAAAATTGACCATTGGGGAGGGGGGATTATTACCTTAATATACGGCTAACGAAATGTATTTATTAACATTTAATTAATTAATTCAACCAAAATACCAGGATAAATGATATGTACTCATCAAGTTACCTTTGAAGTTGTATATATTTAAAAAAAATTATGGATAAAATATCATTGATATTTTAGAATTAAAAAAATCAAGAGATAAATAAAATAAATATTCTCAATAACTTAAGCTTTAAGTTTAAAATAATACTTTTACAATTTAATTTAAATATAATTAACCTACAGGCTACAATATTATATAATACTGTATTCAAATAACTTGGCCTCCGATGTCACAAAACGGGTTACCTATATTAATAATGTCCATGATATTATAATAGTTAATTAATATAGGTATATTACTGTTTATAATACTAAAAAATATATACAACTATATGTAGGCCCTGAATTTAGGGAAGGGGCACACGGGGCCCTCGCAAGATTCAATTAATAAGAGGCCCCCACAAAATAATTACCTTTTTTTTTAATTTTTCTTGTAATTTTCAAAAAAATATTCTATTAGTAAATTATTTCTTTTTTCTTTAAGTAAACGAACCACTAGATTGGGATATGAAAAATGAAAAGAGATAACTTATCATGAGGTTACTTGTATTTACTTATTAATTGTATTAACTTTTTATAAATCTGTATTGATTATGTTCAACAAACAAAATCTATATGATAAGAAATTAATAGCATGATGAGGGCATCAGTAATAAAATTGTAAAGTTTAAGTTTTAAAGCGCATGTGGATCAACTAAAAATTCTTATATTTCAATCTTACGTGGGCCCTGGGGCACCCACAACCCTAAATCTGGCCCTGCAACTATCCAAGTAAACAACTATACAGGGTGATTCTTTTATCAAACAACACTCATTATTTGAAAAGTATTGAAATTTGAAAGTGTTAAAAGAATAAAAGAATCACCCTGTATTGTACGTAGGCCGTGCATGGTGCGTGTCCAATGATATAAAGAACAAAATACGCACTTTTGATCCTAATTATTATTACTCTAATCATGTTTGCATTTGTATACTATATTGATATTATTATAATCATGAAGACTAGACTAGTCTTCATGATTATAATATTGTTATTTGTTGGTGAATATCGTGTTAATATATACCTACCTCCGTAGAGAAGAAGGCTGCTCTGCTTGCTAACAAGGAAAATATGACGACAATGTTGAATGCATATACTGCATCGACTTATGATTTGCTTAATGAAAACACTTTGAATCAATTTTATGACTGTGTGTTGAATATATTTTAGTTTTATTATTTTTAAATAGTAAATAATAATATGAAGGGCTCCGTGCAACAACGAGAAAGTTCATTTTTATCAAAAACGAGTTTTTCCATGGAAGAAATTTTATGGAAGAAATACTATATTTTGGTAGAAAAATCGCTTGGTTACTTCCAAAGTTGTCTCAAACTCAATTATTTCCCGCCCAATGGGGTGAATGAGACAAGAGATTTTGTTTTGCTCCTCCCGAACAATTGATAAAAGTGGACTTGTCTCGTTGTTTTAAATATTATAAGTAGTCCATTATAGATTATTATTCATAACAACAAATAAACGTGTTTGAGTAAATTATCGGTTTAAATCTAACACGATAGAGAAATGAAAAATATTTATATACCTATAGGTGCCTACTCGAAATATGTGAATTGAAGAGGATCAAGCGTACATTTTGAATATTTCGCTTACAAAACTTACTTATAAAATGTACTTATAATATCAAACTATATGTTTTTCAGCCATGTAGGTAAGCAAATCACAATATATTATATACAAATTTAAAATTTAAATTAAATTAAAAAGTAAAACGTGTTGTAATAGTTATAATTTTGATGTGTTTTGACAAAACGGTTTTGTACCTATAGACCGTACTTAAACTGTTATTGTTATTATCGCTAAACATGTATAGGACCCACATTGTAAGTATAGTGCAATGGGACAAAAAATAACCTATAAAATTACCTATGTAATATCTTAAATTTTAACATACTTTCTATAGTATACTATATATTAATAAATAATAATCATTAATTACCCTAGATTTCTTTTTATCTTAATTATAGCTCCAATTAAACACATTCCATAGCTACACGTACAATTTTTATTGCAGATTTTAATAAATCGATGGACATTTAAACTAATATATTATTCGATCATTACGACGTTTCAGTACTATATATATAATGAGTATAAAAGTTAATGAAAAACGTTAATTATTTGCATATTTTAATGTTGTATGGCAGCTAAAAATAACCACAACCGTCATTAATACATTTGAGTGAATGTACCTACGCCTAATTCTTATTCAATTATATTTACTTAATTAGGTACAATGGTACATTATAAATAGTAAATTATTAAGCACATTACTTTCGCTTTGTCGGCTTTTGACTTAGAACTTTGCAGTTGATTAGTTTTATACACATTTTAATATGATAAACTATTCATTCTACATTCTAAAATAATTAAACAATTAAGTACCTATTATAATGTATTATCTATACTATAGTATTACTGAATAATAGGAATTTGATTTATATCAATTAGAATAGACTGTTTAATTTCTGATATAATAAGCGTAGAAACATTTTCCAAAACGATCATACACAATATTTCTTACAGCTATATATATTATACTATGTAGGTAGGTACTTACGACTTACGAGTTATTTTATGTACCTATTAATATAGACTGACCCTTTTTAAGTCAAATTATATTAATTTTTTTCGCGCATAGTTCAACTTAAAATATAATTTCTATGGGTTTTCATTTATTACATTTTGACGTTTTCTATGGTGGAAAATATTTTCTCATTATTTATTCATAAAATCAATAAACGCCATTACAATTTTCGGTAAAATTAACTACGATTACCTATATTTTTATGGTATACGAGTACCTACAACTCATTTTATTGTTATACTTTGTTAAAGAAGTGAATCCATATACACACCTTAAAATTCTCTTAACACGCAACAAAGAAATAATAAATATTGATTTATTACTGCAGAGTGTCAGTGTTTCGATAAACTGACCTTACGCCTATTCTTAATAAAATAAACGAATATTTTTGAAAATTTGTTTGGTTTTTTTCTGTATTACGAATTATTTCAAAAACGAATTCCTACGGTTTTAGTTACACACTGTTTTCACACGTATTTATATCATCCTAAATACTAAAATGCCATCAAAGTTAATTAATCGTTTTATGCGTCAGAGTATGACATTTCAACGTAATTATCGCCGAGTTAAAGTTATTATATACATATATATATACCTATATATTAGGGTGGTCCTTATTTTTCATTTTTCATTTTTTTGAGATTACCCCCCCTAAAAAGGTTAAGTTACCTGAAAAAATCATACTAATAAAGTTTCATGCAAATTCTTTAATTTTAACCCGTGCCGCAAAAGCTCCAAAGTTACAAAAATAGAACATTTTCAATATTTTAATTTTTTTTTGATATTCTTAAAAATAACTCTGGAAATAAAAATGTTACAAAAAATTTGTTGAGATACAATGATAGAAAACTAAATTTACTAAAATTTGTTTCATATAGATTAGTTTCCAAATATTTTATTTTTTCAAATATTTTAATCAAAAAATTAAAAAAAAAAAATCTTGAAAATTGAGATATTTCCATCAGCATAACATACAAATAATAGTGAAAACAATTTACAATAAATAATAACACTTATAATTTTAACATATTTTAAATATAAATGATATAACTAAATTTATGACTGTGTAACTTGGGTAAGTGTTTCTTTTCTATGGTCAGGATATTTTTTGTTATAATCTCTAACAACTTGTAGTAGATATTGTTTTTGAGATTCATCTTTGGTTATTTTGTTGTTATAATCTTCTATAATTTTTACTCCTCTTTCTGCAACATCATTTATAACTGCAATATTTTTTAAAATTGACAGAGCTGTATTATAATCTGCATTATTTGCCCACATTAAAGGGTTTTCATTCAAAAAAGTGGTATTGATAGCAAATCGTTTAAAAAGATTTTTAGTCTTGACACATATAAAATCATCAATTTCCTTTTCTAATAACTCGTTTGCATTTTTTGCAAATATAATTAAACGTTGTGCATTTGAATTTAATTCTGATAAACATTCGTCGTTGTTTAGAGCATGAATCATTTTTCTTTTAGTCTCCAGTGGCACAGCCTCATCGAAAAAATCAAATGCGCATAATTCCGCCGATAAATAACATAAGTGACCACAAAACTTTTTAACTGCTATCTGAGATAGATCTTTATCTATAGAGGCATATTGTAAAAGATTTTTCATAAAAGTCAAGTCTTGTAAAGGAGCTTTGATTGAAGATGGTGAATTAAACCATACTTTTATATATAACCGTACAATAAAAATGCAAATACTTCTTAAGGCACTTTCTTCTTTGGGTGTTAATCGAAACTGTTCACGAAATAAATATATTTTCAAGCTATAAATAGCTTTTGCCATCCACCGAGCATGATGGATGGCACCTGGTATTTTAAAGCTAATATCATTTGAAAGTTTCCCACCCAAAAAATTACTGTTAATTCTAGTAACTCTCGATAATCATCTCTTGGCTGCTTTTCTAATAGTCGATCTTTAGAAACCGATGTTGCACCAAATTTCAAATCGAACACACTTTTCAATATAATTTCATATATATGATGGCTGCATGGTAAATATACTATTTCGCGTTCTAATAGTTGCTCAAGCAAAACACAAGCTCCATTTAAGCGACCTGTATTTGATGCTGTAGTATCGGAACAAAGTGCTTGTACATTTTCATCTAAACACCAATCTACAAGCGTTTGGTATATTGCATTGACTTGTTCAAGTCCAGTTCCACTATTTAACGCCGGGACCCCTAGCAGTTGTTCACGACCATATACAGACGCGATTATAGGCAGCCTATCGACTAAGCCTTTCCCGGTTAAATTTGGAAGAAGTTTTTCGTCCCAGTGTATAACAACTGCGTCTTCCTTACCTAAGTTATAGTTATGACGTATTTGTTCAGCACGTTGCTTGGTATTTTATGCGAGAGCGTCGTATCAATGATCGGTTTACAATAAGTTCATTAACATTATTACCTAAATATTACCATGGAAATAATCGCAAAATACGTGTATAGGTTTAAGTACACTACCCACCTAACGATTCTATAATTATCTCTTGTATCATAGATTAAAACTTGTAGGATCACATGCAAACCATATTATACAATATATATTAATTTTAAGTTAATTTAAATCGCATTATACGATATAAAAAACATTTTATTTATTGCCACGCAAAAAATAGTTAAACATTTTTATTTTTAAAATTTAAACTCAAATATCTTTGAAAATAATATATTTAAAAAAAATGTATAAGTATAAAACTGTTGTAACAATAATAACGTACAATTAATGTCTTTAAAATAATTTTTGTAAAATCATTCTTTTAAGAGTTATGATTAATTATATTCAAAAACTAATGATTTCTAACATTTTTTCGTTATTAAAACTTTAGAGCTTTTGCGGCACGGGTTAAAGTTAACCATTTCGTCTAAAAAATTTTTCTCATGCTTTTTTTAAGTAACTGAACCTATTTGAGGGTGGTAACTTGAACATTTTGCAATTTTTTTTTACTTCATCTATAACGGAGGACCACCCTACTATATATAATATAATAAGTGATGCGTATAACGTTAAAGTCTTATAGATACTAAAAATAAAATACTAGAAAACACATTTTAGTGAAAATTCTAACGTGCGATATTATTTCGTGTACGGTGTGCGTTTAGGAATCTTAATTATAATGTTCAACTTCGCCCACATCAAAACTACTGTTGCCCTTCCACAATAATAAAAAAAGTGCACTATAAATTATTACACACTGTATTTTATGATTAGTTATGTTTATATAATATTGAAATCGTATGTACATTTTGGATTTTCTTTTTGATATTATTTTCATAGCGATCTGATTTTTTTAAGCATAGCCGCCATGCGGTCAGCATTTATTAAAACATTCTAATCTGCAATAACCGAAAAACGGTCTAAATATCGGTTTTTAAAAAACTTTACTATACCAATAAGGGTTTTGCGGCTCTGTCTTTGTATTACTCATGACTTACGTTATGGTTCGGTTCCGCGTGTTTATTAAAAGGTTTCAGATACTATGCTTTTCGGTTGTGTTCCAGTTTACGGTATACCTATAGGTAAAGATCCCAATAATTCAAATCGTGGTTTGAAATATTAGCCTCCCTCGCCGAAAATAATATTATACAATCTCTGTGGGTTTCCACGTCTCGGCGTGCGGTTTGGGCCCTCGAATCGCCGACGTGTAATAATATACCGCAGTGGCGGCGGCGGCAACAACGATGACAACAAAGAAGACGTCGTCGACCTGCCGCCGCAGTGCCGCCGGAAGAAAAGTTTTCGTGTGCACTGCGGGCATCCGTGTGCCCTTGCTCGAACCCTGCTCATCGTATTTTTCCCCCAGGCGCCTGCGCACAACGTCTAAATATTACAGCAGTCTACGACGACGCTCGGACGACGAAAACCTGAGACGTAAAAAATGTCAAACGTATCGTAATATACAGCATAATATGCACTTACGACGACGTTAAAGTATAATAATATAGTAAGTCAACTGAAAAGAAATAAAATTATAGCCCACGAATGCAAATGCGAATGTATTGAAAATCACAATGTAATTTTTTACTTCACGCTAATACGACGCCAGCCGTCAGGTATTTCATTACTATAGGCAATTTCTTTTCGTATTGAAAAAATAAATTGCGTATTATTACTCATGAGTCATGACTATAATGCAAGTTCAATGTCTTGAAATGTCTCTCGACTCGAGTCTTGCTCGACTCGTGTACATAATATTATAATATAGGAGTGCACGGCTGAGTCATACAAATTATTGTGTTTGATTAGTTTTGTCCCAAACGCAAGTGTACGCATTACGTGTAAGAAAGCAGACGTGGGGTTCACATCCCCTAAAACTCGTTAAGCTCGTGGCGGGTATTATTGGACCGACCAAGGAACTATTATTTGCTGTATATAGTATAAAATATACATACACTCTGAATTTAGGGTGGTGTATGTTCGAAGGGAGGTTTATGGGCGTTGTAACGACTCCCCATCGTCGCCAAAACTGCACCGGTATTGTTATTTTTGAATCCTGCTATCGATTATTGTCCCTCACAACTTTACATTATTACTAAGTCTTAAGTCCAACTACTGGTGTGCATCGTATAGTATTATATTTTATCATAACGTGTGTTTCATTGCAGGTATTACTATTATCAGTATCGTCGCCGTCGTATACACTGCCATGATAAGGGTGCGAAAAAAGTACGGCCGGTCCGCCGAGTGTGGCTGATCGATGTGCGGCTGTGGTATTATCGACAAAAACGACAACAATAACAACAACAATAACAACAACATCGACATCAACGACGTCGACGACCGGTCAGTGGATCGAGGCGACAAACCACGGACGGCGGCCGTTCAGAGGACAAGATATCCGGCGGTCGACGGTCGCAGCAGCAACAACAACAGCCGACGATAGCGGCGGTGGTGATCGGGATCATCGTCGCGCCGGCGTCGTCGTGTTGTTGTTGTCGCCGTCGTCGGTGGTGGTGGCCGTGGTGCTGGTGGTGGTCCGTCGGCGCGATCGGCAGCCCCGCGCGTACGACCACGGCCGGCTGCAAACTGACCGTCTGCGGCTGCTGTTACCTACCGGCGATCTGTTGTCTGGCCGCCGTGATCACGTCGATGTCGCTCATGCGCTCCAGGGCGGCCGCGTACACCGACGTAAACGCGACGGCCGACCTCGTCCAGCACACCGCTGTCGCCGCCGGCCGTGATGTCGTTGTCGTCCGCGGCCAAGTGGTCGAAGCCGCCGCCGCCGCCACCGCCGCCACCGCCGCGACCGTCGTGATAGCGACCGCCGACAACGCGACGACCACCACTGCCGCCGCCGACACGTTATTCCGCCGACCCCTTTCGCCGCCGCCGCAGCCTAACCAAACCGACCCCGCCGACAACGATCGAGTCCATAATCATCATCATCACCATCATCATCAACATCATCATCAACAACCTCAGTCCCGTGAGTATAACTCGCAGATATAATATTATGTTTTAATATTATTATGAATATGTTATTGCGTAATTATCACGCGCGATAAACGGTTTTGTCTCGTCCATTTGCAACTATAGGTACTTAAATATTATATTTAAACGTCCGTCACGGTTCGTGCTGAGTTGTCGAAATAATACTTACTTGTCAGACTTACTGTAAATCATATTAATCGTAATGAGTTAGAGACGGTAAGATACATTAAAAATAATATATCCATAGATACCAATCTAATACTATACTCTCGTCAGAATAATATCTTTAATACCTTTTTTTTTTATTAGATTCGAGAACGTTTTAAATATAACATTGTCCGCAGTAACGTACACGATACTGTTTTATTTATAAGCTATAGTATGAATGAACTATAAACATTTCGCAAATAGCTAGGTAGTTAAAAACTCATTATGAAATATAAGCTCAAGAAATGAACGTGCTTCATCGTAAAAGTATCTAATAACCCTCAGTTCGAAATACGAATTCCCAGACAGAAAATATTATATAATATCGATATCATTATGTTGTGTTTGTCTATATATTGTCCATTAGGAGGCACTATCATCAAAATATCAACACTATCATTATATTATTATAATAGTATACGTTTTTAATAATTGTATACTACCTACTCAATACTTAGTACTTATATATGTCTGGTATACCCATTATACGTTATATTATAAAATATCATATATTATGCTAAAATCACGTGATTTATATTCACGATTATTTAATATGTTTTGCCATCGCCCCCAATCAAACGTCGAATTACATATTTTTGAGCCTTAATCATTAATATACAGCCTTACTATAGGTAACCTAATTATAATATTGTAAATTAATGTAAAAATCGTAAACGACTAATCTGGACATTTGAAACCAAATAAGTTAGATGGTTAGATCATGTATTCATGTAGAATAATGGGCATATTGGATATAATTAATATTAATTTGCTACCTACAAATAATTGTTTGCTAACAAATGCATTATACAGCCATAAATTATGTAACATTGGTCATCATAGGAGTCTATAGTAATTCAGTTTTGCATAGTTGCATAGGTAACATTACTCATTAGGTAGGTATTACTACTTTTCTATTATAGTTTACCAGAAATGAAACATTCTATTTTTGTAGACATATTTATTTTTTAACTATCTATGGATAAACCTAAATTTAATATACTGTACTCACTTCTTTTTACGGTGTACATAATAAATTCAACCGTGTGTAGCGTATATGTTTGTCAATTTACGAAACTAATATTATTATTATGTTATGAATATCCGTAATATGACATATTTCACTTAGATATTATTATTTATTAAACATTCTAATTATTATTAGTGTTAATATTTAATGCGAATTTAGTGTAATGCACTAATATATATTAACCATGATACGGTCTTACTATTTTTAGACCTACTAGGTGTATGCGCCCTTAAAATTACCGTCTATTGTTTGACACGTTATAATGTTCGTCCAAGAATGTTTCTGTAGGTGTTGGCGTAATTTTAAATAAGATTAATTTGTCAACAAAATACACAACGCTGCAGTATCTTAAATATATAATCTACCAATAATGTCATTTGTCATTTCCTTAGTGAATTTTGGTTAACAGAGTTATTTGTTTTGTTAAGTATACCAGGCAAACAATAGATACATATAGTACTTACCCACATTAGGTAGGTATATAGTAAATTACAATTATCGCATCCATAACATTTTTTCGATGATACTTTATTTCTGATCAGATTGTCAAAACTCCAAAACATATTATATTAATACTGCGAGGGTAGTATTATTAATATTATATTATCTAGTCAGTTTTTATCACACCAACTACTAAGTTTATTATAAGACATATATAGTTAGAAAAATCCTTCTGATTACTTTAACAGAACAAAATATATTCTGATCATCATTTGTACCACGAAAATTAATAAATCAACGATGGTCGTTTTTGATGTTTAATATACAATATTGAGAGGATGCTGGATGGTCGATGGGTAATAAAGTCACGGGCGCCGATATTAAAAAGGCGCACATTCCGTTGGGAGGTTTAAAGATACCTATACATATATGTGTTGTCTGGTGACTGGTTGTGAGATTATGTTTTTTTTTTGTGTCTGATACCAGCAATAAAATAGATGGTTAGTGCGGTTACACGTTTATTTATGTACAAACGCGTCGTCGATACTTTTATGTAATCCGTGACGGGGTATAAAATCAGCTAGGATATAATATAGTAACATCATCGACTGTGGACTGTGGTGGGTACATATGCACACAGCTAGGGGACATTTAGTAAATTGACTAAAGGTTATGTCAATATTTATGGTTAACGGAATTATTCCCATTGTCGCACACCTGATTCATAAAAATCGAGTGACCTTCGTGTGAACAAAAACGCGTATTATACAGTATAACAATTACAAAAAAAAAAAAAAAATAATAAATTAACAATGCACTCGGTGCATATAGGAAATATGCGTGCATGATGAAAAAACGGGAATCACCGTTAAAAAAAACGAAGCAGACTGTGTGCGTATGCACATTTTGATGTACTTCTATGTATAATATGTACATATAGTGATCAATCATCAATTACAGTGAACATTTCAAATATACCTAGGTATATACATCATAATATTTTTGTTTTTACGGTTTTACACGCTATTTGAATAGATTCCGAAACGCGTAGAATGACAAACACAGAGCATAATATTATGATTTATTATTTCTAGTTTTTAGAGAAGCCGCAAGCGTATAATTGAGGATAGTTAATACTGTGCTGAAATGTTGTTTTAGATTACTTAGCACGACTCATATGTATGTCCAAACTGTCAACAACTATATATATAATATATATTAATAATAACGATAATCGTGGAATATATTATGAATTATCATATTATATATATATTTTTTATTGTTCTTAATAATTAAAATCAGCTACAATGGCCATAGTTAGTTACAATTTTTTTTTAAAATTTTATTATGCAGTTATTAGTCTTCTGTAAGTATTTGTGTGGTATGGTGTCTGGTCTGCGAGTGCTGCGTCTAAGGTGTTTTGAAGCTTCCATGTTCGTTTGTGTTGTATTATATTAATTGTACTAAACAAATCGTGTAAGTACCTAATACCTATATACGTCGCGGTCGTACAGACAATAATATACGTTCGTGAAATCGCCGCTTCGTTTTTATTCCTTGGCTGTAGACCTTCCTGTATATTATAGTATACATATACACTATATTATACATGTACTAATAATAATAATCTATACGTACGTTGCACTGGGATATTATATATTTTTTTTTCTCTTCACACCGGTCACCGACTGCAGTATTTTAATTAGGATAACGGTCTGGAGGCGCGTTCGTCTATTATAATATACAATACGTATAGGTACTATTCATTATATAATATATATATTACACTGCAGCGCTACACCGCATACGTCTGCCGCACACCCATAGATATTATTAATATAGTCGAGATGGTATACCTACATTTAATCGTAACAGGCAACCGCTACCGCGGTATACACACACATATATATATACACATATTATATAATTATTGTACACAGACGGCGGCGGCGGCGGCGGTAATCCGTCGAGTGCATTAGCTGCCATTTAATAGAGTGGTGTTGTTTTATATACGGTATAAACATTTTTTTCTTCCGTCTGCACTCGAAATTTGTTATGTTTTAAAACACAACATAATATAAAGGGAACACATCCGCGACGTGCGCGTGGTGCATGTTATTATTATTATTATTATTCGCTTTTAGACTCGCTTCTAGACAATAGGATACAATTTGCATTTAGGCGTCGTATACATACAAACGCAATGGATAAAAAAATAAAAACCTTACATACACTCTCAAATGACGAAGCGGACACCATTCGTATGTAACGCATGTGTACGACGTGTGACTGAATGCGCTCACACTCGCCTCCCCTGTTCCGGGCTTACACCGCCACACACACACACTCCCATTATGCGAACTTGCTCACCCGCTGCAGTGTAATAATATTTTGTATGCGTATAATATAATATTAAATATATATATATATATATGTTATGTAAAACACACACGCGGTACCGTGCGCATACATAATGCGTCGTGTAAAAAAAATAAAAATCGCACACAATGCCCAGCATAGAGTACCTACAATTAGCCGGCTCGAGTATAATTTAATACAATATTGTATTAAAACATAACGAAAACGATGATAATAACAATAATAATAATAAATAATAAATAATAATAATAGCGTAGAGCGATCAAAACTGAATAATTTCTGCACGTCCGTGTTCGAGTGGGTGTATTATAATACCGTTCGCTCCGACGTTGTTCGTTCAACTGTATTATTATTTATATAATAATGTCATTACTCATTGTGAGCTCGTACTGCAGTTATACCACCGCAATAGCTGGTATATCTTGGTATACATAATTAATATTATAATACACTATATTATATAGGTACCTATTAGTCGTGCTGGATTCGTATAATACAACTGCACAGTAACGTTTTAGGCGAGAGTGCAGCGCGACCCTTAATCTATTCAACAACAATAATTGTATTGTTATTTCTCGAAAAAACCGCAGACAAAACTTTTATCTTTATTTAGCACGTCTGAACAAATCCGGACGCATCAGCCATCGGACAGGCGCGGAGTTTTGTTATTTATTAGAAGATTTATTATCAAAAAAAATTAACGATTCTTACAATACTATTTTTTTCTTATAATATAATATTATAATAAGTATAATAAAAAATAAAAATAAAATCTATACCGACTATACCTACCTATCTTTTATTCGTAATAATTAATTACCATAAGAACCTCAAATATTTTTAAGGTTGTTTGAAAAATACCTCCCCGAGTACGCGGGTCTGCACAACATAATCTCTATAGGTATATGAGTGTATGACAATTATTGTGTATTAGCTGACATTAAATTAACATTACATTAAAATACTATACATTTAAATATTGTCAGCTAATGTTAACAGCTGGAAATGGTCAAAAAAATATATAGATTATCTGGCATGTGGAATTGAATTCTACTCTCGGAGAAATATTGGACAGTGGACGACGATAGTGTGTTTAACTGTAATTTGTGTATGTTAAGTTTGGCGAAATGGAGGTTCTTCGTATTTTCCATCAGATATCCACATGTAGTGTGACCAATTAGTTACCAGAGTGCCTATTTAGTACGACTTCTTCTTTACAGTTTAAACTATTGTGTTTTGGCCAGAGTTCAACGGAGTGTTATATTTCCCATAATATGTTTTCTGTAACATTTTTAAATTAATGCAGTATTTATCTACATTTCTGTATATGTCAGATAATGATGAAAAATATAGTACTTATTTCATTGTTGTTTATTGTTTATTGCTTATTGTATTTTACTATTTTGGCTTCTATGTCTGACTCCTCGTGTCCTTTATGTTACCGTTACAATCCCCTGGATTCCATAAAAAGAGTACCTATATTATATTTATTGGATTGGTAAATAAGGTTACTGGTTTAAGCCAGAGGATCTATCAGTACATTCATATTTAAATTGGATAAGGCATTAAGCGAATCAGAGCAGATGTCAATTTTTGTTATGTCTACTGTCTAGCTGAATAAATACAACCATGGATGTTTATTAAAATTGTTGAATTTTATTATGATGTACAGTTGTAAATCCTACATATCAGTCTCGGTTTTAGACGCAGCAGTTTATATTTGACCCTTTAAATATTGTTATTAGCAGAATACCTAGTAAATAAAATAATTAGCTTGATATTAGTTGATAAAATAAATATTATCTATAAAATATATCAGTCGTTTTCTTTTTGGAGTGTTTTCATAGGTAACAATTTGATGATTTAGTTTTCTACCGGGGGTCGTAGGTTAACTTGACGTTTTACTTCAAAATTATATATTATTATAAAATTTGCATAAAATCATTTTCGACATTTCAATTTAAGGAAAAATAAAAGTAACAGCATTTTGTAATGAAAATTACGTTTTTTAAATGTGCGATGAACTTTTGAAAGTCTGAAAGAGAATTAATAAGAAATTTAACAAGATAGAATGTGATTATTATGGAGATTGAAAAATAAATTGTACAATTTGTATAAGTATACCTATATAAGCATAGAGTAATGATTAAAAGTTTATTTAAATCAAACATTTCAAACTGACTAACATTTTAACTATTAAGAAAAGTTGTTCACGTTTTCCGTCTTGGATGAAAAATATTTTTTTTTTTACAAAAATTCTGGTGGAAAGTATTCCGTTCAATAATATTTATAAATTACAATTTTATATCAACATTATACGAAAAACCCGTGGAAAAAAACTAATATGATTTTTTTTTACAATTATTATTTATATATTCTCATGTACTTCTGCAAGAAAATCCCCTGACTGGAAGCTGCATTTGTAGTTTACGTTAACTTTACACTTTCCATAGGGATCAGCCGAAGTAGATATTATAATAATATGTAAATTACAGAAGCAGAGGTACTCCATATAATTATTCTATCTTAACGATATTCGCCTTCAGGCAATGGCGTACTTAGACCACCCCCTCTACCATCATAAGTTCGCCACTGTCTACACGGATCACAATATTGTATGCATGGATGGTAAACATAATATACCATACAAATAGGTAGGTATTATATTATATTATTATTATTATTATTATACACACAGTGGTAACAAATGGAAACTCGTTGAAAGCAATATAACTGTTAGACTATAAGTTATACCTAGCTAAGTTACAACTTGGAACTACGTTTATGTTGTTATTGGTACTCTGGTACTCAGAAGTTCATGTAATAATACAATCATCTATTAAATTTAAAATTACTTGTTAAAACAATATTTAATAATATATAGCCATTGCGGCGTTGTAAAGTTAATTTTTACTTTTTTATTGTTAAGCTTTTTAAAATAAAATGTGAAAAATTAAGATTTGCTGGTTGTAAATAATTATGTGCCCAGACTATTAAAACTTAGATAGAAAATGAGGGAAAATGAGTATAATAAATGTATAGAGATAGGTGTAACTAACTGTGGCGGCCACTAAATTTTAAAAAATAATATGAATTTCACTACGTAAACAAAAAACCTTAACCATAACCATCCATCACACAGACATTCATAACTACAAAACAATTTTCCATTTTTTATGTTTATAACGAATTTTACCAAATATGTGAGCTATAAATGGTTATAAAAAAAAATATATTAAACGACAATAGCTCTTTAAAAGAGAAATATGTAAATATTAAATATTTCGTCATTTTTTGTATTAAAATAATCTATAGTTTTCTGTACATGTCGGTCGATTCGGCTATTTAGTAAACATCCCAAACCTATTAAAGGTAGGTAGAGTTTGAGCTGCAAAAACGGTTGTATTCGTTAACTTTCGGCGGTGAATCATCTATCTATTAATTTAAGACTATATAGCTACTACTACAATAATTTATTAGTTTAACGCCCGTACTTCATATTCAATATATAGTATACGATACATAATATTATTTAATATGGTTTAGACGGTTTTCATGTACAACGCATAGGTATGATGGTTTTTACCCCTTGCGACCACTGCACTGGTAATTAATTTGTTCATTGTCAATTTACTGATGCAGTATACTATGTAGTACCAAGAAAATATTATAGGTACGTCACAATCATATAATATACATCTATTTAGCACGCCATGCATTAATGCATTATTATACAATTCGGCGTACACTGCACGATGTATATATACTGCTATATATAAACTAAAAAAAATTGTGGCGGCGAAGTGTGGTTGCGTGCATTTTCAACAATAACTCTGTATTTTGATTAGACATCAGTGGCGTAATTAGGGGGGGGGATTTGGGTGTCGTATTCCCTCGCATGACCTTTTTTTTTTTTTTTTTTAATCGTCAAACACATTTATGTACTAATTTTATTAATGTTTATTTCATGGATAATACAAAAATCACCCGAATCTCCATAATACAGGGTTATTCAAAATGATTCATCCGATTTAAAATGGCTATAAAGATCTGAAGCCATGTGATTATTAAGGTTGGGGATATGTTAAAGGCACTGTGTACGTACTACCACTGCCATCAAATCTAGATGAATAACAACAGCCATGGAGTCGATTGCAAAAGATATGCTGCAAAAAGTATGGTATGAATTTGACTACCAACTAGATGTTATTCGTGTAACCAAAGGAGCTCACATAGAACATCCATAGATACAGTTAATTAAACTTGACATATTTTTCTTTTATTTAATGTATAACATGTTGTTCTAAACATAAAAAATAAAATAATATAAACACTTTAAATAGGATGAATCATTTTGAATAACCCTGTATTGTATAATCATCCATCAATATTATCATATATATACAATATTACATACGCAGATTATAATGGTTGTATACTTGTATTGAGAGGTGCTTATTGCTTATATGATTTAAAAAAAAATGTTGAGGGGGGGAGGTAATTGGTGAAATGTACATATATTTCATCCCCCCCACAACCATGACCAAATTACGCCATTGTTAGACATGATATGATTTATCCCTAAATTAGCTAAAAAATGTTTATCAACTATGCCTAGTACCTACCTATAACTGATGGTTAAAATATTTAATAATATATTATATAGGTATATACATACATATATTTTTAATTGTTACAAAATAACAATCTGTGAACATTTGTGGGTAGGCTATTGTTTGTTTTGTGATTTTTATTTTTTAATAAAAGTTTTTGGACTGGGTACACGTATTTTGTTCCTGACCGATTTTTCGTAAGTTTTTCGTTGTTATAGTAGTTACTTATTAACAAAAAAAATATTAATTATGATTTATAGGATTTCCTTTAATAGGAAAAATATCGAGTAGCGATTAGGTCAGTCTTACCTAACAATTCTATACCTACTTATAAGTATAGAGACTAGGTTTTTTTCTTAGCAAAAAAGTTTATGCATTAATTAATACTTTAATTTTATTAATGTAATCAATTAGAGAATTTATCCGGCCATATTTTGTATTGTTAATTATTTTGATGCAATTTTTTAACTTTTTTGTATATACAGTTTTTTTTTAATGTTACAACTCAAATAACATCATGTATTTTATAGTGCAACAACTTCTTTGCCCCAAAATATTAATATTCAGTGGCGTGTTTAACCGTAAAACTACAGCATTGATCGAGCGCAACGAGGTCGTTACTAGTTTTTGAAATTTGTTTTTGCCACTGCCTTGCTATCACATATATATATAACAACACACGAGCGAAATTATACCTAAGCAATATATTACATAATATGTAGTATGAACGGTTTTACTTTTAATATTAATCATCGCATATTATAAATTAAAATAAAGTCGACGAGAACAGAGAAGACTAGTACAATAATAGTAATAATATAATTCGATCAAAAGATAAACGTTTTTAACTTATGGCCTATGCTGCCGAGTTGTTTTGAAGATCAATAAAAAAAAAGAAAAAACCATTTTGACTTGGGAGCGTGCGACTGCAATGTTGCACAATAATATAATAATTTATAAGTAAATATAAGATTCCAAAAATTATAAAAGAAAAACTCTTTAGAATAATAAATTATATATAATAATATTAGTTCATATTAATATTGCGTATCCTAACCTAACCGTGAGTTTGAAACGATTGGGCGAGTTAATAAAAATCGCAATGCTTTTGTGAATTTTTTTATTACATTAGAGTGAATCGTTTCAAATTTTTGATATGTGTTTGGGTGATATTTTTAATGTAGTGTAATGCGTAGTGCTCCATTTTAACAACTTGGACTGAGCCTGACAATTTCAATGGCGTACAATTAAAAATGTATTATTATTTTTTAATTCTGAAAAATTAAGAATCAAGTGTTAAGTCAATATTGGTTAAATTAATTATTATTAAATTATTAAAATGTACCTTTGGTTAGGTTATAATCAGTGCCACATTTAGACATTTTGCGCCCCGGTGCAAAAGAAAATTGGCGCCCCCTAATTGGCCTACCCACGGAAAATATGGGAGATAGATCCTCATTAACCTTTTAGATTTTGATCACAGAAAATAATATTTGTTTTACAATGTGTGCTTTTTTAAAAATATTGTTTAGTTATGGCTTTATCCTCTCTCCGCAAAGATACATTTGAATTTATGTCACTTAAACCTTGCTTATAAGTTATAATTCATGATATAAGATGTTTTTTTTAACATGTTTAAGTAGGTACTTCATGAATAAATAAAATAAAATTAAATAAAACTATACAAATTAATATGAATTAAAAAAAGTTCAAATACTAAATACATAAAACTTTATACTATGTTATAAATTAATAGGTACTAAATTATAGTATAATATAATACTATTATTAAAATAATTAAAATGATAACATTTTAATAATTAACAAGTAAACAAATTTCTGACCACAACATTTTGGCGCCCCTAAAATACTGGCGCCCGGGACAGTTGTACCCAGCTCCCCTGGTTATAATATATCAGGACGTATCAACAATTTATTTAAAACATTTCTTTTAAAAAAAATTGTCTAGCATTGAAATTTCAATGTATAATACGCTTTATTGTGTTATAAAAAAAATAATCTTTTCACCTGACATGTACTTGTCTAAATTGTTTGTTAATATTCTTGTTTATCTAATAGAACTTTTCGATGAGTACCTATAGTAAGTATTTTTATTCATGTCACTGCATTTTGTATTGTTTTCTATTCTAATGTGGTGTAATAATCAATTACTTGCAGATAGATTATTAATCCACATTCGATACACTTCACGTAATGACTAATAATACTATCTATAATAAAACGACTAAGTTTCTAACAGTTGAGGACAACGCGTGACTGATGTTTGTTAATTCACTCATTCCCTGTTACAATTTACATTCATATTGCATTTGATATAAATTTCAATTAGTTATGATATTACTGGATCAAGAAATAAAATATCGTTTCACCCTAAATCATTTGACTTTCTTGAGATGGTAAAAATTGATGATTTGCACAAACACTTTACCTACTTCTTTACTTCTTTACTTCGAAGTAAGATAAAAGTAATTTCGATTGTTCTGAGTAATCACGCAGCTGGTATTTTGTTATATTTTGTTCCATACAAATTGTGAAGGAGCTAAAAAGTTAAAGATAAGCAACTTTTAACTGAGTTACATAACGTGTTATTTTTTAAAAAAGCAATTCCTAACTTAAAGAGTAGAATTGTTGTCCGTCATATATAGTTAGTAATCAGTTAATTAATTGTAGGTCCACATTGTAGTTAGTTTATCATGACATAAACCACATTGTTTTAAAATATATTTTATATTGTATACATTATTGTTATTACGGGGAAAACAATAATCAGAAATTGGTAAGTATTATTTATAATGATATATGCCGAATTGTAAATGGTAAATTGTAGACTATGTGTTCGAAAGCACTATATTTCTGTATTTCGATCGGAATCAAAGTAATGTATAAAAATACAACTATATAAATTGTCATCCAATTCCTACACTGTGGCACTTACTTTAAGTGCTAAATTTTGGTATAAATACAGTTCTGACGGGACGCATGGCGTGGACGTGCTCTCCTGAGTATAATAGTGGTGTGGCGTGCTACTCCATTTGCCCGGACAACAATGCTCAAGTAAGTGAGTCGTGCAGTGTGGGAATCATTGACAGCCCTGAAAATGACTGTTATCTAGTACCTATCCGTAACGTGGAACGTGATTGGCCCAAAGGTCTCGAAAAAAACCGTACCGTTCATTGAGACGACCGGTGATTGGTCGATATATTGGCCTTCACAACTGTTGCACTCCTCGTCTGTCAGCGGGATTACCGGCGGCGCGTCGGGTTCGCAGTCATCACAATTATTGTGTGCTCAAGACTCTGGCCGGAGGATTTGCTGCTGCTGATCGTATGGCCGTAATAATTCCTGGTAGCATTTTGAGTGCATGTCGGGTACTTTCTGGTCGATGGTATTTCTTGGATTCTAGATTTTCCGAGTCGTACAAATCTATAGAATGCACTTTAGAAGTATTGCAATATTAGTTTAGGACATTAACATCAAAGTTAATGTACAATTATGCAAAGCTGTATTGAGTAGTGAGTTTTTAATTAGTATGACCACAGCCTATGGCTCTCTGTTGTTTTGTCCTGCACATTGCCTTTATGTAAAATATTTCAATTTATCAATAATTACTTTAAGGAGGCTGTGTCGACGCTGTAGCTATTCTAGAACTAATCAACTTAAGATATAACATGGGACAAACTTTTTAGAGTATTTTTGAAACAGTGAAGAAACTGTTGAAGTCTGTAGTGGATAACTTAGAATTCATAAAAAAAACCAAGAATTGATAGTTAATATCCAAAAAGCCTGTAATAATGTAATTATATCCAGACAACTTAAAAAACGAACGGCGTCTAACGTCCAAGTACAGTTATTTGTCTAATTATGTTTTAAAAAAAAATTGGCTCCTTCTATGCATGTATCTGATAGTTATTATGTTTATCTGAATCCTTGCCTACACTTTTACAAAAGCCCCAAAATACCAATTCAAATCCCGAATATATATATTTAATAATTATGATAAAATGTTCCCCGTAGAAATGTCTAGACACTTTTTATCTACTCATGTTATGTATGTTCGTAGTGTGTTTTTTTTATTTATAATTTATGTTATAATCATGAATACAAATAATATAGGTACCCACTCCACAGCTTTTTGATTTAAGAAAATTAATTATATTGTAATGATTAGGATGTAATTATTTTTTAAATGTTTTCTGATTATTATTAATTTCAATAAAAATAAAACGTTTTAAATGCTAAAGCTGAAGACTAGATTTAAACTAAAAAAAAATATATTAATGATGAAAAAAAACTTTTAAAAACATTCAATCGAAACTTTTAGAACATTTAAAATAATGTAATACCTAGCTATTTATAAATTATTCGACTATTATATAATGGGGTCTTTCAAATTTTGTTGAAAAATATATATTATGTACATACCTATAATATATTGCTGAGTGAACGATTGGTCAGTTTATTAAGCAGAACATCATTTTCTTAACTTAACTATACTGTTATAATAACAATACCTTAAATAATTCAAACATAATACTTGATTTACAAACAAAAATTAAAGTAACATTTTGATCTAGGGATCAAAATATTTGAGGGGTAGATTGATTCCAGGCCCCAAGGACAACACCCAGGGGCGTCACCGTTCTCGGCCAATATGTACCCTTCCCATTTCGGCCAGTGTCACTTTTCGGCCAAAGCTTACTGTTCCCTTTTCGGCCAGTACCTTCAGTTTTCTTTTAAATTTACAATTATAACAACCGTCCTTATTAATGAAATTCAAAAATATATTACATACAGGGCGATTCTTTTATCAAACAACACTTTCAATACTTTTCAAATGATGAGTGTTGTTTGATAAAAGAATCACCCTGTATACATAAAAATTAAAAGTATCAACATTTTAAAAACCCTCGTGATGCAAAAACTGTGTAACGGCAAAGAATAAATGAAGCTTGCATTGAAGACTACAAAAATGCTAAAATATCTCGTTATAAATTTGTCATACAATAATATCATACAATTAGAAAAAATAAAACTTAATCTCAATTTTTGACATATTCATGAATGCATATTTTATTATCATAATTATTATTATATGTAGGTATTATAAGACTATATTAATTTTTATTTGATTAATGTAATGTGTTATAACAGTTTATTGCCAATTGTTTTATTTTATTATTTTTTCATACAGTTGTAGGTAGGTAATAATGATAATAAAAATCTAATACTTTTTTAGTAGCGGATACTTATAGTCAAACATTTTCAATTTGGCGTCTTTGGAGTACTAACGGACCTGATAAAACTAAATGTCTGTAATGTCACTATAGATGCAAATAGTAATCCCTGCAATGATACACAATTGTCAATAATATAATAACTACAACAGTCTATAGACTAATAGACTGTCTTTATTGTTTCACAATAGTCGACAAAACCAAAAACAAAACCATTATAATATATTATAATTTATAAAAATATAACGACTATTTAATTGCGCATTGACGGTCACCGTCTTGATTCCGACAATAATAACAACAACAATACCAACGATGACACGACCACTACATTGTACATTAAAAATAGATCACGACAAGGTGAACGTCCTCTTACGTCAACATTTCTCCACAATCAGTGACGGTCTGCGACGTCTGTTGAAGTAAAACTTTGTCATACTTACGTGACTTCGTCTTAAAAAGGTACTTGGATTTCACAAACCCGTATAATATTTTAGGCACACAAAATTGTGCGCGAATGCAAAATATTCTAATAAAAACCGTCGTGGAGTCGTGTATAAAAGACTTCGGATGTCGCCCGTGAATAGTGTATGATATACCTACCAATATAAATATTTGACTGAAGTGCGTCTTATCTTGACGCACAGCCCTTGGCACGTAATCCTCGGAAAATGAACGATGTGAACCGAAAATAATGAAGCCCGCAAATATATATAAATATAATGTTATGTATGTTATACGTGACGCCGGAATTTCTCGCGTCGCACTTCACACTACATAGGAAGAACGGAGAAAACAGACGCCCAGAATGACCGCTACTTAGACTATACAACATTACAACTATATCATAATATATAGTTACCCGTTTTGGAGTATATATTAGGCCAGCAGCGTTTGTACCACGGTATTGACGGAAACTTTTCGGGTTCGTGAACGAGTCCACCGACGTACATAGAGGAGTCCTAAATGACCTAAACCCGCGTCTGTAACAATTTGACGAACGTGATATAAGCCATTATGCCTCGACGACCGCAGTCAGTATTAAAGGTTCACTCTCCACCGCGATAACATATAATATAGTTATTTCCGATATAATTGGCCAAATATTGAGGTTAGTAGGTGATATGTAAGAGTATAGGTAGATCGAATAAAGCATAAATTAAAATCCAAACCTACTCTTAAGCCAGACTTATCATACAATTTCTGATATCAGTTCACCACATAAAAATATTATCATAAACAATTTTTGTGAGACATCACTTCACATGTTGGACTGTGAAGTCGCATTAATATGATTACTCACTCGTCACCAACCGCTATATTATCGATCATTCTTAGGAAAACGGTCGTGCATGATGGCATATTTTTTATCGGGCATCCACCGTGAGATTGTCTGGTTTTAGATCTAGTGAAACCGTAGCCAAGCGTACAAGGTGTGCTGTATAGATCGAGTCTGTATAGGTGGCGAAAACTGGAACGTCCCCCATCGCAGGAGTCAGCAGGAAAATATCATAATACTTGACGACGGAACATACCCCAACCCAATATCCGTGTTTGTCCGTACACCTTAAACACGGAGAAGTCACAGAGCAGTCCAGAAGATTTTCGCGGCCCAGGGCCCATACGAATTTCGAGGAATAAAAATGTTTAGGAGATGTGTATTTATCTGCAGTGGCTCTAAATTTCCAACAAAGACCCTCAAAGTACTTTACACCTTTAACTATAGTGAACACTCGTGACCAGAGGTAAAGGCCTCGATCGCTCCTGGGGTGGCTTGTCGTATCGTCATTATTCTGGTAAGGTGTCAAAATTAAACTGAAATATGGAGGTCTACCCGTGCAGAGTGGTCGCATTTCAGGTTGCCGACCATGGACTAATATTGTGAAAATACGATTTCATTCCGAAGGTCGAGCGTTCCAGTGTTATTCTCGGAGTGGCATATTCCCAGGACCTGTGATAAGTGTTTGTGTATTGCGTCTGGTCGGCTTGTCGTCTTTCTATAATCTATATACCCCAAGTTGAAAGATCAAGGAAGGCCACCTACCAGTGGTCGTATAACCAGTAACTGGTAAATCGGGAAAGAATATAGCACCAATCACGCTCGCGAATTCGAGCAAAATAATATTCGGCTTCTGTACTTGACTTCGTGTAAAGTGGTTGGATTGGACTATCGATCAGACGGATAGTTTAATTATGAGTAGTAGCGAGTTTGCACGACTATATAGAACCGGCTGCCCTCGGATGCAACAGTACGCTGTGTAACCACTGTGGTACTCGTGGTCCCCCGATGTGTGGTCGATGATCGTTTGTTGGTTTCACCTTACAGGGAACGATCACAGCGTTGGTCGTAAGCATCCGTGGCACTTGACTATAGCTCACAGAGCTAATTGGAAGAACGCCCGCGATTGTAGGCTTCGACCATTAAAACACGGGAAATATCGTTGTCACGATCGATTCGAAACAGCGTCGTCGGCTTTGAGTGCATAATAGAGAGTCAAAGCTGTTATATTGTAGCCGCCATCGGTATGTGGTTGATTAGGACGTGAATTTGCGTTTAGAAGACAAAACGTTGTCTAAGCAGCTCATATAAACCATGTAAAAACATATACTTTCTTATTACGCGGGTCTTTTCTGTACTTTCTACTTCTCGTCGTATGATTACCATAGATAAGGGTATCCACCCTGCAGTCTGCGAACGCATGATTATCCTTTTATGCTTGGCTTAGAGTTATTTCCAATATAAGTAACCTTCCATAAAAATTATAGAAATGTACATATTCGTTATAATTATATTAATTGATTAATAATTTTATGGAATATAAAAATATTATAATTACGCCTTAGCTATAAGTTTTTTTTTATTAATATTATACACCAACTCGATTGTAAAAAGAGACTTTCATATTAAATATTTTAATAGTAATACATATAGGTACTAATAAAAATATTTTATGTTATCTGATGTTTAAAATATTTTTAACATAGGTAATAACATTGGTATTAACTATAGTGTACATTTTGAATAAGTTTAAATTATTATGATATATATTAATATTAATAATATATATAATATAATATATGTAATATACATATTATATTATATCCGTGTCCTTATAATAATTTATATAATAGATTAGGCTATTTTTATTTAGCACGTTTCTGATGATACTAAGTATAAAATTATACAGTGTGGTCAACAATAACTAATCAGCATAATAGGAATGGAAATATCTAAAATTTAGAATATTAACCAGAACAGTGGTTGTCAAACTTTTACGACCCTTAAAAAATAGTTCGTGTTTCATGGAACCCAAACCCAACTAGACCTACATTTTTCCACGGTTAACTGCAAGTACATAATATATAATAGTCAGGAAAATTAGTTGGATTCCGAATAAATATTGATCATGTGATCATTATTTGATTTTTTGGTGCGTTACAATGCATAATATGTGTGTATGTGTTATGGTTTTACATTTTAATATCCAACTGTTTGTATATAATAATATTACGTTTGACTCGAAGCCACTACCTACAGTTTAAAATATGGAATAGACATATATTTTTAGGAACAAGTATCATCCCTCCGTCCTCATATAGTCATACGCAGACGCAGTTGGGGTAGTTATGCCAATAATACCTACTATATAATATTATTATTGTTATTGTTTATTTATTATTATTATTATTATTATGCGTGAACTCGACTCTCGAGCGTTTGCCGAGTACAACGACCTATAACGACTAAATACCTTGACACGCCAGCCAGTCGCCGTCAACGCAATACAATCTCAACCGTTTGTGCGTGCAGCAGTGTCAGTGGCGACGGCCGTTTGACACTGTCTGTCTGCGCTGGGAATTAGTGAAATCGCCGAGCGTAATGTACACGACCAGCTGCCGCCGTCACCCGTTCGTCTTAATCGCTGCTCTATAGCCGAGAGAGAGAGAGAGAGAGAGAGAGAGAGAGAGAGAGATATTCGTACTCGGTTGGGGACACTTCCCATCTCCCAGTGCGGTTCATTTTGGTAGAATATAATATTATTGACTGTATACCTTTTTAGTGAGTTCAATATATTTTGTTACAACATAACAAACAGTATCACGACTGCCGATGATAAAAGAAAATAATAAAATTTCGTAAAATGAATATAAATCGTACCTGCTAATGCGTCATGCGCGAGTCATACTACACAGGTTACAGGTATATATTATTGTTTCAATATTAAACATCGTCGATGACAGATTTTAAATTTTGAACTATGGCGTCGGCAACGTGCTTACGACAGATAAAAAAACGTCAACTACCGATTTATCGTACCGTCTACTATTTGCTTATTTGGTATGGGTACTGAAAGTTTTGTTGTGAAAAAAAGAAATCTGTGGTATGGTCTTCACGACGATGTTTCACCTTAAGTGAAAGTTTACCAATGTCCTAATATTTTATGATATGCTGGAGCGAGGAAGACCACTATAGCTATAGAGTACCATATATATATTACAATTTAATAGGTCTCCGCGGTAGTAAAAATAACGTTCATAGGTATTGTAAATTGGTCAGGTAAATACGTGTATGTCACTGATATGTTTACCTATGTACCTACTTCATAGACAATCGACGGCTATTATTGCTCGTAATTTTAGTAGCGGACTTCCATTATCTTCAGGGAACCCGCTCTTGTGGAGGTCTCATATATAAACGTAAGCAGTAGGATATAGTTTTTATACATTGGTATGTAATTGAGGGTTTGAAAATTCCAGGGAGAAATATTTTTTTTGTATTTAAAATAGTATATATAATATTATCTCTACTCTATTATTCACTAACAGAAATAAGAAAACTCGAATACGTAAGTTATATAATCATTATATTTTCTATTCAAGTTTGAATTTCCAACTGTTCGGTATAATTGGATCGATTTGAGTTTTTGGGACAAGACGACTGTCACATAATGTCGAATGTCAACTAAATAAAAGAAAAACCGTCCCTATTATTGACTCCATTATAATTCATGAATGTGATTGTAAAATAGATGACGTGTCTATTTTGTTTTTAGTAAATATATATTTATTTAATATTATTCAAATCGATCATACGACGCAAAATTAAATACTGAACTAGGTGAAAATAATGTGTATTATGTAACCTTCTATAATAAATGACTGAGGCTGTATGTCGTTTCCTTGGCCTAAAACGTATTCGTATAAGTAGGTAGGTACTCAAAATTTACTGACATTGTCTGTCAGATGAGCTGTGACATTGAAGGACGTAATAATTATATTATGCGAACGCATTAGAAAATAAAAATATTCAACGACTGAAATAGTAGACATTATCGTTTACGGAAACTGTAAACTGCAGTATACAAGTGTATAAAATATCTTATAAATATATATATATACCTAATAGGAAGTATATAAAGTATTTGAAGCAAAAACTTGACACTGCAGTGGATTATAAAAATATTTGAATTTAAAACATTTTCAACACTTTAGTCACAATAAATCAGTAACACATATTATAATTGCGTTATGAATGCATTGTGCAATAAATTAACTGAACATAAAATCTGAATTTTTAACTCAACATATGTTATCACTTATGGATCTTCCGAGAATGTCATATAATGTATATTACAAGTTAAATTACTCGGAACGTATTATTAGCACTAGCTGCTATTTAAAACATATTCAATAAAATTATATATTATTTTAATGTTTTAAGTTTGGTACATAAAATGTAATTAATTATAATATTAAACTACATTTCCAAACTTCACTGCAACATGTTTGTAAGTGCCATTAGAAAGTGTATTTTTTTTAATGTCATAATTAATTCACCAACATATTAATATAAACTTGTGTACCAAAATTATATATAATTATAATTGTATTTTAGTTTCTGACCGGAGCGATGAATGAATTGATTTTACAATGAATTGTTTTTTGGTTTTGAGAGGTAAAAAGTAGAAATTTCCCAGTACTTTTTAAAATAATTGGGAGAAACTAAAAAAAAATCACAGTAAAACTTGGAGTTAATAATACTTACGCAACACCAATTTTTAACGAAATTGATTTTGTTATTTTCTTGTAATATTCAAAGCTAATGATGTTAGATACTTGAGATTTTCATAAAATATTATATGCTATTATTATTATTTTGCTATTATAATTTCATAATATGAAATATTTATCTAAGACATAATATATAGTACCTACAATAAGTAATTCAACGTTTATGCGTAGGTAAACAATATAAACGATCCGTTATACATACTATACGTCATGTAGATAATGTATAGTATACAAAACTAATTTCTGTTGTATAATTTTTACACAGTAGGTGTACAATAATTTGAAAATAGATTTGTTAGTTACAAAAGTGGTACGTATCTAAACATTCTTTAGTTAAACTTAAGTTTCTCCCGAAAAAGTAGGTACACAACGGTCTATATGGCCTATAATATGTAATGTAATGTATAATAACGTTATATTCATTTATATATGCCAAATTCGAAAACATTTGAAATTTTAAAATCTATAATATTAAAAATGAAGAAAAATGTCTCTACTGCGGGTTATACGATATGTTTTTTTGTAATAATATTATGATTTGTGTTTATGAAATATTTTAAATTTTCATGGGGAAATAATAACTTATCGGAAGGAATATTATTACAACGAAGGAAATGCATATTATCGATTATATGTATTGCTGCAGTAACGAATAAAAAAACGCTGTTTGTTTTCATACCCCGGAGCGAGTGTAGCGTATATATATTATTATACTTAATGACTATTTCGTTTCCACTGCAGTTGCGCTTTATAATTCTCAATAATAATATTGTTTCAACATTAAAGAGTAATTGATTTGAGTGTTTTCATTTCTTTGCAGACGTGTGCTATATTATAATATAATAGCAATGATAACAATAACACGGCGGGTTAATGCGCAGTGTCGGGTATACAAAGTATTATTAATATTATTATTATTATTATTATTATTAAATAAATATATAATATATTGCATGCCTATTTTGTGCTTAAAGACGGTGAGGTTTTTCTCCTCCACACTTTACCGGAAAATTTTGAAAAAAAAAAAACGCCGCGAGATTATTAGTTGTCACATTGCGTTATAATATGGCGAGCGCGAGGCGTTTATCGTACGCGGCCGCGCATTCCAAATATATAATTCCGATCTTCCTACGCTGTTCGCGAGCGAGACTTATTGGATCGGTCTCAAAAAGAGAATTCCTCAGAGGGTCACGATCGGCGAGGGGTGGGTGGTAGCTAGCCGTACACACGCGGATAGAAGTCGAGTATAATATAATATAATGTCATTATCATAAGCTCCTGCAGAAGTCGAAAAAGTGGAACAGGAGCAGAATATAGGACGGACGATAGAGAGAGAGGGAGTGATGGAAGAAGTATGGAGCGAAGTTTAGACGAAGGTACACACGACTTTGTCGGGAGGACACCCGTCGTCGTCGTCGGTGATGCTGGTGCAGCCACAGTCGTCTGTCGTATACAGCCCCGCCGCCGCCGCAGCTGCAGCTACCGGTATACATATATATATATGCGACAACGGCGGCGGCGGTGGTTGTGGTGGCGGGGGGTCGGGGTGTGTTGAACTCGAGCCAAGGTGTCAGACATAACAATCAATGACGACTGTGCTTGCCAATTATTCCGCTGTCGTGCTACGTTTTATTTTTTATTTTTTTCCATCTCGGTTTGGGTTTCTTTTTTCGCCCCGCGAATGTTTCCCGCACGGATTTGTTTTCGTACACGCATTTTTCCGTCACGTTTTTTTTCCGGGGTCGCCCCGAGGGGTGTACGCGCGTAAAGTGCGGGCGGCTAGAGAGTACGGTCGCGTGGATCGGACGGGTAGGGAGGGGACGAGAAGCGGAGTTCTAAAAAAAAAAAAAAATTACGCTCGAGGCGAAACGAAATAAAATAACCGAACGGAAAACTTTTCGATAGTGTCTCGGCCGCCGCCGCCGCCGAGCCGATGGGGGCGGCGTCGTCGTCGCGTAAGTGGTGGTAGCCGTCGGTGGCGGCGGCAAGGTGCGTACTGAACGTGGGCGCAGACACGAAAATGTTGAGGCACCTTGGTCGGTCGGGGGTCATACACACGCGCTCACGCGTTCTGCTCACTAGTTACCAGCAGCGGGAACGTCGTTACACACGCCCGTTTCTTTTTTTAGTCGTCCCGCCGTCCTCACGTTTCACGATTAGTCGCCGACGCACCGCCGCCGCAACAGTACACGCACGTCCGCGCAACCGTCCCAACAACAATAATAATAATAATAATATAATATCCGTCGCCCCGTCGAGTTGCCAGAGACGTCCAAACACACAACAACAATAACAACAATAATTTTTTATTTAATTCAATTTCTTCGCAATAATTTTTAAACCCGGTCGCGACGACCGCGTTTAATTTCCCGGACGTTAAGAGGACCGGAAAAATTATCAATGATCCGTCTACACTGCCGACGCTGTCGCCATACAACCGTCATCGTTCCCATCAAGTACAGTTAACATTTGCACTCGTCGACTACACACTAAGTTCGGTGATCACCATCATCACCACAACCACCGCCGCCGCCTTCGTCATTTCAAAAGTAGACGGGTCGCCCTACGAACATGGTAAGTGCCGATCGCGAGATTATCGTCGTCTACCCATAAGTCATTAACGACAAGACGGATAATATTTTTAATTTTCCCGGTCGGGGCGGGGGAAACGGAAGATGAATTTTTCTCGGTCGTCATCATCTTTATTATTTATTAGGTACTATTAATTTTGATTTCTCGTCTTTTGCCGGGTAACGATATTTCAATAATAATTAACAAAATAGGCAATAGGCTTGTAAATAATTTTAATCGCCGCCGCGTCCTGGTCGTCGACTCGCGTCTGACTCGCGTCTGACTCGCGCGCGCGCAAACGTACAAATAGTACACAGTACAAACGCACACGCTACCGCCGCCGCCGCCGCGTCCTTTCTACCACAGCCGCCGCCGCGTCCTTTCTACCACAGCCGCCGCCGCCGCCGCCGCCGCCGCCGCCGCCGTTTCCTCTCCCCACTCCGTCGCACAGCTGCCGTTCGGCCGACCGACGGCGGACCGGCCGGTGTGTCTCCCCGCCGCGAATCCCCCCCCCGTCCCGGTACACCGCCACCGGCACGTAGGATCGTCTAGACGTCTAGGCCTCGCGGCGTTCATGTTCCGGTAACCTTGTCCAGCCCACCCGGCGGCGGCGGCGGCGGCACCCCTCCGGTCCGTGTCGGCGGTGGCGGCTGACTCGTATCAGACGTAATTTTTTTTTTTTACTCGCTCGTCGTTTTTGTAGAGGTACCTATAATAATATTATGTTCTACGATATTCACGCGAGGCTGATAATAATAATATTGAACTATTTTACTCTATTAAATTATCGTCGTCGCCGTCGTCGTTGTTGTTCAGCGGCTCCGTTTCGACGTGTGTAACAATAGTAGAGTATTAACCACGGTGTAGTGTTTTGTTTTGGTGAAAACACTCTGTCGCCGCGTGCCGGATGGACAGATCCTCCGCACGACTATAATATGTTTACGCACTCGAGATAGGACCGTAGACGAGATAATAATATTGTATTACGCGATAATATTACGATATCGTATTATACTCAATTATTATTACTCATTGTGAGTCGTCTAGCCCTTATCATATTATTCGTCTTACGATAGTCTTGCAACACGCGTAATATTTTTCATTTTTCATTCACAAAATCAGCCTAATTTCATGCACTTATCTAGTTTCTATATTTAGAATCGGCGTGTCTATTTATTGTTTCATCTCTTAATCATTTCTATATTCTTATATTGTTATAACGATAACATGTAGGTAGAGATTATTTATTTACTTTTTAACCAACTCGCGTCCGGATATCGACATGTCTATCTATATATATATATAGAGGGTTATTTTTAAGTTTTACAGACTGACTGTATGTTCGAACGATGTTTAACTTTGAAAAGTTTTTCCGCCCCGCGTATGTTTTGTTTTTGTTTTTTTTTTTTTATTACGCTGCGTCGATCTTTAAAACTCATTGCTATATTAACCGAATAACGATCACTTTGGAAAATAAAATTGTAAATATTATAATGTACCAAATATTGTAAAACCACTGAACTTTATAAATTCTTGTCATTGTTTTTTTTTTTTTCACATTCTTCCGAAGTCGGTAGGAGGTATTATATTTAGGTGCTTATATTTTACAAAATACACTTGAATCGTGCCGTAAAATTATAATTTTCCATTATCAATCGGTTTTTTTTTTTTTTCGTAACCAATGCAAACCGTTAATTATGAAAATACGATACGTCGGAAACAATAAACGCGGAATGGATAAATATTTAAATTTGTGTTAAGTACAATGTAATACACAAATGAGTATTGTTCTGCTGCTGCTGCTGTGTACTATATAAACATTAAATTTGCCGCCGTTGACATAATACGCTTGGATGTGTGTTACCGTGAAATGTAAATTACAATATTAATTATGCGCTCGATGGGTATAAGGTATAATATAGGTAGGTACCCAACTGTTACGGCCGTCGACTCCGTTAAGTGCGAAAAGAACAGGAAAACCGACCAGATACAATAATAATTATTAATTGGATGTAATAAAATGTGAAAAATACATAATAAATTCCAGGTTATTTGTTTTACACAACAATTATTATTATTATTATTCCGTTCGGCGTAATTTCATTTGCACGCCGCTATTGTTGTTTGTATAGGTAATGCATTTTATAATTACACGACTATAATAATAATAATAATCCGAAACCCGAGTACATTATTTTAACACAGCGATTAAATTGTGATAGGTAGGTAGGTAGGTAGTGGGTACCACACACACGCACATACACACACACAATCGCAGTATATCCATTATTAATGTTATTATTTAGTCTGCGAGTTAACATGTAAATTATTGTAAAAAATTCCCGTTAACCCCAACCGCCGGTGCAGTGTATATAATATTATTATTATTATATATTATTATTGTTGTTGTTGCAACGAAAACGCAACGTAGTGCGAATGATTCTCGCCCGAGAAAAGTCTCGACACGACTTCGCACTTTCTTTTATTGTTTCAACCGTTATTATAATATTACCTACACAACGACGATATTATTATTAATAAAAAACAAATCTGTTATTATTATTTTGACTAGACGCCGATTAATGTTTATAAAAACCACGTACAGAGACAATAAAAATTGAATACAATATTACATTGTACAGATAAAAGCAGTGATTCTATCGGTAGTTGTTTTTCAAAATATACAACACACACAACCGTAATATCATTATTATTATTATTATGTGTGCGAGACACACGACACCATTATTATGATATTATGTTTACGTCTTGCGATACGCGTATATAATATTATTATTATATGATTATTATTATATTATATTGTCGTCGATGGTGTCTAAACTCCAACACAATGTCATTACGTTGTTTGTGGAATATCATAATAATATGTATAAACACATTAATTAGTACGTTTACACCGTTTAGCTCGTCCTCCTCGCGTGTGTGGAGAGGGTCGTCTTTTTAAACGACTGCTGCAGTCTCTGCGACGTCGCCGCCGGTGACGGGTCACGTACGAAATTCGTCGTTCGACAATCACATAATTTAAGGAGTAAATCGATCGAATTTGACGAGGTTTTTATTTTATTATTTTGATCGTAATACAAGGTATTTATATGGAGGTAATCGCGTTCAAATAATAATACGTGTACCACTCGTCGTGGGTTATGGGCGTCCATACGGTTCTTTTTGCGCACGTTTTAATCCTCGTGGATTATACGATTTGAGATATTATTATATCGGCTCGAGCGGTGATTGTTTTTAAAACATTTTTTTAAGGCGGCCATACTCTGTCAATAATATATAAAATATAATATCCGAATGGTATAAAGTTCGTCCCCAGACATCGACACTCGACAGCAGCAGCTAGGTATGTATATGTAGTACGTTCACAACATAATATAACATGATATTTAATATAATATGTGTGTGTGTGTGTGTGTTTATGGTACGAGCGTTTTATACGCGCCAGACGTCTGGGTCTTGAGAATCGGTGCGCGTAACTCTAACCGATGAAATTTCCGCTGTTTACACACCGAGCGCACAGTGTAAAAAACCGCAAAATAAAATCTCCACCGATGTTTTGACCGCGTTTCAGGTTTGTGAAACCAAAGTCGTCTGACCGTAAAATCGTTTATTTCCCTCTCGAAAATCGCATTCTTGATATTATAACATAGAACCGTTTTGAAAATATTGTCGACGAAACACTCGCTGGCCATACAAAAAGCATAATATATCAGCTATATATATAAGAGTAAAAAGTCTGGTCGAAAAACCTCTCGTGTTTTTCGACAGGAACGTAAAATAAATACCCAATGTGTACATGCCACCACGGATATTCGGTGTTTTTAATTTCCATGACATAAAAAGCACTTTAAAGTTTAAACTTTTAACAAAACAAATATATCGAGACTACATATAAATAATACTTGGAAATAGAAATTGCGATCACTTAAAAATGTATACCTAACGCAATATCACCTACATTTAATATAAAATATTATGTATATGCGATAATATTTAATGGTAAATATATGTACGTTTGTTTGAAATAATAATGGGATTTTTTTTTCTTAAACATTTACGAAATTAAGTTTTCTTTGTTTGAATCGTTGATTTAATTATAAAATTGTCCATTTTCCTAATGAAAAAACGAAATAAACTTATTTAATTATGTTAGTTAAAAAGTTCTAAGAATTCAGTTTTAGAAAAGAACAATTCTGAAGAGTTGCCAGATTAAACTTAAGTTTTAAATACATGACATGATTTTGGTTATAATTAAAAATAAATATTTTAGTGTAGTGTAAAGTTATGACTTTTGACATTAATTATTATAAGATTACAACTTTCACAACTATATAAGTGTTGTATCGCTTTTCGGAAGTATTGTTAAGTACCTATATACGTAATACCTATACATATATATTTTTTAATTTATGAAATGTTGGCTCAACTCAACATCTTGCGGGTACACAATTCGCGGTGCAATTGCAGTTTATAGTTGTTACAGTTACTTTATTTAATTTTGTTTTCCTACATTTAAAATAGTTCATTGTCACCAACATAAATAAATAATTTTAAAGGTAAACTGCGCTTTATAATTTTTATTTTGTATATATGTTATCTATGAGGGATTAGAGAATAAAAATGTTTCCTGAAAATATTTCGTCTTTTACGATAGGTACTTCTGTAAGTACTTTGGATATTTTGACTCTTTTAGGTTGATTTTGAAATTAGTAGTCATGATAGTAAGCAATTTATCAAGTTAAACTCAAAATTATAAGCGCATACCTAATTTAATGTAATTAAAGTAATGCTTTTCGTATACACCTATATAATAATATGTGGATGCAATTTTTATAATTGGACAATTTATTTAGGTACTATTTATTGTATCTATTCTATTTAATGTACCGAGGGAAACGATTTCGTCATTTTGCATGATTAAAAAAAATAATGTATTATACTACAACAATGATCACTCGATTAATAGAGATTTGGGTTTTAAAAAAAAAATAATGTAATATACTTGACCGTGTGGCAGAGAAAAACGATTTATGAAGATTTTATTGTTATTATAATTTTGTGTATATATAGGGAATAGTGGTGCCGACGATGAAAATATAGGTCACGGTATTAATAAATCCGTAATTCGCGTATATTTACTGATCGTGCATTTTATGAAATTTAATAATAAAGTTATGGCGCACCAACACGCGTTGTTATTACTTATTACCGTAGATTTTTTTTTATTTCATTTTTTGTAAGTCACAGAAATTACCTACTATTATGCTAAATGAATGAAAAATAATATTCAGCATTTTTTTTTTTTTTTTGCATTTGTGTACAATGTCATATTTATATAAACATATTGTACATGTATTATAGTATAACAATTGTTTATAAAAGAATGGTTTTGCAATAATTTAAAAAAAAAAAAAGTTATTTATTTATCAATTTTAATGATATAGTGGGCCGTATTTGTTCCTTCCACACAAATCAGAACAATATAAAAACAATGACTGAAACGGGATGTAATGGGATTTCGTCGTGAATTTTGGTGAAAAATCAAATCGGTCAAACGATATAATATGATACTATATAATATTATGTACAGTATACACTCTTGCAACTGCAGGTGCAGCAGTGTTATATGTACATCGTACAATAATAATAATGTGTGTAAAAAAATATTGCACAATAACGTAAGTTGCCAAATACATTTTTATACTGCAAGGCAGCTTTTGACTATATATATGAATACCTATATATTATTGCGTAATCCCTTTTTCATGCAATTTATTTTTTATTCGTCTACATATAAATTTTCTTTTCGTGTGTATTGATTTTGATAAAACTGTGAACCTATACATACAATACTATTGTAATAGTTCAGTCAGAACTGTAATGTACCTTATTATTTTTGTTACTATTATTGCCTTTTACCTATATATACGCATAAGATATGTGTACAGGCTAATGTATATGAGGAGTGGAGCTCCAGGTGGATTTACTATTATAATAATATTCTATGTATACAGCACACTCGACGATTTCCTCGTCGGTTGCCTGAATGTTTCCTATGGTATATAACGACTTTTATCGAAATCTGTTTGGCAAATCGAAACGCTGAGACGGTTCGTTTCAATACTTTAGTAGGTATATATAGGTACCGACTATAAGTACACACATAAATAATAAATATATTATGACGGGGACTGCAAAATCAAATTCAATGTAAGCACCGAGATCAACTGAAAGCTTTTGAAATTTTAGATACCTAAGCTATATATTATTATAACTTTTTGTTCATGAAAAATATAATAATTTGGTATATTACAAGTATTTTTTTTTTTAAAATTCATTTAGATTTAATTTAATTGAAATTAGGTAGGTAATAAGAGAGTATAGGTACCTACATAACCAAAATGAACTTCGATTTGATAAGGATGATAAATTAATTAACGTCGGTCCCTAATTCCCTCTTGCGATTTTTTTTTATTCACTGACTGCGCTCGTTGATCGATTTGGGATGTATTTTGAAACACGTTCTATATGGTGATGTCCTTTTATAGATTCACCATCATTCACGCCTCCTACAGACTTATTACGCCTATAATAAAACGTTTTCGGAATTCAATTTTCTGTTTGGTTTCAAATCGAAAAAAAAAAAAACTCAAAAATTCACCAAGAGAAATCAATTTTAAGTGTTGTGTTTTTTTTTTCATTCGTCTTGTTACGCGTCTTTTTCATGACCTTGGACTTGGTATATTATAATATATACGAACCATTAAAACGAACATATTTTAATCACATATTATGTTATTACGTATCATTCATTATTATTATAATATAGTGCTAAGTATAAATATAAAAAGCGTAATCGAAGATAAAAATTATCAACGGCATATGTGTCTGGTGTCAGTGACCTAAAACCAACTATAAGTGTGCAATTGAATTGTAGATTTCTTTAAACTCGAAATCTTTACTTCTTGTAATTAATGTTTTTTCTAATGAACTGCGTGATAATAGAATAACTGGTTTTTTTTATTACTATACGTCGTAGGTATATTAGAATCATTACGTATGGATTTTAGAGTCGAACATTTTGGAAAAATTACTGTTTTTATCTGAATAATTAAGATATTAAGTTTTTATGTTAATATGCAGAAAACAAATTTTAATTTCAACTTGACATTTACCCACATAATATGATATCATTATGAGCATATCACTGCTTTTCCTATCATAATATTGACTTTATCCTACTTTAGGTGGTGTCTAGGTATAAATGTATATTATATTCATAGTATATTAGTATATGTTGTACGATGCAATACGATCTATTTTTTAGTATTGATATCGTCTCTTATTATATTGTTACCTTTATCAATATCATATCGTGAAATCGAACATCAATATCGTAATAATATCGTTAAGTCGAAAAGAAATTTATCGTCAAAACATAATGTAACATATTATAATAAAAACTTTCTACGAGTAATAAGTTCCTATAATTTTATATTATATATAGGTACCTACACAGTAATAAAAATAAATGCATAAAAATAAAATAATAAAAATAATATGAATGATATTAAACACTATCCTCCTTATATTTAAATCGTTAAATTTATCGTCCGTCAAAATATAATTAAATAGGAGATATACATTTTAATGTATATTTATATGGACATTGGTATCAGAAAATGTGTTGTCTACATTATAACTCGATACGACTAAGTAGTCACCACATTCGCTTGCTTGCCCGTCACGACATTCGAATAATATAATAATATTATAGTTGTTTTTTGTTTCCCGGTTCGGATAAAAACTGATTATTTAAGCATTTGTTTACAAAATATGGCGGCGTATTCAGAAACATCATATTATTATTATTATAACACGCACATAGTAGATGTGTCGTCCTCGACTATGACGACGAGTCATTATTTTCTGCAACACACATTATTGTCGTCTATACACCGGAGATAAGTGAAAACATAGTCACCTGCAGGTTCTACATATGCGAATTTAGGTATAGCAATAATATCATGTCCTTCCAATGTGTTTCAATAATAACTCGGGTGTACATAATACCTTGGTGTGGGCCCGGCGAGGAGCTGAAAAGCATTTTAAACATTCCGAAACCGTCTGAACAAAATGTGACTTACGGCCGACGACACGTCGAGCGCCAACGATTTTCGACGACCGCGTGATTTATTATATCCGCGAGGATAATGCCAAAAAGTTCTCTAAAGTCTGGTATATGGTATGCTATCGACGAAACCCGCTCACTACGTCAAACCGATCAATATAACGATCATAATATTGTACCTAAGTCTCATATTCGTGGTGCAGCGGCACTATTATTTATTTTTATTGTCATATCATTGTGATAACGTGATCGCATTGTGTCTGTCTATTGTATTGTTGTAAATATATTATTATATACGACGTAGAATTATTGTTGTAACCATATAGCGCTCAAACTCAAGAGTCCACGGGAACTTCATTCCAAATACCCGTGATTTTTTATTTATACCTACGTCATAATGTTGTCATAACTAAAACACGCAATAAACGGACGTACGTAGGTACCTACCTAAATTTTTTTAAAAATCTAAATTGACATTTACTCGTCAATTGTATAATATAAAATAAATATACGTATACCTATAGCCGAATTATTTAATTATAATTACTATAAAATATCATTAATCACTCTAATGTCACTGACGTAAAAACAATAAGTATATAGATGTCTAAATAAAATATCTTCGTTACTATATATTTTGCCAAGAAATCTTATTTTAGATTGAGATTAATATTCATCAATCCAATGTCACCAAATAAAATATTTTATCAACATATTTTAGATTAAAATCTAAAATCTTTTATTCGTACAATTTAACATCACGCGAGTACAAAAAATTAAAAATTTGCGTTCTAAATGTATTAAAAATACAATTGTATTAGGTGAATATATGACACATTGGTAGATAATTAGATCGATTTCCTACATAATTAATAGTTTCAATTTGTTGGTCAAGTTATACAATAATATTATGACTACCTACAAAGAATATATTATAATATATTATAAAAGGTAATATTGTTAAAGCAAGACACTCGTTTTTTTGCTCATCTGTATTTAAAAAAAACATAGTGTTATTTATAGTTTACCAAAAGTCAAAATAAAACAAATATTTAAGGTTTTTGGTTTCGTGTTATAAATCTGAAACGGCCTCTAGTCTATACTATATACTTTATATAGTCCTAATTTATGTTAATATTTTCAAAGGGGAATTATTAATTTATATTAAGTATTCATGAAGTTATATGTAAGTTTTAAATTATAGGCTCCGGTTAGAACCGTAGAGGATAGTATATAAATAGTAGGCGGGTGTGAACATTCACGAGGACAAACACGGAAAGAGATGTACCTTATTCATAGTATAATATAGAATCGATGACGGGTAGACATTGTATTTTATTATGTTTCAACCATATAATTACCCAAGTCGTAGTTTCTGGGACGTAACAAGGTATATATTATGACGTATTTTTTGCAATACTTTAGCCGAAAGATCGGAATTCAGAAGTATAAACACTTTTTTAAAGTAAAGTACGTAAATGATTAAACATAGTATTACTATAGTCGAAAGTTTAATGTTTAGCTCGGAAATCTGTTTAATGAAATGGCCTCAACAGGTTGTTGGAAATTAATTCCGTTATACCTACTGTTTTGTTATGGTTTTCTAAAAGCTATGTACGAAACACTAAATACTCCCAAATAATAATAATACTAATGGTTGGCAGTGGCGTATCCAGGGGGGGGGGGGGTTAGGGGGTTGTAACCCCCCCCCCCCCCCCCCCCCGAAAATTGTTAAATTATAACAACGTTATCATTAATAAATCATTTTAAGATAAAATTCCACAAAAATAAATTATAACCCCTCCCGAAAAAAAATTCTGGATACGCTACTGATGGTTGGTACTTAAATACATATTATTATTACTTATTAGTATATTATGTGCCGATATGTGATGGATAGGTAAATTACTTTTATTTCGTTCGTTTTAATTATTTATAATTTTTATACAACTTTTACGAGGCAATTAATTGAAACAAACAATCATTATTTTGAAAAGTCTTAACATTTTTGAAAATATTAATTTACACATTGTTATGTTATTGCAAAACAACATTTTAAAAAAAAAACATATTTTAAAAATTTTTTTTATTGTTTTGGTTTTTTTCTTCTCTTTGAATGACAATATTATACTCTTTTAATTTTATAGTTCAAAGCAGAATATTTCGGTACATATAAATTTCATTTTGAAAGGGTATTTAATTGGTTATGAGTATTTGAAGTTTAGGTGAGTGGAATGGTCGTGGACCAACATTTTGCTGCTTGTGCCATACTCATGTACCTCTGTTGTGTTACTTTACTCCACTTATTTAAACTTTAAATACCGTACTTACTACTTATAATTTATTACCAATTAATTATTCGTTTAAATTCCATTTTTATGTAGGTATTGTAGTACTTACTCCAAAAACGATAACAAAAGGTAGTACTTACTGTGTATATATATAGTAGATATAAAATATTTTTTATTCATAAATGATGTTTTGAAATGACATCATATTTTGCATGAGTAGAAATAAATATTTTTTTTAAAAGTTGAAACTTCGAAATAATGAGCATAAATACTTAAATGTATGTATACCACCTATTCTACACTTTACTGCATGACCACTGAAATTTAATTCTGTATTTTCCTTTTCCAGTTTCCTTGTTGTAACCTAGCTATATCCTAGATGATTTTCCTACACTGACAAAGTTTTGTTTGCACACCAAGAAATATTTACTGACCAAAGTTTAAATTCTGAGCAACTATGCGTAACAGACTAATTTTTGAATCAAGTCTTATAATTTAAATTCTAAATATTTCTCATTATGTAGGTAACAGTGTAAATATTTGTAAGTTACCGCAGCTGCAACAACTAGAAATGCCTAAAAAAATAATTTCAATATAGGCACACGTTTATGATCAAACATTTTTTTATTTAAGAGAAACCTCGACATACGGGGGCCATTGGCTGATAATTGTTTATAAATTATGATATAATATTACAATATTTACAAGTAATTGTGTTTATTGAATTCTGTATAGACAAACAACGAACTTATATATTGGTCAATTTTTCACGCATCAATCTTTCACGATCGGCTAGATTTCTGCAGCATTATATAATATTATTATTTACATTTTTTTTCTAGCCAACTGAGTATATTTTTTTTCACGAATATCTGTACTGACCGTACATAATGTGCTACATATAATTTTATAGAGTACCCGTGTACGATCTTATACTACAGAGAATTATATATTATAATATCTTATTTTCTGTGGTTCAACGTGCAATCTTATTCGATTATATATGAAGTCGTTTGTGCGTGTTTGTGTGTGTAGGTATAGAATATATTGTATATGCGCTACGAACGAAACCTGAGATTCGAATCTTTTTTTAAATTTTATTTTATTTCAGAGATCATATTTTTTTTTTTTTTCCTTTGACAAGAGTCTTATACACGTTATATAACTATATAAGTGTCGTGCTCGTCGCGTCTGATGGGGTTATCTCGAATTCGTTTCGTATTAAAAGGAAAAAGAAGAGTTACGCGGAGTAACATACAAATTAGATTTTCACGTCCATTTCTTCCCGACAAAAGAATTACAATATCGGCACAATATATATATATTATGCATTATAGACTGTACAATACCGTCGAACACTCAAGCACCGATATACTTTAAAAAAGTATTCTTTGGCAGTTCGTCGCGCGATAGTCGTGCCTTTTCCCTTTTTCGTTGAATTACTGCAGCTGGAAATAAAAACTTTACTTTTATGTACTCTAAGATTCTGTTTCATTAAGTACGACGAAAAAAGTCGCATTCTTTTATTTGACAGAACGCGACTCTATTGTTTTGTTTTGCAATCCTTTATCTCTCGTCCGTCCGTCTCTCTCTCTCACCCTCTCTCTCTCTCTCTCTCTCTCACACACACACAAATATATATACATTATACACGAATTATAAAAATAAATATTATAAATAGCCGGTAATCAGAATAACGTTTTTTATCATTTCGTACAATATTCGGCGAAATAAAATTGGATAAAAATATATACTGTTTTGCATTACAATAATAATAATATATAGACGTATAATGGTGTAATATTTTATGGGTATAACCGTGTTCCGTATACTTAAAACCATCGCCGAGACCAGCCAGAAAAAAAATTAATATTATCATGTTATATTGTTATCGAATGCGGTCCAACGGCAGAAAACAACAACCCGCTGCAGATATCATAATATTAGCAACCACTTGCCGCGTTCTAGGCCGGTCGTGTCTGGGAGTGTATATTATTATTATTATTGTAATATTGTTTATTATCGCGAGCGTTTTATATCAAGAGTAATTTTTATTTTCATCTTTCAGAAAAGCAAAAATAAAATTTAATTTTACGCGCTTTTCCGTTTTCTAGTTACTAAACGCTATACATAGGTGCTACAGTCGAGAGTTATTTGATTTGTACGATATAACGTTTTCACTGGATCGGTGTTAAGTTACAGTTACTATGCTATTCTAAATATAACGTTAAACTGTAAAAACCTAAATTTCCAAAAAAAAAATTCACTTACTAAAATTCACTTACACCTATATAGTGCTTTTCATTTCAACGCCCTCGATATTCGTAACTCACTTCTCCTGACTCTTGTTACAGTCTTATCTCTAGTGTGCTTTAAAGTCGCCTAAAGTGTAAAAATTTTGATTATATAATGTAAAGTATACACATAATGCCACGGGAAGCACTGATTTACGACTTACCACAAGTATATACAAAAATTTGTATACAAATTTAGGCTTGACTCTTATTCTTCGGATCACGAAATCAAAAGTCAAGGGTTGTGCTGTTTTAAGTTATAGGTATAGGCGCAACAAATACAAATTTTTTTTTCACGTTATGTGTAATCGCACTTTGTAAACACTAATAAATATGTGTAATATGTAAAACACCAAAACTGACTGAATATATTATAGTATATAATATGGATGTTGTACGTTAAATAATCATTCTACAGTGCACACGATACAGAAATGTATGCTATTGAGTGGCACCGGTCGTCGTGTACACTGTTCCTGTCGTATGTATATGGCTATAATGAGCACCTATATAAAATTATATTATTGTAGACACGTCGTATACAGCTGCAGTATTTTATTGATTTGTTATATTGTTTTTATGTAGACGAATGACCCGTAAAGGGCGATAATATTATAACATATTCGATATAGAGTACGCGACTGTAAGATTTTGGAGGTTCGTTACACTAGCACCACAACCCAAACTATTTTCTTCGAAATCGGTTCCATTATTTAGTAACTAATTAGTAACCATTCGTAACCGAAACAGTGGTACAGTGGCAGTATGATAATAGTATATAATATTATACACATTTTATATAATTATACATATATTACGTGTTATTTTACATTTACTGACATACCTAATATTTCTGTTTGGAATAATGAGATGGACAATAAAGAATACTAATATTATTTATCAACGAAAATCGCACCGTTATCGAGTATTACAATATAATAGGTACTATATTAGTGGTCAAAATATAATGGCGATTGACCTAAATTTCAATAAAATAATTGACATGGTATGTATACGTAATATTTATTATATGCTATAAGGTCGCGTTGTATTTTAGTATAAAATGGCACTGAATAAGAAGTTAAAAAACGAACGGGAGAATGCAATTGAATGAATACTAGAACTTTGAGTTATTCTGCTATAGAACCGATATTTATAAGGATTTAGGTACCTACATGTAGGCAGATTTAATGAAAACTGTTATTGAAAAAAATAAAGTAAAAAAACAAGTACCTATTTACGAATTTTGCCAACATGTTGATCCTCGGTGTTTGTAGAGATTTTTGATTCCTGCATAATCGCAGTTCACAAAATACGTCTTCAAAAACGTCTCGAAAATTATTACACGTCAAACATCCTACAGGACACAACTAAGGAAACTTTTAACGACAGATCGGAGTGTCATCGTCTTCGAGTTGTCTGCAGTCGGCAGATCAATAATTAAAGGTGCAAGCAAAAAGTGACATCCAGTTAGTTATAAATAAGATTTGATAAGACAAGACAAGTGATAACACGCACGCAAATACTCAAATATCGATTATTTTATATTGCGTAGTTATATACATTTGCAATAAGCCTTATGGTCTTTTATAATTACTACACTAAATAACAACTGTAATCTAAAATGTCTATGGTATTTCATGTCGGTTTAAATTTATTTATGTACAGACGTCCACCTAAATATTAAGAATATTATTAAATGATAAAAAAATAACAAATACGAGTATACCGTGGTGAAAAATATATATAAAAAAAAACTATCAACACCGTAAAATATAAATTATAATACACAATATGCAATAATAACGCATAATATAATATTATTTTCACGATAAAGATACGTACAAATCAGTGTTTGGAAATATCGCTTTATTTGGATTTTGTACATTGTACACAGTAAGAAGCTAAACGTGGACAGTTGTAGCTAATAACTTTTTTTTTTTAGCTAAGTATTGTACAGTTTTGCTTCGGTAGTATCTCAGTATACTAGTTTTGCTCTTGAATCTCAAAAATTTGTCAACTTATCACAAGAATTTACAATTTCTAACTATAATAAAAGGCGGATACCGCTCTGCTGTTGATTATTGGTATCGTGTGGGTCACCGAAACGGAAGTATTAAATTTGAATTCAATGATATAAAATCATTGTGTCCCCACGAGAAAAACGATTCTGAGCCAAGACTAATGTCTAATAAAGACTAATCTAAATGTTTTTAAGCCAATATGGATGCGAGCTTGCTTGCGGTGGAACACCGTCTGCACCGTGTAAACGTTATGTGTTTTATTATTTTAATAATTCATATCATCACAAGGGTTGTTTATTGTCAGATGCCAAACCTGGGTTCACGTCTTAATTACACTCAGAATTCAGATCATACACCGTGGATGGACCCATATCTCGATAATTTGAAGCACTTACTCTTTGTATTATAATATTATAGACCGATAATCTGCGAGTACGCGAAAATAAATTATGTCGCATATCCTTGTTATTCATCTATTTGAATTTATGTAAAACATAAATCAATCAACTATACCAACGCATGCGCACACGGCTTCTAATTCGGTTTGCGGTATTAATCAAGTGGCACCCGAGTGTTTTGTTCCAGGACGATCGGTGTGAGTAATAATATTATGATTTGTAATGACGTTATATTGTTGTTGTTGAAAGAGCGTAAAGACGTGTTTCAGTGTTTTGTGATATTGGTCACTCGAGTGTCTGTAATCTGTGTAGAGGTAATTCTTTTTCGTTTGTCGAGGATTTCGTCCAGTTGTCAAGGTTGAGTCACTCCGAGATTTGACTGCGTATTATTTTTAGCCCGCGCGTGCAGATATACCTACAATCTATACCAAAGTCCTACTCGTATCATTTAATATATAAAATATGTTTATATATATATTATACTCTTCACACGGAAAAAAACATTACTATAATATTATAGTTGAACAAATTATAGTAGATATAACTATTTAATAGGTAAAATAACTAAAATGATTTACTTATTATGACTATATAAATAAAGTTAGTTTTTATGGTAACGTTTACTATATTTTATAGTTAACGAAGTTTTTAATGTTTGAATTAATTACAAAATATAGTTAAAAAAGCATATTTCAGTTCGAATAACTATAATAACTTGACTATGATATTTTAGTAAATCTGACTAACCTTATAGCTATCCCTCTAGCAATTGTAATGTAAAGTAAATCCTACTATTTTTATAGTACAAACAGCTGTTTTGTTTTTTCCGTGTTGCGTTATGTGAACTTATATAATTGATAATAATATGTTTATAATGTATATATTATACATATAATACAATGTATGGCTACGTTTTTGTATAGTCTCTCTCTCTCTCTCTCTGTATGTTATTGTAACTATTATTATTTCGATCGCCAAATAAAAAACCTCAAGGACGGATCGGCTCCAGACTGCACACCGTGTACGACCCGTGTGCGAATAAACAATAATAATAACACAATGTATGGTAACTCTCGCGAATATTTACCATCCGCGATATTACTGCATCACACACCCACGCACGTCCGTGATGTAACGACGACGACTACGATGTATATAGTGTTGTTTAACTCTTTTGAGACTTCTTATCAAATCGCACACGATTATTTTATACTTGTATATATACCTGGTAGATGAGATAACGTATACGACTGTCGAAATTAATTAAGTGCATGCTGCGTGTCCGCGAAAACTGGGTACACCACTCCATGATTCCGTTACCTGCGCATTACTCAGTGACCCATACATATTTTAGAATTTCGTCTGAGGGGGAGATTGATGATCCTGGTTTCGTGTCCCGTTGAACAGGATTCAAAAATGTGCATAGGGTACTGAGTAATGTTTAAGTATACAACGTACCCCGGACACGCGGTATATACCACCTATACCATTAGGCGTACCCCCGAACAATTGTGGTTTAGAGTTGTATGTTTTATCCGTTTCCTTTTAGTACCTACCTACCTATCATTACACACCGCAGCCGACTGGTAATTATTATTATGAACGCCTATTATATGGCCCCTGCCCTGTAGTATGCAAGACCTAGAGTACAGTTTCTTTCTTCCATTGTCTCCCGATCACGGTTTTCCGCAATAATATGTTTGTACAATATAGTGTAGGTGGTAAATATATTTTTAATGTAGCCTCATTGTTGCCACGACTTGGTATATTATTATTGGGTTCACTTTGATTTTTATTCCGACGCGGTCGCGGCGTCTACGAAATAATATTTTTGTTAACAAAATAAACAATACAGTACTGCATATTATTATATTCTCGCTCTAAAACATTATATTATAATATTAACCAGTCAAAAGAAATCGACTTTTTTGGACATGACGTGTTCGCCTGCAGTGTGCAAACTGTACACAGGACCGTCCTTGTATGTCATTATACTTATCATTGTTGTAGTTTGCATAGAGATGAGATGCATTTCGAATGCAAACAACAGATAGATAGTGAACGCGCAGTAGACGTCGTAATTATTGCGAACTCCTTAGGCTTAAATAGTAATAAATATAATAGGTACTCCTCTCGAGTGTCGATGATAATATTATAATATTGTGATAACCGAAACCTACCTCAGCACGACCATTGGACATGTTAAACACACACGAGACAAATGTTTGAAAGAGTAATCGAATAAAAGTTCTTGTACAAAAGAAAACCAAAGCAAAAATATTAAGTGTTCAAGAATTTAAAAGAGGAAGCGAGTTTACCGTAATATCAACTTATTATTTCATTATTATTTTTTTTTTTTATTATTATTATTATTTAACCGTTGTTTGAAGTTATTTTCACTTTTTTATTTTTATTTTTTTTTAAAACTTTATTTATTAATTTCTTTCAACTGTTTATGTTATTATGGTATATTTACATATGGTAACAAACAGAATATTTTTTTTTTAAGATAATTATAAACTTATATATATATTATAATACAGAAATTTAATTTGTATACTTAAACTTGTAAGTAGGTAATACAATACCTGGACTACCGCTATAATGCTTCTCACTAAATCAAACTTACGACAATCTAATGTTTTATTTTATTTTCTGGTAATATTATTACAATATGCTATAAAATATTTAATTTTATAATAATATCATCACAGTCGTGTCTCGCTTCGCCAAACTATAGCTGCTCCCTCGGCACACATCGCTCTCCTCTGGCCGCGCTCTCGCTCTGCACCGCGGTCGCGCTTATGTCCGACGTTATATTGGTATATTGTTCACAGTTGGAACGGTGATGGTACTGATGGTGGTGACGGTGGTCGTGCTGGGTACTGTCGGGCTGCTCACTTGCGTGCTGCATCACTACAATCAACAATACAACCCGTCCGTGCCCTGTCTGTCGGCAGCGCCCGGGCCGCCGCACCGCAGGCTTACCGCGCCGCCGCCACCGCTGACCAAGAAGAAAAAATCGACGGCGACGACGACGACGACGACGACGACTACGACGGCATCGGCGGCGGCGGCTGTGACGACGACGACTATCATCGCATCGCCTGCACCACCGGTCTCGACTACGAACGGTGCCCGTCGTAGCGGCGGCAGTTGTTGTAACAGTAGCAGCACGTCCTCGCGAACCGCCGTAAGTGCACCCCCTATCATCCACCCGACACCGACGTTCGGTAGTCGCTCGGTCGCCTAGTCAACTCGGCTTTTGTTGTTGTTGTTGTTGTTGTTGTAGTAGTAGGCGTCCTAGGCGGCGGGCGACAGCGCGTGGTGTCGGCGGCGGCGGCGTACCGTTCGCCGCCGCCGCACGCTCATTTATTCACCGCAGTCGTGTTGGCAACGTAGCGCGCCCGAGCGGTTGAATTCAAATGTATTGATTATGATAGGGTCATATGGCTAGCGCTCGTGTATTTAATAGTAGACCGTATGTATATAATATATATATATACAGATCAAATATATGTGTGTGTGTGTTATATGTATATATAATAATATATATTACATAAAAATGGTGTGTATGTGTTTGTGTGTGTGTGTGTGTGTGTGTGTTGTGTGTGGCGTGGCGAAGGGCCGCGCGCTCGACGTTTGCGGTGGTGCCAAGTTTAAAATGGGTCGTCCCAGATTCACACGCGTGCCGCCGCCGCGTTCTCCTATTGTACGACTATGACGACGACGACGACGACGAACGCGTACGCTATAGACACCGACGCCTCCACCGCCTCCACCGCCTCCTCCTCCTCCTCTTTCGCCTCCGCGTCCTACACCCGTTGCACCGCACTACTAGACCACCGCCGCTCCCTACGAATGCTCCGCGTCGGTCCGGCGGTAGGATACATGACGTTATATAATAATATAATATTATTATATCACGAGAGGAAAATCGTAACGTATCGGAGGAATGCACACGCGCTCGTCTCTCCGGTTTCCGGCTGTACTGAGATATTATAGCTATATGAGGTGTATATAGTCTGAGAATGCAGCTACGGACTATAATATAGCTTTCAGTAGGCGATACATTTTAAATCTTAGATATATAATAGGCTTTGTTGTTACATAATAAGTTTGTTATAAAATATCTGTAATAATCTGCGAGGGTATAGTAAGTTTTTACTATAATAATTTCTCGAGTTCGTAAGGTACCTACGGTTGTTAAATTAATAAAATGTGCGTCTTATATAACAGCTGTTATTCTATATACCTAATAGTTATTACGATGAAATATAACAAAGAAATCGAGAAATAACTTACATAAACTTGTTTCAACCCCCCAAGTTCGCCTCGACTAGTCGGTCTGTACTTTTTTCGATGTTTTTGATGCATGTGACTTTATTTAGAAAATATCGTATATACAACTTATTATCGGTGAACTGAAACTCAACTATACCAGTCAGAACAACACTCGACCAACTTTGACCAGTCATTCCTATATGGCTATATATATATATTGCGTATTTAATATCTTTGTAGGTGTATAGTCTGAGAATGCAGCTACGGACTATCATATAGCTTTCAGTAGACGATACATTTTAAATCTTAGATATATAATAGGCTTTGTTGTTACATAATAAGTTTGTTATAAAATATCAGTAATAATCTGCGAGGGTATAGTAAGTTTTTACTATAATAATTTCTCGTAAGGTACCTGCAGCCGTTGTTAAATTAATATAATGTTCGTTTTATATAACAGCTGTTATTCTATATAATATTTATTACAATGAAATCGAGAAATAACTTACATAAACTTGTTTCAACCGCCCAAGTTCGCCTCGGTCTGTACTTTTTTCGATGTTTTTGATGCATGTGACTTTATCTAGAAACTATCGTATATGTATACAACGTATTATCGGTGAACTGAAACTCAACTATACCACTATACCAGTCATAACAACACTCTACCAACTTTGACCAGTCATTCCTACATATAAATTGCGTATTTAATATCTTTGTATAGGTGTATAGTCTGAGAATGCAGCTACGGACTATAATATAGCTTTCAGTAGACGATACATTTTAAATCTTAGATATATAATAGGCTTTGTTGTTATATAATAAGTTTGTTATAAAATATCAGTAATAATCTGCGAGGGTATAGTAAGTTTTTACTATAATAATTTCTCGTAAGGTACCTGCAGCCGTTGTTAAATTAATATAATGTTCGTTTTATATAACAGCTGTTATTCTATATAATATTTATTACAATGAAATCGAGAAATAACTTACATAAACTTGTTTCAACCGCCCAAGTTCGCCTCGGTCTGTACTTTTTTCGATGTTTTTGATGCATGTGACTTTATTTAGAAAATATCGTATATACAACTTATTATCGGTGAACTGAAACTCAACTATACCACTATACCAGTCATAACAACACTCTACCAACTTTGACCAGTCATTCCTACATATAAATTGCGTATTTAATATCTTTGTATAGGTGTATAGTCTGAGAATGCAGCTACGGACTATAATATAGCTTTCAGTAGACGATACATTTTAAATCTTAGATATATAATAGGCTTTGTTGTTATATAATAAGTTTGTTATAAAATATCAGTAATAATCTGCGAGGGTATAGTAAGTTTTTACTATAATAATTTCTCGTAAGGTACCTGCAGCCGTTGTTAAATTAATATAATGTTCGTTTTATATAACAGCTGTTATTCTATATAATATTTATTACAATGAAATCGAGAAATAACTTACATAAACTTGTTTCAACCGCCCAAGTTCGCCTCGGTCTGTACTTTTTTCGATGTTTTTGATGCATGTGACTTTATTTAGAAAATATCGTATATACAACTTATTATCGATGAACTGAAACTCAACTATACCAGTCAGAACAACACTCGACCAACTTTGACCAGTCATTCCTATATGGCTATATATATATATTGCGTATTTAATATCTTTGTAGGTGTATAGTCTGAGAATGCAGCTACGGACTATCATATAGCTTTCAGTAGACGATACATTTTAAATCTTAGATATATAATAGGCTTTGTTGTTATGATATTATTATATAATAAGTTTGTTATAAAATATCTGTAATAATCTGCTAGGGTATAGTGAGTTTTTACTATAATAATTTCTCGTAAGGTACCTGCAGCCGTTGTTAAATTAATATAATGTTCGTTTTATATAACAGCTGTTATTCTATATAATATTTATTACAATGAAATCGAGAAATAACTTACATAAACTTGTTTCAACCGTCCAAGTTCGCCTCGACCAGTTGGTCTGTACTTTTTTCGATGTTTTTGATGCATGCGCGACTTTATTTAGAAACTATCGTATATACAACGTAGTATCGGTGAACTGAAACTCATATATACCAGTCAGAACAACACTCGACCAACTTTGACCAGTCATTCCTATATATAAATTGTGTATTTAATATCTTTATAGGTGTATAGTCTGAGAATGTAGCTACGGACTATATAGCTTTCAGTAGACGATACATTTTAAATCTTAGATATATAATAGGCTTTGTTGTTATGATATTATATAATAAGTTTGTTATAAAATATCTGTAATAATCTGCGAAGGTATAGTAAGTTTTTACTATAATTTCTCGAGTTCTTAAGGTACCTACGATTGTTAAATTAATAAAATGTTCGTTTTATATAACAGCTGTTATTCTATAAAATATTTATTACAATGAAATATAACAAAAAAATCGAGAAATAACTTACATAAACTTGTTTCAACCCCCCAAGTTCGCCTCGACTAATTGGTTTGTACTTTTTTCGATGTTTTTGATGCATGTGACTTTATTTAGAAACTATCGTACTATATACAACGTATTATCGGTGAACTGAAACTCAACTATACCAGTCAGAACAACACTCGACCAACTTTGACCAGTCATACCTACATATAAATTGCGTATTTATTATCTTTGTAGGTGTACAGTCATGAGAATGCAGCTTCGGACTATAGCTTTCAGTGGACGATACATTTTAAATCTTAGATATATAATAGGCTTTGTTGTTATGATATTATATAATAAGTTTGTTATAAAATATCTGTAATAATCTGCTCGGGTATAGTAAGTCTTTACTATAATTTCTCGAGTTCGTAAGGTATCTGCCGTTGTTAAATTAATAAAATGTACGTTTTATATAACAGCCGTAATTTTATATAATATTTATTACGATGAAATACAAAAAAAAAATCGAGGAAAAACTTATACACGAACTTGTTTCAACCGCCCTCGACCAGTTGGTCTGTACTTTTTTCGATGTTTTTGATGCATGTGACTTTATTTAGAAACTATCGTACTCCATATAGTATCGGTGAACTGAAACTCATCTATACCAGACAGAACAACACTCGACCAACTTTGACCAGTCATTCCTATATATAAATTGTGTATTAAATATCTTTATAGGTGTACAGTCCGATAATGCAGCTTCGGACAATAACTTTCAATAGACCATACACTTTAAATCTTGGATATATAATAGGCTTTGTTGTTATGATATTATATATAATAAGTTTGTTATAAAATATCTGTAATAACCTGCACTATAGCTGTTATTACTATAATTTCACGAGTTCGTAACGTACTTGAAAGATGCAGTAGGAACCTATACCGTTGTTATATTAATAAAATGTACGTTTTATAAAACAGCTGTTATTCTATATAATATTTATTACGATGAAATATAACAAAAAAATCGAGGAATAACTTACATGAACTTGTTTCAATCGCCCAAGTTCGCCTCGACTGGTCGGTTTGTACTTTTTTCGATGCTTTTGATGCATGTGACTTTATTTAGAAACTATCGTATATACAACGTAGTATCGGTGAACTGAAATTCAACTACCAGTTAGAACAACACTTGACCAACTTTGACCAGTCTTTCCTATACATAAATTGTGTATTTAATATCTTTAATATATATATATATATATATATATATATATATATATATGTATTTATACACGTGTCAGTTATTTGTCTGTTATAAAAACGAGTTATCCATACGTTTGTCCATAAAACGAGTTTTTTTTGACAATCGATAACTTTTTTTTTTTAATTTTAAATTTACATCTTTACACTCTCCGACAGACGACGCCTAATGGTTTGACAAAATGCACATCGTGCACGTAAAGCATCAATTTTCTTTTTTCGTATAGGTAATGTTAAAGGAAATGAAGATTTTTTACGATCGTTTTAACGAATATATCTGCGTGAATTATTTATTTATCTTATATATGAACATGTGGACAAACTAATGCATAATTTATTGTATAAAAATTCTTTTTTGTTAGTTGAGGAAAAAAATAATTTAAATACACCCGAAATGATCAAAATAATATTGTCAATTAATAATCAACGTATACAGTCGACACGATAAAGCGTTTTTCAAATAAATAATACAATTCAATTATTTTTTAAATATAACGCAATAATTCCTGTGCTTTTTTTTTTACCGCTGAGATCTTATAAAATCCACAAAATTGTATTATTACTTGTGATAATTTCGTTGCATAAATTCATACAATGATACGAGGAAATACCTACATATTTTTAGTGTTTTACGATTATATATATATATATACCAATAAGGTTATATTATAATGTAGTATGCATTATTTACTGTTTAAGAATTAATATTTGCCGTTTGAATGATTTTATTATTTAACCGAAAAACGAATTTCATCGTATTATACGATGTTTGAGACCGGAACTATATAAAAAGATTTTTAATACCGAATAATGAGTGTATTTGAGCGTATTCTTTAAGGATTTTAAAAACGTACCTCAAATTGTATACGACGTACTTCATTTTCGCCATCTTAAAACTTAAAAGCACTCGAAGACTATTAACTTTGACCCAATTCAGTTTTAAGATTTATCGCATACAACCCAAGTGCGGAGAAAGAATCGAATACGTATTTATATATTTTTTGGTAGTTGCTTTTCCTTCAAAATTAATGAAAGTGTCATCACTGGGTGGTTTTTTTCCTCAAATCGTGTGACTCATGTTCTATTGTTTTCTTAACCCACACATACTATATTATTATGTCTACGATGATGTAGATTGTATATATTTTCTTCCAAAAAAAAAAATTGCTTTTCCTTCAAAATAATATTTTTCTCAGAATATTAACCCGCCGTAGGCATTGAACAATACGACTCCATAGCTAATATATGCAGAAATTTAATTTTTATAACAATTCTTAACTGTACATATTACAATAATATATCGATATCATAAAGTATATCGTGAAAAACTATCACTTCAGATCGATAAAATATATTTAAATAATATTACGTATAATACACGTTCCACGGTTGCACGCATACATATATATGTACATTATAATATAGTTTATAGGTACTTACTAAATGTGCATTCGGCTTCTATATTAAATATATAAAACGACCTAGTTGTGTAAAGTTTGTGTAACAAACTTTTCAAAAGAAATAATTATAGACTCTTCGAGCTCGTTGCCACCTCACGAGGTCAGTGTGGTGTAATTCGTATCGTTAACTTAAAAATTATTATAATAATATTTGTCGAGAACGACCGAGGTTTCCGTTTCTAATAATAATATTATCACCTCGCGGTAAAAGCGATGAAAAGCTTAAGATCAAATAATCGGACAAGGCAAAGGCAAAGCTGCAATAATACGTTTCTGTACTGCTATTATAACTTCTATAATTATTATTTCAAGATTTAGAGAGGTTACAACGTATTTTACTATTCGATTTATTTGCAAACGATAACATATAATATAATACGCTTATAATATAGTTTGATATTATTATTTCAATGTGTTGGCATTTGTCGATCGATTGATTTCTAAGGATGTCCAATGATATGCACAAAAACCCGTTGAAGGTATAGAAAGTGAGTGGTGGAAGTGGTGTCGAAAAAGCTGCTTTTATATGTTATTACTTGCGTAAATTATTATATTTAATAATTAATACATATTAATATTATCACCTCGTGGTAAAAGCGATGCAAGCTTAAGATCAAATAATCGGACAAGGCAAAGGCAAAGCTGCAATAATACGTTTCTGTACTGCTATTATAACTTCTATAATTATTATTTCAAGATTTAGAGAGGTTACAACGTATTTTACTATTCGATTTATTTGCAAACGATAACATATAATATAATAAGCTTATAATAGTTTGATATTATTATTTCAATGTGTTGGCATTTGTCGATCGATTGATTTCTAAGGATGACCAATGATATGCACAAAAACCCGTTGAAGGCGTAGAAAGTGAGTGGTGGAAGTGGGGTCGAAAAAGCTGCTTTTATATGTTATTACTTGCGTAAATTATTATATTTAATACATATTAATATTATCACCTCGTGGTAAAAGCGATGCAAGCTTAAGATCAAATAATCGGACAAGGCAAAGGCAAAGCTGCAATAATACGTTTCTGTACTGCTATTATAACTTCTATAATTATTATTTCAAGATTTAGAGAGGTTACAACGTATTTTACTATTCGATTTATTTGCAAACGATAACATATAATATAATACGCTTATAATATAGTTTAATATTATTATTTCAATGTGTTGGCATTTGTCGATCGATTGATTTCTAAGGATGACCAATGATATGCACAAAAACCCGTTGAAGGCGTAGAAAGTGAGTGGTGGAAGTGGTGTCGAAAAAGCTGCTTTTATATGTTATTACTTGCGTAAATTATTATATTTTATACATTTGTCAACGAGCTATGTTAGTCGAAAAATAATGTTCAAAATAATTGGACGTGAGGTGGACACATTATAGTAGATAACCCATTCAAACATATTATTATGTACATTATAATATTGTATATTGAACGAGTCTCTATATCGAATAAGTCTATGAAGTCTATTCAAAAGTTCACTGCTCATCATGCTTTAAAAAAAAAAACCGATTCCTCAGTCGTAGACCGTAGTGTGTACGTACTTCGGTACGATTACGGTATGGTTTTTATATTTTAATTTAATCTGTTTACACGGAGACCCGCACAAATACCCTTTGACTCTTCGAAACAATGTGTGTCAAATGATAATCATTCTGTACATAATATAGCAGTGGCTCCTAATCGTTTTCCAGTCTGTCTCGGACGTGGTATACAGAGCGGAACAGAACGCTGCGACGATTATTTCGAGCTGGTTTAATCGTGCGTGCGCGCGCATGCTTCATATCCGCGTGTATGATATGTTGTACAGACGTCGTACCTAAGCGTAGTACTGTGCGCACGATATTATTATATTATCACAATACGGGTACTGCAGCAGACGATTCCGTTTTACACTGAAATTACTGAAATATGACGAATTTCGACTGACGGGGAGGGTGAACAAAAAAAAAAAAAAAAATAGGAAAGAGTGACAGAGGGATCGAAATAAGAGGGAAAAAAAGAGTAAAATAAACGGTCGTGTGAAAGGGAGATTATACACACACACACACACAAACTCGTGCGTGCGTGTGTGCCCCCCTTTCATTGTCTGCTGCTGCAGGGGCACTGCGCTCCCTCGGCCCGGGACGCGTAGTCGCATCTCGCGGGGCCGAGTGAGTTTTCCCACCGCCGAAAGGGAAAGGACGATAATATATTTTTATACGGCCCAGCAGTGCATATGTATATACATTTTTTTTTTTTTTATCACCGAGGGACCTTTGAGTAACGGTTTTCACTCGGGCGTGTACGTTTCGCCGCCGCCGCCGGTGCACAATATAAAATATTTCATTATTATTATAATATTATTATTATTATTATTGTGTTATTATGTACGCGTACGCATAATGATAATAATAGTAGTCACACGCACGTCTCGGGGTAAAAAAAAGAGTGTGGTCTGAAATGGTTGTCGGTCGGCTGCAGCGACACGACGATCGTGTGGCATTTGTGACGAGCGTGTCCGCCGAGTCTCTTTCCACGTGAAAAACGGCGACGACCTGCAATAATATAATATACGTCGTATCATTTTATTAAAATTATAAACCGTGAACTTTCCACCCATCAGTATATAATATTGTTGTCTATATCAGTAAAAAAATATGCACTCGACCGGTATGTCAAATATTAAGAATTATATTGAGTGCGTTTTTATAATATAATATTTTCTCATATAGTATAATTATCGTATAGTGCGTTTATATTGTGTACGCCGCTCGATATAATTATTAAAACGAATTTGTCACACGACAAAATATTAATTTACCATGTTTTTTCTGCTGCAGATGTTGACGATGCGAAGCAATAACGGTCTGTCCCGAGAACACGACCGGCAGGTCCGGTTGCACTCGGTCCGGACGGACTTGGAGTTGGACATGCCGCCGCGAATCCATTTGCCGGACGGCGAGGAGTACCCGTACGGCAGCATGGCCAAGTTGCATTTGCGGAATTCCGAACAAGTTCGTGTACCTATATAATATTATATTAGATAATTATCGTCAAATTGTGCTCTTAATATTGTGCTCGAAAAAAAAATTTGCATTTCACCGTTAATAGTATAATATATACTTACCAGCCACTCGCGAAAAATTCTATAAGAAAATATAGAAACAACGACCCCGTCACATGAGCTCCTCGTCGCGTCTGGTCCACACATAGATAATAAAGATATGGATAGGACATAATGGTCTTATCAGCGGTCTTCCAGGGGAATAATTGAGGCCAAATAAAGTATATCTATATGGAGTATCGACTGTCAACAAAAAATGTAAACAAATCGCCTCAATTTCTTATCTATGTTGGACCGCAAAACTAATACGTAATGAATTTGAGGCGTCCTGTCCATGTATTTATTATCTATGGGTCCACAGAAATGTTTTTTCAGACGTTTAATTATATATTATATTGTATTCTATACGCTGTCTTCTATATTATATCATAATATAAAGGACATAATTCGCCAAACATAATCATAGTTCAATTCCACTTTTTCCTCGAACGACTCGATCAAATGATGAATTTTGAAAATTTCAAGCGTACTCGAGCACCATAATTATTATTTTCAATTATTTAGATTTGCATACAATGTCGGGAGCATTCTGTGGTTATGTGAACTTCTTTTCTTCGGTAAATTGCTGTTGATCAGATTATTTTTTGAAAATTTTGATCTATAAAAAAAAAAGTTTAACGAGCAGTATCTGAGCTATTAAAACATATCCTAAGAATAATATTATAGTCCTTGAAAATGGTTTTACAAAACGTGAAAGAAATTCAATATTGGAAATTATAATATTTATAATATTTGGACAATTTTTACAAATTATAACATTTTGATGGATTACAATACTAATTAATAATGATTTTTAAAATCGGTTAAAATCATTATAACCCCTATATTATCGAAATCCCTCATCAATAACTCAAAAACTACTTGTTTGAATTTCGATTGAGATACTATTATACTAAAATCTCCTCAAAATAGTCATCAGATTAACAATTTAATAAAAATCCGTGATCCATCCCATTTGAAAAAAAAATAAGTTGATATCGCCACAAGACACTCCTTAAAATATGGTATAACAAATCTAAGTATTTGAAAATATGGTATACTAAAAAAATCATAGTAACTATTGGTATTCTTGAAAGTCTTAAAAATGATAAATCCATTATTAAAGAAAAAGTAGGGAGGTGAGAGCGTACTCGGCGAATAAAAAATTACCTTGTATACAATATTGTATTTATGGATAAAGGTTTGTGGCTAAATTCCTGTAGAGGCATAACAGAAAAATTAACACAAGCTCATAAAATTTTATTTATTTTCTTTGAACAACGAAAACGACACTATTTTTCTATTCCTCTGTGTGCAGGCATAAAAAACTTAAATTAAAAAAAAAAATAAAATAAAAGATTCCACTCCGTCTATTTCAACAACACTATCTATCAAATGTAATGGCATCGACTTATCTGATGTGTGCGGCGGTACCCGTTTAATTAATAATAATAATAAATGTCGTTAATCGTCTTTGTCGGCGTATACAGTTATAAAAATACCACTGACGACGTTCGGTATAGGAGTGGCTCTCCTAATAAAAATAATGAAAACAGAATATTGCGTTTAGGAGGTATATCGTCGTCGCCGTATGGTGGTCAGCCATGCGGTATGATGAACGCGGTTATCTACATAACCAGATAACTGTGATGACGAATATAGTATTAGAAATTAATAGTACATATTTTCATTATTTCCATTGATTCCGAAACACCGTCCAGGCAGTAACTATATAGTAATAACCCCACGGTTTGTATGATATTATCTATCTATTTCCTATACCGCTCAAACACGAATTATGGAGGCGTACATGGGATTTTTTTCAAGGTTATAGGTTAGACTACTAGTTAGTATATAATATTACAATATAGTTACAAAATTAATAAGAATTAAATGGTATATAAACTGGACCAAGTTTCCTAATACAGTACCTATCTAAGTTTGATTAATATAACCTATACAGAAATAGTATATAGGCGTAATATTAGTGTATAACGTCACAATTAAATTGCTCGCTGTGGGTTGTCGATTGTATTATTCAGTTAGCAGGTCTACAACGCGTCTAATCGCTTAGGGGTGGTAAAGGATTTTAGTCCACCACCGCCCTCAACCCAACAATGCGTGTACAATACGTATGCGCATATTATATGAATACAGTGAAACTTTCATTTTACGACATTTTCTCTGTCCAACGAAATACGGTTGAGAATCGAACCAAATTAGAATACCAAATCAGAGATTTAATACGAATTTTTTTTTTTTATGGCCCGTGACACTACTCAACGTGGTAGTTTCACTATATTATATCATTCATGTCTGTATTGTATTACGTCTATATTGTCGTCTAGTATCGAACAATAACTAATGTGGTGTATTTCCGCAGGAACGAGAGATCTACCAAAAGTGCATCAGGGGACCTCCAAACCGGACGATATGGACGTCGACTGCGGAGTGTCGGAAACTGTCGCAGCCTCACAGGTCCAGTTCCGCTTCCGGTCTCACGTCCCTCTCCACGTCCTTGTCCGAAGTGGACTCGGTCACGAGATGTAACAGCGTCTCCTCGAGGTATGTGTACGTATATATATATACATATTATACGAACTATTTACTTAACATTATGTATATGTCAGGAATGGAAAATCCGTGGCACGCGTGCCCAAATCGAAAAAATGTAATAATTGGTTATTTTTGTTTATTAAATCTCTCTCGATGACTACATTACAAATCAAAATCGTTTTCTCATTTGTTGTACAGTATTTTTCATAATCAGTTCCTTTTTGGCGCGTAATGTTAGAAAAATATGTTTCATCCCTGATAGGTTATATTAATATTATAAGATGAGTTAGAGAAACGATTCTGCACAACTCGGGTTTTTCTGTTATAATTCAACAACACGTCGTACATGTCGTTCGCGGTCCAGTTTGGTATAGTTTGTCCGTTTACCACGATTTGCTAGGAATACTATTATGTGAATGTCCAGAATATATGCGGAAAATTCGTCTGTTGTAAATGTTTCGATAACGTCGAAATGTCCTAATATAATAGTATAATATTATTATAGTTGCCAGCCGTTGACGTTGTAATATCATCGAACTCATCAACCCTTTCATACACAACCCCTACAGATTGTAGTAGTCAAGAACACGTAGTTATTACGTGGACGTTAAATTCTACTATAAACTTTTCCACTCTGCGTGCATAGTTATCAGAACGATTTTTCCTCTCTCTCTCTCTGCTGTCGTTTCCTCTCAGGCTACTTGAACGCAATAATAGAACATAATATAGCTCACAAAATCGTAAGAAGTGTATTATATTATTTTATAAACTACTTATAGGTAGACACGGGCACCGTCTAAACAAAATATCACCTTGTAGGTATATATAATCCGGCTCCAGTATATGGCATAATAAAGTCATAAATACGATCGTGTGTGTGTGTGTGTGTGTGTGTGCGCGCTCATGCATAGGGGGGGAGGGGTATGCTTATGATATACACGTGTATTTTTAACCATCGACTCGCGGGATCGAGCTGCAGCCTCGGAGAAAATATTAAAACGAACTGTGTTTGAGGAGAAGCCGAAAGATTTCAGATATACCGGGCCATATCGAGATGCCGAAGAATTTAATAGCGAAACTGGTTGTGGAAAAACAGTATCGCCGCGCCTAGCACACACACACACACACACACACACACATAGGTACATTTATATACATATATATTGGGCAAAGCAGTATTGTGTCGGGGCCATTTGAAACGCCATCGCGCCGTGTAATATTCGTATAAAATACGATATGGGAACTGCACGTGTCACAATAAATACGTTTAAAATGATATGTAAATTTTTTGAAACGTTCCGTTCGGAATTTACTCGTGCGCGACACCAACCACCTGCAGTCGATCATGTCCCACTGACGCCACCGCCGCCGAAATACGGTTCCCGTATATAAATCGTATAATTTGTACGTTTATTATACCTGTAGGTGCCTACAAATTGTATATATTATTATATTCAAATACAAACGGACGCGTGAGCAGTCTTTTGTGCATATAGTTCACTGCATGCGCGCACTCCATTAAGTATGAAATCGCGTCGTTGACAAATTTTCCGTTAACCGCCGTAATCGAGAATGTTTTAGAGATATTTTATGCCGGAATAATTTATTTAGATTTAGTATACGTTATCGTACATGTCTGTCGAATTGAAAACGATCCAAAAATTACCTACGCTATTATTATCGAAATGGCTTAAATATTATCGTAAACCGTGTGATTATAATATACAGTGCAATATACTGCATTATTTCGTCGGAATGAACATTTAAAAACAGCAATTATAATCTTTACATATTATATAGGTAGGGAAAGGCGTTTCGTTAAAAATCGAGATCCTTGAGTTGAATAAAAAATGGCAATTTTAAATCGTTATGAAAGGAGTTTTTATTTTCAAAAGCAGGTACTTGTTCGCAATATATAACAAGTACGCGAATATCACTGTGATTTTTATATGAGCTTATACCGATGTCGCAGAGACAATCGTATGGATTCGTTCGGTTTATGTTAAAGTCGATATTGTACGTTTATTTGCCGAAATATTAGGCGCCTCAAAGAAAAACGGTACAATTTGAACTCGGTTAAATTTTAACAATACGCCCGGAGTGTGTGCAGAAATCTGAATCTTAAGGGGCCGAGTATCGACTAATATGATTATGTATTCTACCGAATAATGATAGTCGAGTTTAAGGGGACACGTCTTTTTTTTTGTCAAAAACTACTGTTTCTAATTCCAACGATACGTGTCGACAATTATCACGATTTTCATTCTGAAAAAATATTCTGATTGTCCGTAATATATGCAAGGGAACGATCGAGCCACATTTTTAATTTTTGCAATTTAAATTGCAATAAAAATTGTAAAAAATAAAAAAAAAAATTACAGAATTTCCGACTTAAATATTTAATTAACTAAATAAAATTTTTTGAAAATGTGCCTCGATCGATCCCTCGTACATGTTGTGGAAAATAAGAATATTTTGTCAGAATGAAAATTGAGGTAATCGTTGCGACGTACTGTTGGAATTAGAATCGTATGTTTAAGTGAAAAATAAGCATTTTTTCATGATCACAATATTATTATATATTGACATGTGTGTGCGAGTGCGTGCGAGAGCTACAATTGACCCGCATGGACGCCACACACACTAATAATCATTTACGACTAACACATAGATCTCGGGTGGCTACGACGAGATTAGAAATTGCCTAAATGATTCTCCTTAAATCAATGAAATTGCGAGGCCCCATTTTGTAATACTTCGTCGGTATACGCGAATATATAAAATTGTAAACATATTTATCGATTTCACGACGTCACTGCAGTAATGTATTTCAGTGCCTAACCAAATATATACATCACACACCGTCTGTTATGGCGAGCCGGTGTGCTGTTGCAGCTATCGCGCCCCACAGCCCATATATAATATAATATCACTTGCATGTGCATGTGCAACGTGCATATCGTACGATAACGCAATCGCGGTCTATTATTACAGACCACGCGATTTTTTTTCGTTATATAAATATACTGTTATTTTCCTGCTCTATAATAGACTTACCTATAATAATATCGTTGTACGTGTACTTTTGCAGGTGTTTGCCGAGAACAGAGTTCCCGCAGGTGGACAACATCCAGAGTCTGTCGAGTCTGACCATGGTACCGTGTCTGAGCCACGTAGACAAACAGACGCTAAGCCAATAGTGAAATGATAATATGTTATATTATGAAATACAGAGTTGTCTCTCACCGTGTCTACTATTACGATGATACCTGCGTGTAATAATATATATATGAGGTGCTACACATTTGCAGAGACCGCTGAAAACACTCGATATCATACGTTATATATACGTGTATAATATTTTATACGACACACACACACACACACGTCTTATGTAAACATATATAATATTTTATTAATTATATGTGTATTATTGTATAATATTATTATAACGATAATATGGCGTAAGGAAGATACTCTCGCACATACGCACACACGCATAATATTTATATACATATATTATATTCAAACAGTCTTCTAATACCTGCAGCGTATTATTTAATATTGTATAAAATCTAAAAAAAATACCCCCCCCCCCCGCGTGTATTCGTCGTGATATGTGATAATATTAAAAAAAATACATCTCACGTGTGTAGTAAAAAAAGTGTGTAATATATAATTGCATTTTTTTTTTTTTTTTATATACATATATAGTGATATAGTTAATTTGAACATTTTTTTTTTCTCATTTTTATTGTAATTATTATTGTGCTTACGCGGGGTACATGATATTATTATTGATATTACTATTATATTCATCTGTTAATTTTACAATACACCTACCTGTGAGATCGCATCGTACGCGTAAGGTCCCGTTGAAAACACACTGCCAATGACACGATAACGGAACGATAATATACGACCGTATTGTAAAATTAATAATATTGTACCGAAATGTACCTATGATAATTGTGACGATGTTATTATTATTGTTATTATTATTATTATTATTATTTCCGAATGTCTTGCGGTCCGCGTGCTTTCGACGAATCTTATTAGTTCAAATAACGAGTGGCGTATTACCTACATATTTTATTACATACCTATATATGATATTATAATCTATACACGACGTGCAGTATATCATACGACAGGAATATCGTATTTAAAAATAAAAAATCCGAAATTGTTATTGTGGGTGCCCACCCCCCCCCCCCCCCCAACAGCCTCGACAAACTGACGATACACGATGACGTCCGATTGCGCGAATGAATTGCAATTGATAACAATTGATTGCAATTGATTATGTCGATAACATTTTATGATAACCATAAACGAATATAACGTCTTAGCTTTTACCACCCCTGGGGTGTGGGTATAATTCGTGTCATGTGTAGGTAGGTAGGGTAGGTACCACACGATGTGTTCGAAGGCCAATAATGATATTACAATAATATATATTAAAAATTTAAAAAAAAAAAAAAACGATTGCGCTGTGCTTGATTAGAATTTTTATTTTACGAGACGAACGAAAAGCGTTTTTCTACGGTTTTTTTTCCTTTTCTACTTAATATTATATTATCGAATATTACATTTCGAACGATGTTTCTTATTTATTTATTTATTTTTTTTATACGATCGGGGCAACGATTTATATTGTATTCGGTCCAGGGAGGCTGTCGTAATATTACTGTGACGGTTTTGGAGTTTTCGACGAATTCTCTTACTGATTGGGGGCTGGGGAGGGGGGGGGGGTCGTCGTCGCGGTCAATAAGAGTTTCACAAACACAATCTCCGATGTGAAAAAAAAACCTGTGACTTTATACGAATCGCAGTACGATACGACGAAATTATAATTAATAATTGTTCCGTGTGACGGATAAAAAATTAAAAAAATTAAAAAAAAAAAAATGTCTTATAAGAACTTTCGGTGTGTCCTGTAAAAAATAATATATATATTATAGTGAAATGAAAAATATCTATCATCATATTATACTATACTTAATAATATCATTACCGCACGTTTTTTTTTTTTTTTTTCTAATCGAAAGTTTTCTTCTTTAGTTTTATAATAAAAATGCGCTGACGTGATAATTAGTTTCGGGTATATACGTGTGTGTCGATAAATTTTCCGAAACCAAGCGCTGTCGCTTTTTATTTTTGACGGACTCTTAAAAAAAATGGGTAATAAATTATTATTATTATTATTATTATTACTATATTATTATTATTATTATTATTGTAAATGAAATAGTTTCTAGTCATTCGTTAACTTTATTTAGCAAATTGTTTTGTTGTTTCTAATGACCGAAACTGCGCGCGAGAAATTAACAATTCGGGTCTGTTGTGACTGTATTATACATATTGTGTGTCGGACAACATTTTTACCATCCAATTTTTGTGCGCAATCAAAGTGACTGTACTGTATATTTTATTATATTAGTGTACATATTATTATTATTATATAATTAAAATTGTGTTGTACAAGTCGGAGTAATATGATTTTGTCATTGGTGATATTTATAGAAATAATTTAAACAAAATTAACTTTTTTTTTCTTTTTTTTATGACCGTGCCGTTTAATGTGAAAATGCTTAAGACTCCAGAGTGAGTGTGACGAGATATTTAATAGTCGTGGCTATTATGTAACAGTGTGAGAGATAGTGAATACGAGGGGAGAGAGAAAAGGAATAAATGATAGGTAGTATAATTTTTGACAAAAGACAAAATAATTATTATTCGATATAGGTTTTCTAATAATACTTTATAGACAAATAGTAGAACAGTTTTTTTTTTTTTTATTATTATTATGTAAGTAAAGTAATATAAAAATATAGATAATAACATAATAATAATATGTTCTTGCGACCGACATTTTTGCAACGTTTATAACTTGTATTTTTTTTTTTTTTTTTTTTTGTCATTTTGTACAAATATAATCTCTTTGGTTTTTGTACGATATAATGTAAATTTAACTATAGTTATCTTAATAATAATAATAATCTACATTATATTTACTACCAAAAACACACTTATATTTAGTTTTATTTGTATTTAATTTATTTATTTGTTATGCTTGTATACAAAAAAAAAAACAATATTATAACGATATTCAGTGTGTAAATACAAAAAAAACTAAAATGTACATTATGTATGTGTAAAAAAAAAACGATGGCATAAATGCAGTGATATGTGGGTAGGGACCCAATTTATTTTATGTAATAATTATTTTGAATTGTTATTTCGGAGCGAACAAGCCACTGAAAACTATATACAAAAAAAAAAATAATGATAAGAAAAAAAAAAACGATGATAAAAATGAATAAAAACATTTTATTAGCTAATTAAAAAATATATTTCTGTATTGTCAAATGTTTTGTGTTTGTTAATCAATTGTCTAAATCTCTCCAGTCTTCGTCGGTCGGGGGTGTGAACAACACCCTGAAAGGCAATTCTCGTTCCAGCGCATCCACCGTCGAAGCGTTGAGTGGATTATCCTTGAGATCGACTTCTTTCAGATGCTTCAAACATGATTCCAATGTCCTGACATTTACATCTAAAATGTATATACGATCACAACCACGGTATATTAATAGTTATACTATTGATTAATGACGTGATGCATAGCAATAATAATACGGTAAAATAAATCGCATCGTTCGTGCACACGAAATTATTATTTTTCTTTTTTTTTATAAAAAACAAAACATATTATTATTGTCCATTTAAAATTGAAAAATTTAGTCGATATTTTGTTTGACATAAATTTTGTCACTCGAATCTTTGGGATTATAATTTTGTCAGGCGATATAAATATATTATTCGCACAGCTGGAAGTATATTATCCTATATGCTGTGAACGTTCAAACTTCCGGATCCATGACGAAATCGTATTTTTTTTTTATATTCTATATTTATGTCGTATTGAACATGACGTGTATTGTGAAAAGATGAATTCAATTAATCTAATCAATCATTTTAATAATATCATAAGCTGATGTGCATAAGTTTAGTGATTTTTGTTTCATGTGTAACTATATACTGTGGATTATAAATATTAATATTTACTATAACTAAAGTCATATTCAATCATAAAGTATATAGTTACTTACACCTATGATGAAATTATGTTTCCTCTGTACCTATACTTGTTTGTTTTTTTTTTTATTTAATATTTGTTTATGATTTTTTTTTTTATAACATTTTACAAGTGTAAATAGATTTTTTACTTTTCATTTTAATAAAAAAAACAATAATAATGGGAATCACGAAGACGTTTAAAATTAATAAGTGCAATTTATGCTGGTTGGACTTAGATATTTTTAAAACGAGATTGGTGCTCATTGAAATGTAAAAACATTTTGATTTTTGGAACGAAAATCACTACCAAACCATTAAGATACTTATTTATCTTTACAGGTTATTTATTCTTACAATTATTATCGTCAAATTTTCAATTTACCTTTTTTAAATAATACAATTTTAATAAATATAATATATTTCTTAACTCACCAATAATAAAATTATTGTTAGCTATCAAAGTAGTTAGTTCTCCTAAATGAGCAATCGGTTCTGGTAACTCGACAAATGAGTTGTATGAAATGTTCAACTTTTTAAGGTTCTTCATTTCTGACAGTTGGTCCGGCAGTTTACTGATTTGATTGTGAGACAAATTTAATTCTGCAAACAAAAATAATACAAATTAAATAAATTTGATAGCCTATACTTGAGACCGTGAACATTAAGTAAATATACTGTTTGAGTCTGGAATCTAAAAATGTATGAGATTAATGATTTATTTTCATCTTTTTAGTATAAACCAATTATAGTGATTAGGTGGGTATAGTATCAATCGAGTCTATATATTTAGGTGTGTTATTTAGAGGCGTGCAAACGGTTGTGGTGGTCGAATTAAAAATTATGTCAATAGATTCGCTGACACTATTTGGCAAAGACTTATTTTTATCCTGGAATTCAACCCTTAAATGCGGGTGGCTCAAACGCTATTGAAATTGACCTCAAATACATAAATTGAATTTACGTTTGATTATTTCTGGTTGTCGTTGATTGCACAGTAAAAAAAAACTGTTAATACAAATATTATAATATATAATACAGTGAGTACCGCTTGATGCGATCTCATTGGTTCAGACCATTTTGATTCTATTAACCGGTTGGTTCCTTAAAGCATTTTTTTTTTAAATATAATATTTGGTTTGGGATTTTAATTTTTGATTCCAATAAACGGTTGATTCTATAAACCAGTGGTTACATTAAGCGGAACTCACTGTATAATATATTAGTTACTGCACACTTACAAATATTTCGCTCTTTATAAGTTCACTTACAGAACAAAGTTTTGCATTTCATAATTCATTATTTCAATGTATAATGAAAGTGCGATTATCGTTTTATGTATCAGCCGCGGTCACCCCGCAATAAATATTCTACTGGAAAAGCACCACAGTTAGAATATCTATAGTAAGATAGAATATCTAACTTAAACCTTGCACTTGGAGTTCTGATAAAGCATTATTTTATATAGACATATTATTATTATTGTCACTTGATTTATTGCTTACGCAGCATATGATTTGTTGATGTATTTCATAATAATATGTAATGTTAAATACGATTAAAACTTAAACGGTGTATAGTCGTGTGTTATGCCTCACAGTTTAGGGACGTACGTCCAGAGTTTTATTTCAGGGTGGAGGAGGAGATTGTTAAAAGTAATGAAAACTATGTACCCATGTGATATTCATAACCGTATCCATGAGAAGTAAATAATGTATAGTGTATAAATATTTTTTAGAGTTAAAAAAAAAATTTGAAAATAGATTTTTGAATTTGGTGCCACATGATAATAAAATCACGTTAATTTACTCAAACTTCTCACCTGAGATTAAATGTTACATACATTGTGTCATTTTTGGGACCAAATATCTAAATTAATACAACAGTGATCTTTGGGGTACCTAGAACATGTAAACAAACAGACACAAAGCCATATAATTGTATAGGGAATATATTTTGTTGAAGTCATTCATTTCTGTATATTTAGAGATTTAAGTTTGCAAAAATAAGTTTAGAAAACTACATGAGTTTTTGTGTTTCTAAAAAAACCTTTTTGGTGTTCCATTTATTTTAAAATATAATGTCTTGTACAGTGGCGCCGAAGTTTTTAAAATGTGGTCGGGCAATTTTAAAACTTCCCGGCCTCAATATCTTAATTATTTAATATAGAGGTACCCTAATATAAATGTATTCATAATCACGGTTTAAATTTACTCATGCTTATAATAAAGTTATGATGTAAATTAAATATTGCCGGCCGGCCACATTTTTCAAAAAAGAGGTCGGCGCCACTGGTCTTGTATATCAAAGTATAAAATAATTCTGAAATGTATAATTTGAAAGATATTTTAACACAGATTTTCAATTGTTTTGCACGGCATTATGTGTATTATTATATAATATTAACAATAATAACTATGAAGTATGATTATATTATTATACATACAAAATAAAATATAGGCGCATTCATTTTAAATCAATTTTTTTAAAACTGAAAATTTAATGTAAAGAAAAAAATAGCACTGCACGAATGATACAACACTCTGAATCCTAAATTGATGTCACACAAATATAAATCTTTTTTTATTATTGTCTAAAATATTGCTTACGAGTTACCAATGTGTGAGTTGAATACATTAGAGCTGTGTTCCTATTAACAGTTAAGCCTCATCGATACGCATTGTAACTGTATGCAATTTTACAGTAATTAGTTAGGTACCGAATTAGACCATTAGGTATAATAATTATGGTCTATTAATTGGGCAAGATTTTGGTGCATATTTCTAAAAAAAAACAATGGTAACAGATAACATAAATAACAATTATTGTATTAGCAATTTATAGCAAACACGTCTTATTTAATTTAAATGGTTTCAGATATTTAGGGGGAGGAACGCAGTCCCCTTAGCAACCCTATAAATGGGTACTCCACTGTCGAAGTGACGTATTTTGAGTATAGTGGGGAGGGGGGCTAAATTAAAGTTTGGATAATTACGAATTCAAATAGGTATAATTTATAATATAATAATACAATAAATAGGCATTGATTAAAATTGTATTTATGTTTTTAAACCTATAAAGTAATATGGATCTATGGAAGTGACTATAATGTTTAAAAGGAAAAGCTTATGTTAATGATCTAACTAACATTTTCCGACTACCACGCGTGATTGATGAATCACCCTGTATGGTTGTATAATATTTATATATAGGTACCACTTACGACCTTTAAAATATATATTTTACACAATATTATATAATACTATTACCTACCTACCTATGTCTATACTATGTTCTTGTAAACGATATAAAATGCCAGGAAAAGTTGATGAATTATCGTTTTATTTGGCATCAACTTGTTGATGTAGTGTTAATGTATCGGGTAACAACTAACAATTTCCTAATTACCTATGCCATATAATACACCCGATAATAATGTGGCCAAATACGATGTATCATGTTACTCTATATGCCCACATTGAAGTAAAAAATAAACAGTTTAATCACATTTATAGGTTCTGTGTATGTATTATGATATTATAACCACTCAGTTATGTTACTAACGTGCAGGTAAAAATCGTTGAAAATGTCATCGTCGGTTTTTTATACTCACTCGGTAACCGCAGGTGCACATATTATACACAAGTTGATGCAGCTGGCAATTTAAACTTTAAATGTCAATCTTTTTCTATTTACGTGTCAATAAGAATACTATAATCGGGACCTATACGACTAGTTGTATAAATAATATCACATTATAGATACCTATGGCGAGCACATCTACTGAAGTGGCATAACTGAAAATCGATCGGGTCACGAGTTTTTTTTTTTTTTTTTTAGTACTTGTATAGTATTAATTGTTATTTTATTATTACTAACATATTATCATTATCATTATAAATGCGAGCAAATTTACGACTGCCCCACTCGAGTGGCGAAAGGGGGGAGGGGAGGGGTTTCGACCATCGCCCCTCATTAGGTACTCCGGCTGAGCATCAAACAATATAGCGACCTCCCCACGGAGATCTACAACAAATAATAAATTCAAATCCCTCTTATAGTTTTTCGAGTGGGCGTAATAGGGTTTGACCCACTAATTGATAGGACTCTGAAAAAATAATTCATTATCATACGTATAACCGACGTATTCTTATTCGCTATTACTGTAAAAAAATAAAAAAAATGACCCAGAACGGTTTAGAGGGATTTAAGCGAAAATATGCGTTACTTATGAAAACTTTTTTGTTATATCCGGCTTTTATGGATGCATTAATAAAAGTTTATTTTTATATACCTATATGAATATATAATATAATATGGCCGACCTGAGCACGCTGCGTCTTTACAACAATATCACCGTTGTTATTTCACTATTGTTTTGCATATTTTTTTTGTCCCCTATCGTACGAAACTATTTGGTCGGAACACATATTTTATCTGTCGGCACAAACGCTCTTTCGCAAAACTATATATACATCAGCTGTTGTCGCCGCTGAACCGCAAAAACACATCCGAGTTCAAAGAGTAAAATGAAATTATGCATCGCCAAATTATTATAGTTTGCGGTCTGAATTACGAATATTCCTTACGAATATTATTATTATTGTTTTGTTTGGCATCGCATTGCACATGCGACGTGCAGCTGGGCACGTATGCACTACACATAATCAAATAATAATAATAATACCTTAATCCAACGCATTTAAATTAATCGCGTAGGTACTGTATACGTCTGACATAATTGGACGGTTTTTAAGAGAAACGGCTCAAGTCAAAAATCGGTACTTTTCAAGAGACACAAAAAACATTATAACTTTGTAAATTTTTTATTCATAATCATGTTTAATATATAGGTGTTTATACATGTATAAGTGTTTTGTTATTTTACTATTAAATATATTTTAGTATTTATTTATTTTCTTCAAATTATAATTACTTATGACTAGAGCCCGGATTTGTATGTTTTTGCATATTTTTTTCCTTTTCACTTTTTTAAATTTTTGTCAATAATCTTTACGAATCATACTAATTGGAATCCATTGCTAAATTTTTATTTTGCATATTTTTGCATATTTGACCGTAAATGCATATTTTGCTATAAATGCATATTCGTTGCATATTTCAATGAATGCGCTGTCACAAAAAAATTTTGGTCGGTAGGATGTCGAAGTAGAGACACAGAAAATATACCTTTACCTCCGGCCCCAGTAATAACAAGGTGGGGTACATGGATAGCTGTTGCTTTATATTACTCGAAATATTTTATAAAATACCAAAAGGTAATTGAAAAGCTCGCAGAAGACGATGCACAATGCATTAAAAAAGTACTCGATATTATTAAAGATAGATCGACTGTGAATGAATTAACATTTATATCAACTCATTTGTCATTTTTAGTTGAAATAATTAAAAAACTTGAAACTCAAAATATGCTTTTATCTGAGAGTTTTTGTTTGATAAGTGAATTAGAAGAAAAAATAAACATTATTCCTGGACCAAAAGGGGCAACATTAAAAACAAAATTAAATGATATTTTTTCCAAAAACAAAGGCCTAACAGCATTACGTAACATTAATAAAGTATTAATAGGGGAAGCGGAAGTGGTTCAACTAGATCAAAACTATAAAGATCCAATGATTTTAAGCTCTTTTATTCATAAGTTATGACCTATTGCATATATATACCTGTTTGACTTGAGCCCTTTCGCATCATGACTTAAGACCTATTGCACTTAATTTTATAAGACTTATGCCCTTTGTCATTAGAATAAGTTATGATAAGTGACTTGGGCCTTTTCTCATAAAAAAAAAATTCCGTATAACGACTTATTACCAAACGCATTCTATTTCGAACCAAATCCCGCATGGCATCTACAGTGGTACCTACCATTCGACTGGGCTTGAAATTTCACACAGAACTAGGTATAATGTATAAACCGAAAATGTCCAAAATTGACTTGAGCCCTTTAGAAACCGTCCAATTAATGCTTATTGATAGGCAAAATTGGGCAAAGTATAATATTCGTTTGTCGACCTGAGAGTCGCATAATAAACTCGCCTGTGATGGTCGGAAATCGTTCGGTAAACTTCACAGGTAGTTTTGAAATCACATTGTTCGACAGATCGCACGTGACAAGTTGCGTGTTTTGCATGAGCAGGTAAATCGCGTCGGGGATCTGCATCAGCTGACATTCGGACAAATCTGGAAAACAAAATGAAAATAATATTATCGTGACGTATAGTAAGACGTTTTAAGACTTTTCATCGGCGTGACACGGCCTTTTCGAGGTCCGTCACGAATCGTATATACAATGTGTGCACACTTATCACTACTCCAGTATAGATATACCTATATACGTATACGATATATAATATATAAAATACTATACGTATGTATATAATATCTGCAATCGTCAGACGCGATATTATGCTTGCAGGAAGTCCAGATGTAGACTGTTCGAGGTCGCGGTTACAATAATTATCATATTTACCATGGCGGCAATACTATACCTATCTTTCCGCGCTACGGTCTGTTCCGATGGCCATCACCCATATATGGGTGCATAATATCATTTGACTCGAAACCGGAATGACAATCTCTAACAATGTGTGTGTGTATCTATTTACACACATCATCGTCTGCACCGTCATCGATGTGTTTGTGAGATTCGTGATTGAAACATATATGCGATAATATAGAGACTATTGTGAATAGGCTGCAGGAACAGAGATAAATTCTGCACCGCGTTTGTTTTGCCAACAATATTATTACCTAATTCGTTTTGTTTACTCAGAGTCGTTGGAAATTATTTTGAAATTTAGTAATAATTATTGTTTCTGCTCTGCGACGGCGGATTGATTTGATTTATAGACTCGTATATTATTATTGTTATTACTACGTCTATTTATAGACTCGATTTTAAAAATATTTCACAAAAATTATTTTAGCGTTATTTTTTTCTTTCAAATAAATCAAATACGATTCGAATATTTTGTATCACAAGTTTTCGGTTTATAATACGCTGCGACGATAATTTATCACAAATGTCGTAAAAGTTGTGCAGTTGCGTTTGCGGAAACGCGTAAATTGTCATGGTCAGATCTCAGATCTGTTTATGTATTAAAGTTTTTACGCCGTACAAAATGGATATATTTATAGAAATATCATTATTACAATAAAACATAATGTACTTCAGAGAATATTATTAAAGGCAGGATCGAGACTATAATGTAATAAATGTTTTTTTTTTTCATAAGATTGCATAATAAATAATTTATGACCAATATTAATAAGACAATTCTCATAAAATTCGAATTACACTTCACCAGTAAGATATTACTAAATTGAAAAACTGCGTTTTTTATTTTACATAATAATATGTGTCGAGTTCACAACGATTCTGGGTTTGTTGTTAACAATAGAGTATTTATCACGAGGGCATCGAAAACACTTTCTTTCGTTGTGGTAATAACAAAAAAAAAAAAAAAAAAAAAAAAAAAAAATAGGCAACGATTTTAGCGTTGATATAACGGCGTAATATTATAAGAAAAAAAAATAATTATAAAAAAAAATAGATCGAATAATATGTGAAAGCGAGGAAACTAGCACATACAGAGGCGAATATGCGTAATATTATTATATTATAAATTCAAAAAATTAATTTGTCGAGAGTACATACGATGTAACGATGTTTGATATGCACAAAAAATAATTAAAGGATGATAGTCAAATAACACGTTACACAATATAAATATATAATATATCGTTAAAAGTCGTATGTACATAAATATAACCATATTATAGAAATATTTGATTTAGGTAAGCAGCAGGAGTATCTGTTTCCAGCCACAATATCCATATTACAGACATTTTTGATTTAGGTAAGGAGTGTCTATTTTCGTTTACATTTACCTACGAACCGGAAGCTATGAAATAAACAAAAAATTCGTCAGCGGTCAGCTGTTGCACGTTTTTCCGCATACGTTTGGTGAAAAAAATATCAATCGTTTCGAGTGACTAAATCTACGTTTAATCTACATTTACACTTTTCGTCGATAGGCTTCAGCTATTTATTTTTTTGAGTCTGATTGTAACGACAGCTTAATTCACACCTAATTCATAATATATTACACAACTGGAATGGAACTGGATAAATGATCAGTCAATTCTGTGGCCCATCGACGCGTTTTTTAATTTTTATTTGAACACTCCGTATGATACACACACAGTTCCTCCAAAAGATATTAGCGCAACATATTAAAGGGGACACGTACTATAAAAAAAAAAAAATAGTTGTGGACGAAATATTCAGGTTAGGAATTAAAATACAACAATTGCGGACACGAGTTTCGTTGTCATAACACTAATTGCGTACAGAGCTTTTTTTTTTATAAAAACTACGTTAGTTGTGGACACAAATATTTCCCTTCACCGCTTTTTCAGGACTTACGACAATAGCTAAAAAAAAAATTGGTAGGTGCGGTTAAAAATATTTGTGTCTTGCAAAAGAGCAATCGTTATTTTTAAAATGTTGTTGAACTATTGATTGTTTTAATCTTGTGGAAAAAATTGTTTATAAAATATTTATAGATTATCGTCATACTTTTTAAAACAGCCTGTATATATGATATTCTACTGATTTCACCACGTGAATATTGTAACATTATCCGCAATGAGTATCTTATATTTGTGTCCGCAATTCGTTTGTGACCTTTTTAGATTTCGTCCGCAACTCACATGGAAACACCGATCAAAGGAACCATGCGGTTACCAAAGTCCAACGTCTTGGTATCATATAGTATACCCAACCGCTGAAACCCCGTGGTTACCCCCGCAGGAGCGGACTACCCCTTTTCTACAGGTATCCACCACGTGTCCCAGACCTCGGCGCTTACCCAGGTTGTGGTTCTCCTGCGCCTCGTTGCACCGGTTCACCACCCGGATAACCGCGTTGCCCGCCAGTCTGGTGGACACCAACATGACCGCGGTCTGCTGGCCGTCGTCCACTTCCACCTCGGCGGCTTCGATTTCCTCTTCGATCGGCGGTCTCATGATGTGGCTGTTTACCGCAATCAAACTATACTCTGTAATATTATTCGATGTTACAATTCACTGCAATATTGTCGTACGACGATCCGCGGTCGAGGGCGGGGAAAAAACACAAACTATTTTCGCGGGGAAAAAAATTCGTAGCAGACTCGGTCGGGGAAATTCGAAAATCCAAATACAGTACTCGGGACTGGAAAATATGATATACGCTCTGGTCGACGACAGTGTGGCGAAAACAAACAGCTGACGGCGACGGCACCGACCGGACTGTACGGCGGCCGTTCGGTTTATGACGACGTGCGGCCGATCGCGGTCGCCACTACGCGTAAGATTTCGTACCTATATAATATAATATTATGCGTCATCGTCGCGTTGTCGTTCACCTCGACCGTGCTGCAGTTATGTTTAGCTTTTGTTATTTTTAGGCTTCAGGGTTGCTATTATGCGCGACTCGGCGCGCGTCTCGATTTTCTTTGTATCGGACGATAATGATACTGCGCGTTTATGAAAATAATAAATCGGCACTCGCGGCGTGGTTTTCCGGTCCGATATTGTTGCGGTGATCACCGAATTATTTCGTCGTGTAAGAACCGAACAAAAAAAAAAATAAACCACTGGGTCGACATCGCCAGAAATAACTGCAAACGTATTTCCTCGGTGACTATACATCGTAGATGCTATGTGATCTCATTGCGAACACAAGAGAAGAAAGGAACTGCGCGTTGGGTATTGGATTTGGCGAAAATGTGAGTCGTACACCGCAAAATAAATACCACATTACCACGTAAATCGGACGAGTTTATAGCACTACCTACTGTACCTAACAGTATTATATTGTTGTTTTGAGAGTGTACGTTTTGAAAACGGCAAAAACCGACTTAAACGGTTTCCAAACTTTTCAATCCAATAGGTCGGTTGATTTAGAATATGTATAATTATTAGCAATTATGCGATATATTTAAAAAAAAATAACAAAGTGAATACAGCCACTGTCTGACACAGACAATGACTTTGATTTTAGTTTGATGTGTTGTTTTAAATTTTTATGGTTTTCGATATGTTTTAATTTAATCTACTTATATTTTATATTGTACAGATATTTTGATATTGTACAGCATAGGCGTGTTTAGGTTCTCTGGTTCAGTTTAAGGCAAATTCACCTATTATAATATATTTGATAAAGAAGAATAATTTCTGTGCTTTGGCCTGATAGTTCTTTAAAATTTTCATTATCGAATGAGTTATTAATGGTTAAAAATAATCGAAATTAAGTTAAATTAAAACACGTTTATATTTATAACTAATGAAAATATTAAAAAACTATCCGGCCAAAGCACAGAAAATATTCTTCTTTATCAAATATATAATAGGTGAATGTGCCTTAAACTGAACCAGAGAACAGTCATCGTGGAAATAAAGAATATCTATGTTCCTATATTATGCGTGAGAAAGACAGGGAAAACAAATGTTGGTGTGGCGGCCCCTTAACATGAATCGTGCGATTAGGGAGGATACCCAATGGTAACACCCTGTAATATTATACCTAACAGGTAATATAAACACTTTATTTTTATCAACAATTTACTTCAATATGTATCAGTTTTTAATTTAGTTTTAAATGTATTTTTATTGTTTTGACGATGGTTATACTTTTTGATCATAATTAAAAAATATTCCTACAGTTGTGAATTTTGTATGATAAAAAATGAATGTGTCTTCATGTCTAAAAAAAAAATTGGTCTCACAATTTAAATTTGTTGTGCCCCTCGGCCACCAAAGTCTGAACACTCCTATAATGTTGTACAGTGTATACACTACACATAATAACAATTTAAACTCAAGCCTCGACTTGTCGAGTGAATGGTAATGTATATATAAGACATACAATTTTCTTTATTGTTTATTTTCTATTATACTTGTTAATAAGGTGGAAATTAAATAAACTATACTATAATAGTATATATGAATTAAATATAATTATGATTACAACTCTGATTCATATTATAAATTAAGTTAATTTGTGGGTCGGCGCGGAGCAGTGGCTGAAATCAATCACTCAACGTGATTGAGAGTAACCAACGACCGTTGCCACTAGTTCCCGGATGGGTGACCATCCGGGTCCATGGGGAAAAAACCTTGCCACACATACACGTGTTGCCAACCGACCATTACAACCGTAACCCCTACAATTGCTAATGGCCGGTTTCCGGGCTTTAGACCAATACAAAAAAAAAGTTAATTTTCCATATTATCATAATAGGCACGACTTAAAATTAAATTTTTTCTTTTTTACATTCTACAGATAAAATTACAATTTTTTAATTTAATTTAAACAACAAAAATTAACAATTGCAAATACGAGGAAAAAGAACACACACTGATTGTAACCAACGAGATTTTTTTTGATTTGTTTAATAACTTTTAATATAATATTTTAAAGGTAGATATTATTTTAATTTAGTAAGACTAGGGAATATTTTCGGAACTCCTTTCCCCGAAAAATTAAAAATTCATAAAATACACGGATAGAGCCCTCAGCAGGTTTCGCGAGAAAAATAATTTACATTTTTAAAATTTTATTTTTAATATTTAGGACGCTGTTTGCATGAATTTCCAAGCCAAGTTTTGAAATTCGCACAACCTTAACCTTTGAAATCTAAATTACACGGAAGTCACCAGAACGTATTTCCATCCCTTTTTCCTAGTAAAAATTAACATATTTCAAATTTTTTTGTCGCATTTATGTTATCTACAGTTCTCGTAAATTCTCAAGATAAGTTTGAAACCAGCTCGAAACTCCTTCCATTGCAAAATCAGAAATGAATAAAATACACCGAAAGCACCAGCGACAGATCCCGCCAGAAGCGCTCTCGATAGTATCAATAAATTACCATTCCTAAAAAAAATTGTTCTTATATTATTTATCACGCCATGTACATTCTGTCGTATGTATATATTGTAGACTGTAGTCGTTGATATATTAATTAATGGATTTAATCATTATTTAACGGATAATATTAATACAGGTGGGAACATATTTTAACAAACAATAGTTGTTATGAGATTGACCTACCGAAGAAATATCAATTGATATGCTGACACTAAAAATAATGTTACTACTTATAACACCATTGACATGGACATGGACAGTTGTCGCTGTTGTCGTGTAGCTCGGCAAGAGGATAAAGATGCGACGGGTGTACGCGTGTCGTCGACGTGTCGCACGGTCCGGGTCCGATATTATTTTATGTGTTGAATTTAAAGTCAATAAAATTGCTAAACTGCTTTTCGATATTATTTCAGTATATTATGCTATACGTTCTTACCTTTTAAAAAATGAAGGGTGCTCGGATATACCTGCTGCAGGGTGCTGCTGCTAATGAGGGTAATACTTATATGAATTTAACACTGATAGTGATTCTGATTCAATCCGATCGGAATGGACTGACAAGTCGGACGCGTCCCATCGCACCTCAACAAATCTAAAAGCGCTAATCCGATTTATTTTAGAAACAGTCTTATTTTTATATACATTATAGAGCGTGCGAAGTTAAGTCGTAGTAGGTTTGAGCACGTGTCACTCTTACGGCAGATATACGGCAGAGTAGAAAATGTACATTTTCATGTGTCTAAAATTAAAAGTTTCCACGTGCAATATGCACAATATATATTGTTTCATCGGAGATGTATTGAGTTGTACACTTGTACTAGAAACCAATACAATTGTTTTCGAGTGTTAAACACAACTAGTATAGGTAGTAGGTACTCATAGTTAGTCTTCGAAATGACTGCAAAACGTGGTAACTTCAAGTTAATTTTATTTCAAAAATATCTAAATTAAGTTCATTTTCTTCCGAAGAATAATGCAAATTATTGATGTAAATTATTTAATTAACGTGTTTTTACTTTGATTTATCATTTTAAATTTCCCCAGTAATTTTCTTGGACGTAAAGAAAAACTATCTAATAAACCATATTATGTGTCTGGAATTTTTTATTTTTGCAAATTATTAAATTTTAACTTAACACTAAGTTAAGGTACTTTTTTTTCAAAGTTAACTTTTAACTTAACGAGTTAAAAAAAAAACATTGACTTGCCCAGCCTTGATAATTATACTATTCTATTATTGCAGGTATCACGCGATGATAAATTAGAGTTCAGGTAAATAACCATCATATATAATAAACTGCAACTTGTCCAAACTGTGATGAGGTTTAACAATGCTGCAGATGAACGGAATCGACAAATTGCTCATAAAATATTTTTTCTGCGAGTTTTTGAGCTCACCCATCGTATTTTCCAGTTGACTGATTGAATTCGACCTCGAAACTAACCCGATAAAATGTACCAAATTAGGGGATATTTGCAAGTAAACAACTGCAAACGCCCATGTTGACATGTGTCTAGTTTTCATGTGATACTGGGGCGCACATAGGTAATTTGTACATTGTCCTCCGTGCAATAGTAGGGTCGTTTTGTATAGAAATGGTGAACACGATATAAACACAATAGGTACAATATTAACGATTGGAAAGCTATTGCATCGGTACATGATGTGGTAATTCAAATGCAAATATCGATTTTGTTTTAATAAAAGCGTAAAATATTGGAATTTAATTACATTTTTAAATCATGTGTAGTTGTCTTAATGTTTGTTCATAATAAATTGTCCGAAAATTGTAAATATTATAATTTTTTAAGCTAAACAATACATTACTGTTTTATATACTATTATAATGGGAACAGTGTTCCTGGAACACGCTATGATAAATTAGTGTTTTGTTTGGTACCTACCATAATATTAACAACTACACCGGACTGTGATAATGTCTAACAATGCTAATGCATGGAACGTTGTGATTGACAATGGTGAGCAAGTTAGTGAAAATAATTAAGTGTGGCGAGTTAAGTTAATTCAATTAAATTTCCTTCAGTTGAGTTAAAAGCTTACAAAGAAAAAAATTTAACAAGATAAGTTTAAAGTTGAGATAGAAAGTTAAATCAACTTATCTCAGTTAAAAAAAAGTTAATTTTTTTGAAAGTACAATATTTTTAAGTCATAAACTACCATAGTATTTTGTGATGCACAAACATTTACCAAGATATTTAACACCGTGTAGAAAACTAGATTATTGTAATATATAATTCGAAAATAAATTACCAAAATCGTAAAAAAGTCGACGAATCAGTATTGCCTAGAAAAGACAATGAACTCAACTGCACGACAATGATAATTAAGTACTTATGAAAAGTTAGGTCACAACAATAAAAATTTTAACCGAATAAGTTAAAAACAAAAAAAAAAATGAACTTTTTGACTTAACTTTAACTTTTTAACAAGTTAATGCCCCCCACCTTTGGTGATTGAGCATTGCTCATTACACATTTTTTTCGTGAGTTTTTGTGCTTACCCATCGTCTTCGGTAGACCGACTCGTATTTTCCCGATTAAATTTGACTCTGAAACCAATAACCCGACAAGACACCGACACGATGCCAACCGACCCAATAAAACCGATAAATCAGTCGGTATGTTTGCAACTTGCAAGTATACGGTGAGCTCAGCCCATGTTGACTATATTTAGGTAACAAGTGTCAAGTTTTCACTTGATTCAGGTCCACATGGGTAATTTGTACGAGGGATACTTCTGCAACCATTCAATAATCAGATCGTATTTTGTACAAAACGTCGTCGAACACGACAAACACGAAATACGATAATGAACGGAAAGCTGTTGTCTCGGCGCGCTAATTCGAGTTCAAATGCAAATTCGAATTTGATTTTAATTAGATCCCGAGTACAATACTATATATAGGAATTTAACTTTTAAGTTGTGTGCTCGAGACGAGATATAAATCATATTATATACCACTGATGACCTGCAATTATTAGGTACTGGATATAACGAGTGGAATTTCGCATTAGAGACCTCTAATCCCATAACTGGCATCGTTCGCATTAACAATAATTTGCCAATCACTAAACAATTCGTCCCGATTATTTGTTACGACGCGGACACATCCGAAATTTATTTCCGGACAACAGCATAACGTTTTATCAATAAATTTGTTTTAGAAATTATACGTTACTATTATTCGCTACGTACTCACATATTTTATCAAATATACCTACATTATGCTCTGACCAGATAAATATTAAATACAAAATAATATTATGTTTATATTGTAACGATAATAATATAATCTCAAACGTTATTATTATTTTAGGTCATGTTTTTGTACATGTATCACAAGTTTCCACTGAGAACTTCTCACTTCTCAGTATAAAAGACACACGCCCGGGGCGCTAATCATAGATTAAATTTCAAATTTTGGACTCATCAAGTCGTAAAGCATGTAGCATAATAGGGGCGCTGATATTATGTTGTGCCCCGGGTTACAAAATTTGTAGATCCAGCGTACTGCTTTTGGTAATGTTTGTTAATTTAATAATGTTGTCAAAATAATAATATATTGCCCTATAGGTACTATATTAAAATAAACACACATCCGCAATATATATTAACAGATATTACAGTAAATTATTACAACAATTATTAGAATATCTGAAATAGTTTAACCATCGCATACGACGTCGTGAATTCTTGGCAAAGGAAAACATATTTTCCTACAAATATATTTTGTATTCGAAGAGCACAATACGACACATGTAAATGTAGTGCGATGAAAATTTAAATGTCAAAATAAATAAATATAAAATTATCAGAATCGGTTGTACAAACAAAAATTGTTTTTTTTTTTTCTAATAGTTAGGTATAAAATATTTTGGCTATTAGTTTTTAAAATGTAGATGTATACCTATTAATATTTTTAAAATACAGCTAAAATGTATTAAAATAAAATATAATATTTTATTATTATTATCACAATTATTTTTTTATTATTTTTAAATAAATCAACTGTATTTTATATTGTTGTCGCATATAAATATAAAATACAATTTTTTTTTGAAAACAATCCAATCTTTAAACATGGTAATATGATTAAAGAATAATTATGAATTTTTCTGTAATAACGAAATTTCATCGTCATTAATATCATATCAAATTGTAGATTCTTAGTGGAGCGATAGAAATTTTGCTGGTAGCAGATTGGATCTAGTTGGCATTTTTGTTTTTTCGAGGGACGGCGAGTAAAAATTTCCAGTAGTTTTCTAAAGCATCTGGAAACAACAATTAAGGCAAACTAGATTATTTATAAGTTTATCTTCCTTAAATAAAAAGAAAGTTTTCTAGAAAGTCACATTTATTTTTAATGAGCGTTTGAAGTTCAAATTTTTACGACATTCGATTTTTATCCATAAAATAACTATTTCTTCTCAAATGATTTTCTTATTCAGTTGTTATTCCAAAAGAATAACCTTAGATACTTGAAATTTTCACAAAATATTTATAATAGTATATTCTAATTTCTTAGTCGATATAACTTTTGAAATATTTGATTCTTTTTGAGCTATTTATAGACATGTTTTGACATATTTTTTTAAAATATTGATAACATTTTTTCACTCGGTCAAAAAAAATGTATCATTTGATACGATGTTTTTCATATAGGTATCTGTCATTATATTTGTTCATTAAATATTAAAGATCCATAGGCACATTTTTTTAATAAGCAAAGTATTTGCCAAGTCCAAATGTTTATCAATGTTTTTCAAAATCAAGAAAATTTAGTACCTAAACGTCTATTTTTTGCATATCTAGTTAACAATTTTTTAAATCTTCAATTTTTTTTTTTGTCAAACATTAAAAAAAGGTTCCTCATAAGCATTTCAATGATTTCGCCAAAAATTAAATTGACCTACCTATGAATACTAACGGCAATATAAAAATAATGTAAAATATCCTATTCTGACATATTATAAGATAAAACAAATTTAGTGGTATTAAATAATTTTGATGACTGGGCTGTCTCCGCTCGGAATCGTTTTTCGTATACAATGATAGACCATTGAATTTAAATCCAACTTTCAAACTAAATCTAAATTTCAGTGATCTCGTACTTGACACCCACAACTGTACAACAGAGCGATACCCACTTTCCAACCTTTTATATTTCGTTTAAAATTTACAAGAAAATTTATAATCCAAAACGTAATTAAGACGTTTACGGTTATGGTTACAAAATTGTAACTATTTACCAAAATAACATATTATTATTGTTTTAGTCCTTGAAAATTATTTTGTTGATTGTTTGGTTAAAACAAAACAGTTAGTACACCAGTATTGTATGAACTATATTAAAATGACATTATGTAATAAGTATAATAGTTTTCAAGCACACTATAATAATGTGCCACAGGTCTTAACCTATATATTATATAAATTATTTTGTTTATATACAATTATAGGCACGTTGCCAGAATTTTCTTTACGTTGGAGTTCTATCAGACGACCTTCTAGATTCTCTATGACGTGCGGGACATTGCTTTTCACATTTTTATGGTAAAATTTATATGGCTTACAAGTCTTAAATTCCTAGTATACTGAAACGTATTATTATAATGATTTAACTTCGGCACATTTACTTGGCGTTCTTGCACAGGCAGTTTTTTCATTAACGGATCAAAGATAATATTATATCATATAATGAATCACGCTAGTATACGTTGTTTAATCAGTATAATTATAGGTTTGTTTTAAATTTTAAAATTATCAAAATGCATAATAATATGATTAAATTGTTTAATTTTTATATAACTATTAATGGCTAGACGTAGTGCACAATAATATGAAATGTAAACTGTTTTCACCGATTCATATTTATCGATTTATTTTTAAGTTTCCATTATGTGTATTCATCGAAATACTCAAACATATTCTTTCGTAAGATATTAATGGTTTTTTTCACTTTCCACCGTTCAATGGAAAACAATAAACATTTATTTTTTTGTAAGTGCTAAGATTATATTATATTGTTCGTAAAAAGTAATAGTTCATGCCAGGCCATAATTGAAAAATACGAAATGTGTGTGGCAGGGGAATATATTATTAGGAATGGTGGATTTTGAAAATGTGTATAACCAATGATCAACATATTATAGCACTGTATCAACACATTTGTAATGTTTTAATTATACAGTGTTGTTATTCAAACAAAACATAGTTGTGGGTTTCGAATTATTAATGACAGCATCCATGTCGACGGATTGGAAGTAATACAGCAGTACATTATTGTATTTTAACCGAATTTTATAAGAAGTTCATTATTCAAGTGGATATTATCATGACACTCTGCAGGAGTAGATTGAATTATTTCTGAATAGGTTTTAACAAGAGGAAAACCAATTATAGAGTAAACAGCAGAAAGTGGATAAGACGTGATTTTCGAAACTTTTAAAACCAAGAAATCATTAGTTAAAATATATTTCGAATTCTGGAATAATTTATTCATTTTATATTTTTTTTATGGAGGCATTGTATGTTTTTTAGAACTTTTCAATTTTCAGAAGTATTACGATATTTATGAAACAAAAAATAATTCCGCTGTAAGTTTTGAGATTTAGATGTTTTATTCATCTGAAAGTATTCTCCTTCTTGGAAAAAAATGTTAATTTACAGTTTTATTATTCAAGTTTTTGAAAATATGGTTTTTTCTTAAAACCTATCAAATGTATTTTTCAAAATTTGTTTTTCGTTGACTTAAAGGACTAATATCTTATATTAATATTGACAAACTATTCGTGAAAACAAATGGCACAATAACCAATTTTGATTACATTTCAAAGTGACGGGAATAATCGGAGGAATAACTGAATATTGGAAAAGATCTATCAGCAGTGACCCCCAGCTGTGATTTATAGATAAATTATAAAATATGCTAGTTGATTATCGACCTAAACAATTTAAATAAATAAGTCATAGATGTATAGTGAATAAAATAAAATCTTATTCCAAAAAATAATATTATGCTTTTATGTAAACGGCGCGTGTACAGTCTAAAATGTTTTGTCTCAAAAAAAGAAATCGACAGACTAAAATAATAAATCTCGTTGTATTTGATCTTTTTAAGTCTCGACTTTTTAGATACTAAATCAGAATGCTTTTAACATTTGCAATGTACCTACCTACTTTGAACCGAGAAAAGGGAATTCGATATTGTACATGAAACTAAATTAATTAGTGAGAGAAATTACAACTTATATTGTATTAATAAAGCAAGTTTGTGTTTGTAAAGAATTTTGAAAAATATCAAGTCATACTGAAATAATTAAGTGAATGCATACTATATCGAAATAATATACATTATATAATATATTTTTTATTACCAACAAATAATTACAAAGACGAAAAACTAAAATGAAGATTATGAATAGGAGATTATGACTACCACCATATAGGCGTAATATGCAATTTATTATTCGTAATTAAACAATATTATACTTTCTAATGTTATGAATGATATTATGATTTTTATTTTGAATAACTTAGAAATGTTCTATTGATTAGGACGTACATTTTTTTTTTTGTCAAGACAAGATATTTATAAAATATAAACGAAAAACGAATCCGAGCTAAAACAGACGGTCGGCCAACATCACTAGGTAAGTATATATTTTTATGAATTAGTCAGCCTAAGGTAGTTTTATTTTCATATCGCTTTAATTTGTATACATTTCCGAAAACATTGCATGATGTGTTATAATATTAATATTACATAGTTTTTTTTTTTGTCGAGTATGAACTCGTGAGTAACCTTTTATTACATTTTCCAGCCTTGACTATACAAATTGAACATTTTATTATACATTTTTACTACAACATGGTTTGTATATTTTTTTAGTGAAGTTTTATATTTTTTTTCAAATTCTTCTTCCAGTAGGTATACTGTACAAAATATTATTTTTGAATTATTTCATCTGAAAATCTCAATATTATAAAAATGTGTTTACCTAGAAATCTAGTCGTTATTTAAAATACTAAATTAAACACCTGCGGCTGCGGTCTCGTATACCTATAAATAATGTTTTTACAAATCATATTCCGATAACTATAACGTAGAACTCTCGGGGGAAATCTAATGCCTCCTTGTTAGGTGGAAACTTGAATTTTATTTTATTCCGATAATCTGGTTTTATATATAATATAAAATGCGTCTGAAAATGTACAAAATATTTTCAACTCGTGTTTAATAAAATTGTGTACTACAACTATATAGTTTCCGTAAAAGCGTTAGCTTGACTTCTTAAGAATCTCTAAGTAGAACGTCATTTGTTTTTATGTAAACGTGGATTCCTTGGAACGAATCCAATTTTTTACCTTTAAGTTATATTCGTTTTTTAAAACGAAACTGCTTATTTATGCATACGTTTATGTTGCCAAAACTTTTGTAAATTTGGAGAAATCGCCGTTTAAATGAGAAAAGTCTATCAATATTACGACAAAATTTTTGATATTTTATTATTTTTATTGCGAATCGAAATATATAGCAGAAAATCATAAAACTGTGAATACTGTAACAAAAATAAAATAAACACACGGTACATAATTTCATATCGAATTAATAGGAGTGGAACGTGGAAAAAGAGAAAATTGTGTTGTTACCAACGAAAACTTAGTTCTATCGGATAAATAGATTGAGTAAACTAAAGATGATTAATGATAAGGCATACGAATATCATAATATGATAATATTATGTAATTACGTATGAGAAGTAATAGTGTTCGTTTCATTTAGGTAATCAGAAATTATTTCGTGTTTAATCAGATATTTTTATAATGATATACCTAATAGGACTTTATTTCAAAAAAAATATTAATGTAATAATGTGTTATACAGTATTAATATTTGATGTAATGATATTACATAAGTATAAAAACAAACGTACGTGTTTGAATTATAATAATATGTTATCTGTATGTATGTACTTGTTAAAAAATACATTGGCAAAATATCAATGTTTAAATTATTGTATTCAGATTTAAGTAAAATATAAATCGAGTAGGTAGGTACACTGAACACAAACCATATTTAATGAATCCATACTTTAAGTATGAAATGGGCATGAATTATTAAAACTTATAGATAAAAACATTAAGAACGATGATTTTAAAAAAATAAATCTCATTACTAGATATTTTTTTTTAGAATTTTGAGCTTAACTGCTGTTACTTGGCTCTGGTGTATTTCACATTTTCACTGTATGCTATTGGTATAATTTATATTTTTCTCGTTTTCTATGTATTCTACAAGATTGCAATTGTACTATACGTACAGAGAAATCCACTCGAATGGTACTTTACCTCTCGTGGAGTAACCCTACATAAAAAATTCGTTCAATCAATATGCGGAGTAGTATACATAAAAAGGGCTGAAAAAAAAAATCCAAAAACATGTTTTAACCATTTTAAATCTTTTTACAAAAAAAAATGAACATAATAGTATCATAATATTAAACTATGTGCACATATTGATATCACTAAAATGATGGTACATTTAAACAATAATAATTATTTAAGTATAGTCAAATGAATGTTATCAGGTGAAGAGTGAACATGGAAATTAAATACAATAGTAGTTGTCGATTGGAAAAGCTTTTGGTAGGAATTAATTTGAGTGAGCTGAGGTTTTTGAAGGATTTGTAAGATTTAAGATTTTAAGTTGGTTAAAATATGTAAATAAAAAAGACAGTAAATATTAAGTAAATTACAAAAATTTTTAAAAAATCAGTAATATGTATTTTGTGTTAATTGAATGGCACTGCCATACTTTGTATCGTCATCAATGTATCCATTGAGAACATTTTCATTAAGAGAAAAATGTACAATACAATTTCAGAAAAAACGTTTCCATTATTTGAACTGAAATACATTTAAGAAGAATGAGAAGGGATTTGTCGGTTGTACATATTTATATTTTCTACATTATTGTTTTAAAGTTATGTCTAACGTTCCATTAATTTTTGAAAAATTTTATTTACTAACGATAAAATGGCAATTTGACGCAATGAACAATAATTCGAATGCTGTGATTGAAAATGATGGGTTTCAATCAAACAAAAATATATCAATCAAAACGGTTCACGTGCATCGAATAAATAGAGGTTGAAAACATTGAAAAACGTGATATCAAAAGCATTTTACCGTTGTTGACAAATCGTGTTCATTAGGCACAATCAAAGGTTACCTTTCTAAATAAATATTCATCCAAATATCTGATGCATTCGTCTTTGTACATGCTGATACTTGTTTACTGGAACGTATATAACCCGCAAACAACCACAAATATTGTCTATTATATTGTTCCTCGTTATTGTCTTAGAAGACTGCGAAGAGGGCTGATTTAAAATTTAAAACAATATACAGGGTGATTCACAAAGCACGCTCGTCCCATCGTTTTCTTCAAGAATGCAGTTGTTTAAAAAATCCGATTTTCGGAAATTAAAATACGCCTAAAAATCATGACGTTTTAAAATTCGTGAGATTTTTCGTACCTTCTACTTGAGGAGTATTGTGTCGAGGTGCAGACTTCTATTTTTTCAAACGAGAAGTTTTCAACTATAAATTATTTTGCGGATAAATTGTCAGAAAACGTTGGCGTATCAAAATTCAAATGAGTAGTCTTTGATTCAAAAACTTATTTTTATATACTGAAAAGAAAAGGTCCACGATGATGGATGTGAAAGATGAGGCGTAAGTAAAATATTAATCCATCAAAATTTATAATTTTTAAAAATGGTACATGCATAGTAAATATTAGCTTTAATATTACGTCTAATTTAGTTTTGTAATACAGTTTTTAAGATCACTATCCTTATTATATATAATATATTTTAATAATATTGAGAAACTAATCGTTTGGATTTTTAATTAAGTACATCAACATTTTCAGAAATGTTATCCACTTGATAATTTACAGTAAAAAAGGGGGTACTCGTTCGAAAAATAAAAGTTTGTATTGTCATAGAATACTCCTTAGTTAATGAAAAAAAATCCCAAAAAATTGGAAAATATATGATATTTAAGAGGATCTTTAAGGATATTTAAGACGTCTTATCTCCGTCTTACAAACCTACAACATAGCCAAAAACTGTTTTGCGGGTAACAACTTTACTCTCTCTGTATCTATAGAGTACCTACCTAGAATAACCAAAATTCAACAACTCAAAGGGAAAAACTATATCTGTGACGTAGAGTTGTAATTCCTTTAATAACACTAACCAATAATTAAATAATAATTAAATGAAAAAAAAAATCTAATGGTCTCAATTATCAATTATGTTATCAAAAAAAAAAAACCGTTACTTTAAGCATCAAGTTCTTCCCTATGCGTTGTGGAATTTTGGAAATTCTACTATAAATACAGAGGGAGTAAAGTTGTTAAGAGCAAAAAAGTTGTTGACTATGTTGTACATTTGTAAGACGCAGACAACACATCCTCAGGCACGTCCTCTTTTTTTTTTATTATTTGTTCATTGAAACGACCTCTAGGTCTTCGTCAATGTTTATCACAAGTGGGTAGTAGGGAGATCATGTGATCTATTTATCTATGTATGTATCACTATATGCATGATACTACCCCCCTTCTCCTGCAAGAGGAGGCATGTGCGGTCTTCACTCCCAGTGGAGTGGGACCTAGTTGGAAACCAGATGACGCAATCGGACGACAGCAGGGGGGAAATGGTGATCGCGTAGAACCAAACAAATTTATTTTACACTGAGCTATGAATCGAACCGATGACTGTGTGAGTCGTAGTCAACTGCGTGACCACTGCGCCACTCTGGCCCCTAAAGGGCACGTCCTCTTAAGTATATTTAAAAATTCCAAAAATCAGAGATTGAATAAATTTATTATTGGAGAAAAAATGAGGGTGGCATACTCGGGGTGAACCACCCTGTATATAGTTTTAGTTAGTCATTATTATTTTTTTTTTTTATAAATGCAAAACTATTTATTATTGTACTCGAATGACAGAAGTACTGGTAATTAAGGGGGAATGCAAACGACATGATCGGTTATGTAAGTTTACATTGAGATTTGGAGACGAAGATCTTATTGTTATAAGTCTCACAACGAAAAAAAAGAGCGAACATTTAATACAAGGCTCCTGATATAGTGTTACAATAGCAGTTGAAAAATATTAAAAATACATAGGGACAAATTCATCAAATTTAAAATTAAAAAATGATTATGTAGTTAAAAATTTATAAAATGTTCATAGCCAAGGATCGAACATTTAAATTAAGCGCCACGTTAATATGTAAATAAATTACTTTATTCACAATAATATCATCATATATACTTAGTAATACATCATAGGTTCACTGACCGTTTTCGCTCAGAATCGTTTTTCGCATACGATGAATATTATATTATTGAATTCCAATTTAAAACCATCCATTAAAGTCACCCACTTGTAACCTACTGAACAGCAGAGCAATACCCACTTGCCCACCTTTTTTTTTCTTACTTATACGAAATTAAATACTCAATGTTGTACTTATTTATGATCAATTATTATGCTTTGGATTATTTTGTTTAATTTTATCAAACATTTAATGTTCTAAGTTAGAACTTCTAACACATTAATATATTATGTTATGACATGTCGTCGTCTCAGAACGAAAAGGTTCTAACGAAATTCTGGTAATTGTTCAGGGGAAAGTTTTTAAGTTAGCCGGTACACATCATTCACGTAGGAATTAGGACTTTTTCATTCTCTGCATCTCATTGAACAATCGACGGATCGATACGATTTCAGGATTGAATTATACAACAAAAAATATTAAATAATAATTTGAAAAAAAACCATTTTTAAAAAAAAAATTGACTTAGAACCTTTTCATTCTGAGACTACGATGTGTGATTTATTATTATTTTTTCATAAAAATGTTTTTTGGCCGATCACAGCTGTATTATTTTTCTAACAGTTTTTTTAACGCTTTATTTATCACCATATAGAAATTGGAAACGAATAAAATGTAAAAATTACTTAATTCCCGCTGGGTATAATATTATATACAATTAATGGTTATACTCATCAATGCATTATATATAATTCATACATTTTCTTCGAAGTGGATAATATCGAATAGTGTGCTACCTTTTATTTTTTCATAGTAATTTAACTCTGAAATTACCCTTACAAGTTCCAAATATAAGATAAGTCTTTTTGCAGCTCACTCCTAATAATTATGATTAGGTCTTGACATTACATCGAATCGTTTAAAGATTGTAAGCCACATATTGTATTTTACAATCAAAATAACATGTTGTTTGTGAGTAAAATTAAAGAAAAATAAACTATTGCTCTTGGGCTATTCACACTGTTTTGGTTATAGCCATCTATACACTTAAAATGTCAACTAATAATTAAAAACGTAACACACAAAATCCATTACACTATATTTATAATATATCTGGCGACAAATGAAAAACAAACAACACTTTTGGCGTATTATATAATGTAAACGTGAAACTTTATAACTTTAATAACAACGACGCTGAGCTCGGTGGAACCGAAGTTATACGAATGCTTAATAGTGCCAAACCAATTGCAATCCATCACACTGGTCGGGCACAAACGTCTCATAAAACACACAAGTCAATCCATTTATTGTATTTTGTGTTTCTCGAGCCTTTTATTGTTTTAATCTCATTTGTACCCATTTAGATTTATCGTTCAACGTAAAAACAATAGATTGGAAGTTTAAACGCCCAATAATCAATACGAATAATATTTGCAGTTACAAAATAGTCGTCAAAATTAAAATATAAACAAAAAAAAAAATGTGTTAACTTAAATTGAATTTACTCTGAGTCTTAGACTTTAATCGTACAATGAATGTATTGGCTTTAAAATGTTGAGCGTGTTGTCTTTTTAGTCTGTTATAACATTTTGCTGCAAAAAAAAAAAAAAGTGAATTTAAACCTTGAGAGTGGTTTCTGGTAGTAAATTGGAATTTAGTTGAAACTTAGGGAGGGAGGAGGTAATTTTCAAGCCAAACCAGTTTTTGACAAAATCGATTTTGTTTTTTATAGTAATTAAAAATAAATACTTAACAGTAAATAATAGAATTTGACTAATTATTTTTTATTTTAATTAAAACACGACTTAAATAATCGTTTGAAAGGTTTAATCGACAATAATATTATATATAGACATATTATATAGTATATTAGTACCTACCTGCCTTTATGTATTGTCAACTTTGATCAGAAACATTTTCGAATGGGATGATTGATCATTGTTTCAAATTCATTCAAATAACAATACTCTATTTTGCACCGAATTAATCAAAGCAGTACAAGTTCCAAAGACCACCACAAACTATAGTCAATATTGATTTGTAGGCAATATAGATTGTATTATTTTTTTGACATTGTTTGTTACTCGGCGCAATGTATAGGCAAAATAGGTACATTTATGTGTTTGAGACCTCAACATTTGAAAAAATTTAATATTAACCTTCATTGTAATGTTTTATTGTTATTTAATTTAAAAACGATGTTCTTGTACAACTATAATATTATATCCATATCTTATTACGAAGTGTTCTACATAAACTACTGTTTTCAAATTACCATACCGAAAACTCAAGAATTATCAAAATATCTAAAAGGCTATTTTAATATTTTATATCAGTGACGCCCAATATTGGATATTAATAATGATTTTTCACATAATATTTTAGTCGTTTTATTAAATTTGGAACTCTGATATAGAGTAAATTCATTTTGGTTATTTTAAAATGTCATCTCATCAAAAGTAGTAATTGATTTATTAAACATTTAAATATAGAACACTAACGAGTATTATAAGTAATTACTATTAAAAAAAGACCAACATTTATGATTGAATTAAAAAAAAAATGGAAGATATTTTATGCATAGATTAATGTACAATGTGAACGGTGACATACTGCTTAGCACTTCCATGCAGGTACCCTTCATTTGAGTGGCAGTATTGTGCTAAACAGTTCCCACCCGTTCCTGTTTAAAAAAAAAAAAAAAAGGTACCCTTTATTACGAATTTTTTTTTAACACTACAATATTTGAAAAGTAGGTACCTTATTTTATTATTTTATTATTTTGACCGGTGTAGAGCTTATAGTCTAGATAAGTTGTAAGAGCCATTAATTGTTCTTCTCTTTTCAGTTCCTTTAAATAAAATATAAAATTAATTTTACCTGATAGTCCAACCATGTGACTTTTGAGGAAGGTGTGTTGTAAATGAGGTACAATATACGCTTCGTTCTCAATACTATTTTAATGTAGGTACTTAACATTTAATTTAATTTAAGTTTTAGAATCAATTTATCTGTTATCAATAACACTACACCTGTTATAACCCAATTAAGTCCAACCTGTAACTATTGACCGATTGTTATTTTATAATAATTAAATTATTTGGAGTAAAATTTTAATTTGATTTAAATAAATTGTATTAAGAACACTAACGGGCGTATCTAATGTCATTGTAAGAGGGTTTTTTTTTTTAACAATTATTGATCGGTGATATAGAATCTCGGAAAACAAAAAAAAAGACACTTTTCTTTATTTTTAACAGACAATTAATTTTTAACAATTTAAAAATGATTAAACACACAGTTGCAGTACCAATATCAAAAAATCAACTTTAATTTTTCAAATGGTAACTACTGCATTTTTAATGTTCTGGTAAAACTTTTTTTTCTAAAATACTGATGGTAAAATCATCAATTTCTAGTTTATAACCTTATACTATGGTCCTCTAAAGTTTAGTAAATGCATTGATACTTTTAGTTTAATTAATTGGTAGGTATAAATTTAAATTACAAGAGCTAAACATTGTTTTCTTTTAAATATTTTTTTATGCCCTGAAATCGGTAGTTTAATGACATGCTTAAAAAAACATTCAATTTTGTGACTAATGCCTACAAAATTGTAGGCAAACATGTTTTTTATTTTGACATACAGTCATCAAAATCAGTGTTATTATTGTAATTAATTATTAAAATCGTAATCAATTAATTACTTAACAATTTTTTAATCATATAGTTACTTTTCTCACAATAGTATACATTTGTATTCTTTATGTTGGTATAATGGTATTCGATTGATATGTTCTAGGTATTGGCACATATAAAATATATGACAGTATACTGTAATTTATAATATAATACAGCAACAGGTGTATTATACTATTTATAAATGTATAACGTGTATATATATTTTTTTTTTTTACATTTGTTATATTTTTGTTGTGTGTAGCCACTTGCCCTTGTCCGCGGACAATAGCGGTGTCCAGATTTAAAATGCTAGAAAACGCACTTTTGTCGATGATCTGGAAAAACAAACGGGTCCGAAATCCTAAAGCTTGTTCATTAGAATACGATGACAGTACTGGCTGGTTTGCAATCGTTCTTTATTATCTATGCACTCTATCCTTCGTCGTCTGATAAATAATATGACAAGGGCAGAAATAGAATTAGGAGGCCTAAAGAACAAACTCTTGAATTCCCAAGTACGAGTGGCAATTTTTTAGTCAATTGTGAAATGTCACTTTGTTTTTATATATTTTATATTACACGATAAGCTAACGTGTATAAAATCGCATGTTAAAAATGTGTTTTAATACTCCCGGAACTGTAAATTAAGGATGAAAGTAGATTTTTGTTTAAAATATTAATTAACTAATCCAATTGAATATTTAGTTTTTAAAATTTAAATTAAATTTTTATTACTCATATTATGGGAGATTATTAACTATGGAAAATCATATCATTTAAGAACATTTCTGTTGCTATATAAATGAAAAAATATCGTTCTCGAGAGATTTAATTGCACTCAAAAGGATTTTCTTTAAAATGAAACTATATTATTTTTTAATTATATCTAAAAGGTCAAGAATTATTAATTATTCTTCGTTTGATAATAAATTAAAGCAAAAATATTTTATTAATGACCAACTTTAGGAATTAGAGATGTTTAGCAAATTTAAATCATTCTCAGAATAGTTTTACAATTTAATCCAAAACTTTAATCATGTCGATATTTATGACGGTGCATAACAAATTAAAAAAAAAAAAAAAATGGGAAGTGATTGTTTCTCCGTTGTACAGTAAATCGCAAATGGGTCATTGTAATGGATAGTGTTAAATTTGAATTCAATGATATAATATCATTGTATACGAAAAACGATTTTGACGGCTTGCCAGCGTAGGATATTTATTATTTTATATAAATTTGATCGTGTATAGAAAATGCTAATATAAACAACCAGTGAAAATGTTCATGTATTTACGGTCATTTGTTTTGAGTTACACCAAAAACCGATTTTGCGTAAAAATTACCACTTTTCCTTGATTTTTGTTTTGTTTATCACTGCGTTTTTAAAACTATTTGGAATTTTACATTTCCTCAATGTTTAACTTGATTCAATTTTCCATCGGAAAAGATACTGTTGAAGAAAATCGAAGCAGTTTTACTGCCCCAAACGGTGATGTCAGACTCAAAATTAAAATAAATTTAAAAAAAAAACTCATTATTGTAAAATCAATACATTCGTCACTCCGCTGAAAATCTAAAACAATAATAATATAATAACAATATAACATTATATATAATTTTTGTTGAATTAAGATTGCAGAAAAATGTTTAAACAAGATTAGAGATTATATTATAGACAGTACTGTTAAGTAGTTGAGTTAAAGTATTTGAGTAAAAGTATTCAAATATTTTTTATTTTGAAGTATTTGAATGGTATTTGAAATACTTTTTTTTACTATTGAATACCATTTTATTGAATACTTTTTTTTTATTCTTTTAATTCTTAATTTGTTTCTATTTTGTAATACTTGTTAAATAAAAAAAAAAAAACAGTGCCGTCAACGTTATAACAATATTATATTATATATTTATTATCAATGGACAATTCGATATCGGTTTACGTCGATTAATAGCTTAATTAAATGTTTTTTTCTCCAGGCGACGATAAATATAAAGCCAATAACAATATATATATATATATTATGCAACAAGCTTTTGCTTAAAAGCTGTTATACTTTACTTTATAATTTAGCAATAAGAAAATATTTTTACTAATTATTATTAGTTATTTCCACCCATTTACCAAGAAAATGGTTATCAATAACGTCTCTTTTTGTTTTAACGAAATTCCATATATCATCGATCCATAATTGTTAAAAAAAAAAACCCTGCGTACTATGACATAAGATACACTCTGTATATATTTTGCATAGTAAAAAATCGTACAATAATTTTATAAAGTCGTTAACATGCGTGATAATACAATTATTTTCGAAGTTAAACTTGGAAGGGGGCCACTAAGTGTATGCTGTCCCGGGGCTTAATCGATCCTTAATCTGGGCTTGTACGGAGTACCGAAATCTATCTTGATACGAAAACGTAATCAATATCAGTCGATTTAATCGTCTTAACCAATACTGTAGGTAACCGTTTAGTTTATTACCTATGTATATTCAATTTCTTGTACCATAAATAATTACAAAACTTTTGCAAGGGATATTTTTTATTCAGCTACATGCGAGATTCGATGAATAACGATAATTATTAAATCACTATTAGTAAAGTACCTAAACGCACCGATGCATTATTTTGACAGAGGTTCAACCGTATAAATATTATTATTTATACAAATGGCACAATACAATAATATTAATAAACAAGGTCTGAATTATACTACATTTTAATAATATACTTAGGTATGCTCTGGGGTAACAATAATGGAAAAATTGCGTAAGTAAAGTTTTGGTCGAGGTACGGTTATAATTTCAAGGGTATATTATTATAATATTATGTTTAATGTTGTTTATATATACACGAGTTTTTAATTAAAGGATCAAACTATTATACTTACGTATTATTTTATACGTAATTTGATTCAAACGTTTTGTTGTTGATGTGATTTTTCTACTTTCAAAGCAGTTTTGGTATTTAATTCAAGAAAACCTTATTTTATGAATTCAAACATTATTTTTAAAAATTACATTATAAGTTTATTTATTCGACTGACAATTATTAATTCTTAGTCTCGTACGACCAACATTACATTATTTTGTACACACAATTTTACTTACAAGTATCTACCTATGTTTTAAATAACCGTATACATAATAAGTTTTATATTGTACGAATTTAGTACGAAATTATATTCTCAAAAGTAATCGGTTCGATTTTCTAGGTGCGTTTAATGTGTTCCCCGTTTATAGGTTCGGCCGCATTTGACCATAAAACTTAAAATACCAATTATAGGGGTCACTAGATTTTCAAACCACCGTCTTCCGTAATAATGATAATAGAATTTATGAGTAACATTTTTTCAACAGACAGTTTCGTGAAAATTGTTATCAATTTTCGTCTGTGAGATAAAATATAGACAATAGAAATTAAATATTTTTATCGTTGGTATAGTTAAATTAAATTTTAAATATTCAATATGACCATGATTTCTTATGATTATAATTTTCCAGACTAGTAATTACTTTAATGATCGTGCATATATTGACTACCCATCATACAATATCTGAACTGTATCTCATTTTTTTTAAAAATCTAAAACATTATAAAATCAAATATACAGGGTGTAACAGAAAGATATGACATATACATATACTGGATATGTTCCTAAACAGTTCAGAACAAATCAAAATGTTTTGAAAATTTTATCGTGTATAGAAAATGCAAATATAAACTACCAGTGAAAATGTCATGTTTATACGTTCAATTGTTTTAGAGCTTAACTAAAAACAAAAATCGATTTTGTCATATCTTTCTGTTACACCCTGTATATATATAATGATAAAGAATATAAATTACAAAGCTTCAACTATTTTGTTATAGAATGAATGAAAAAAAAAACAAGTGTTACAAAAACAATATTCATCAAACAATGTATTAATAATCATTGTAAGTACCTAATACGTACTATTATTATTTCATATTAATTACATTCCAATAATATGAAGTTATTTTATATATAATTTTATACATAATATTTTAATCATATAAGCCTAATTTTTAAAATAATTGAGTTATACATGTTGAATAAATTTAACGTGATGTACTATTATGTTCTATAGTAACATTTTTAAAATATATAAATTACCATATTTTCTTTTTAAACAGAAAAGCATTATTTAACTTAATATATGTAGCTTTGACGTGTAAAAGTAAAATAAGCCAACATTTACGAAAAATAAAATACATTTAATCAATTTTTTTGATGAATTGCTTGTTCTTCTCTTGAATTCGTTTCTTATATTTTGATTTATTTTAGTCTTTTTATTTTTACTAATATCCATAAATTTGTTCGTTGCTCTCAGCATTGTATTCGTAAATTACTTTGTATCCGTAAACCTTCTTCGGAATAACAATCATAATACCAAAAGCTTCTTCTCACTACACTAGAATCTTGCACGATTGCCATTGTTTTATTTTATCATCGCAGTTCTCTTTCACCTCGTCACACTGGAAAAAAATGTTTGCGCAGTTTTGATGTAATTTTTAAAAATATATTTATTTATCATGCGATATTGTTGCCTATTTAACAGCTACGTGCACAACTAATAAATAATAAATAATAATGCATAGAAAATAAAATATTCAACTTATTTTAACATTGTATTTTGAAACGACTTGCCCATATCCTGTTGTGACTCGCCATCTCGTCAGAAATTTTAACGCGGAGGTTTTATTGGTAAATATTTCTGCATAATAAATGTGAAATATAATACCTAATTACAAACTCGTTAACCACAGACCAGAATGGGAAATTATCCTGATATGTTCACCTCTCGAGGTCTTTTGACTTTTCAGTCTCATCATTATTACAAATAGCGAATATTGATATACCCAAGTTTTTACGATATTATATGTACTTGGTCACGGCCAAGAAGTAGGGCCGATTACTGCTTGGATGAGGTTGTGACATTGGATGATTTTCGAATGTGACGTGATCTTTTTTTTCGATGAATTTGAGTATAAAATAATATGTAATATTTTTTTTTTGATTTATTTAAAAACAAAACAAAAAAAAAAAAAAACCGGAAAAAATAATCGAACAGCACTGTAACGTATTGTTTTAAACAATAGGTATGTTTTTCCCATAGTTTTCGGTTCGACAACTATTTTGAATAATCGTGTCACGTCCACCAAGTCTTGTATCGCTCGCGTTATTCATATTAGATAAACCTATTGTGAAACTGATGCCACTAGATATCTAGGATTATGATGGACCTTTCAGGTAAATTTTATTACAGATTTTCGTGCCAGGTAATATTAAGTTTGTTATATTAATTTATCGTTGATATTATTAACCGGAATATTAATATTACAGTAAAACCCCAGTAATCCGGACTTCATTAGTCCGCGGACTTTGTTTAATCCGGACAGCCGTTTATAATAAGTAAATAAACAAGTCGTACGAAAATTACTCTAGTTTTTCACCGTAGATTAAATTAAACATGAAAACGAGTTCTACAAATTTCCTATAAATGCAGGTTGTTGCGATAACATAATATTTATCAATACCAATTGTGATTAAAGTTATCCAATAATTGTAATCCATTTATATAATATACATATGTACCTCAATATTATGTACAGACATACAGTATACAGTACAGTACGTCAGTCGGTTGCTATTGATACCCTTCGGAGTGTAATTTCGCATCTGCTGTCAAAGATATAAAACCTTCAACTTTGATTAACTCGTGGAAAAAACTTTTAATAAATGAAGAGGTCGAACCAGATACGGCTGAATCAGAAACAGAGGATTTCCATGACATTTTCCACCAAGGAGGTGAAAATTCAGCTACACTGGAAGACAATGAGTCGTGATTAGAAGCAGATGAATATGATCTAGGTTATCATATTTTAACAGAGGAGGAGATTGTTGAAAGTGTGATTGCTACAGAAAACTCTGAAACGGATTAATATGATCAAGATGAAGCAGATGACGTAAACCCAAAGCCAAAACTTGGTGAAATTAAAGATCATCTAAACATATTGTAATTTTTTTTTTTTTTTTTAATTTTTTATTTTTATTAATGAGATTTTAACATAAAAAATATTACATCTCGACAATTATGTACAAGTATCTGAAGTATAAAACTTGGTAAAGCTCACACAATTAAATTAGGAGGCCTGATTGTAGAATAAACCTTATAGTATGTAACGAGACAGAATGGACTATATGATTTTTCTCATAATAGCGTATGGACACGCTACCGACGCGCTACAAGCCGAATCCGCATGAACTATTTGTCATTATTCGTCCGACCGTGAGTGCCTATTACGCGCACTAGATGGCGGGCAACGCCGATACCATTTTGACGTGCGCGTACCAGCAACAAATACCAGTATAAAATGTACTCATACCAGTAAAGTTACCATCGGATAATCAAATACACCCGAAAGGACACTGATCTCTAGAAGTACGTGTCCATACCAGAAAAACATACCAACAAACAACAACAAAATAAGGACACACCACGTCGCAGAGCTGTAACATGGAGGCAATGGTGATACCTAGTAAATAGACCCTGTGCAGCCGGCTACAAAATCATCTTCCGCGGTCTAATCGCTACCGGTACTGGTGTTTACCTAAATAGTAAGCACAAACAGCCCGGTCCGAATAGGCAGTCCGCCGCTCACTTAGCCGTGTCTGGTATTTGCACAAACAAATACAAACAGCACGGACAAGTTCTGCTCCCCGCCCGTCCATTTACTTATGTGTCTGGTGTTCACCTACAAAGGAAGCGCACAGACAGCACACATAAGTAAAACCATCGCCACCGCCGACTATCGAGTACGTAAGCTAAATCGCCGACCGATAATCGACACCGCCGTTATTTTGTTTTTTAGTTAATTATTCGTGCCTGGTGTTTATTGGTAACATAATCACAGACAGTCCGAATAATTAATACCGCCGACTATCGAGTACGTAAGCCAAACCGCCGACCGATAATCGACACCGCCGTTATTTTGTTTTTTTTAGTTAATTATTCGTGCTTGGTGTTTACCTATACAGGAAGCACAAACAGTCCGAATAATTAATATTGCCGTTGTATGTTTTGAGTGCCGAATCTAGAGCCGCTACCCGAAAATTCGCCGTTATCGTTTAATACGAATTTTATTACGAGATAATCGTGAATATCATTGCCGCCGCGTACCTACTTAGATATCATTGACACGGAGCATTTTGAACAGTTTTCGTACGCCGCCGTCGTAATCACCGCCGCCGTAAAAGGTTGATTAACCATCTACCCGCCGCCACCCGTATAGTGCGCGAACGACTATCTGTAATAATCGCCGCCGCCGTATATTTGAACATATACATTATCATTGCCGCCGTCCATAATAATAATCTTGCCAGAGACGTGGATTATTCAGTATCACCAGACCTGTGTAGCTGCTAGACGTGCCGCAGTCAACTGTCCAGTGAATCTACCAGCCACCCACCAACTTTGTCGTCCGAGGATCATACCGCAGAACCGTGAGTCCAAAACGCAAAACCAATAATTTTATGTAATTACATCCTTGATACACGTATTTTTAAATGTACATTGCACTAAGCAATTTAATTGAAATATAAAAGAAAAAACTGTATAATTAAATATTCAAAATATTTCAATAAACTTTAATAAAATGAATGAACTACAAACTTGAGTCGCGTTCATTTATGTTTTATTACAAGTATGAATGATTATTTTAACATTGTCGGTTGAGTGCGCGTCGATAAGGGAAAAATTAATGCCACAGGTGGAAAAGAGAATCTTTAGCTGAGATCTTTGGGTAGACAGAGATGGACAATTTACGAGAAGGTGATGTAAGTCACAGTATTCTCCACCACAGTTAGGAAAGGGACAATACGTGCTACTGTTGAGTCCCAATTTAAACGAGTGGTGTGGTAGAAGGCCGTGGCCCGTGCGAAGTCTGATGAATTTAGTAATGGCAGCGCGGCTCAACTTTAGGGATTGAAACCATGGTTGATTAGGGATGTTTTTAAATAATGACCTATAACCAAAGGCATATAGGACTCTGGAAGGGAATTCCATTACAGTTTCTATAGCTCCTGTGTGGATGTGCGATGTCTAAAGACTAAATCTGTATTGTCATTAAATACGTCGAAGAAAACAACGATGAAAACATATCTGAGTATTATGAGCATCTAAGGCATCTTCGAGAGTTAATCATTAAATAGATCACTGTGAAAAGAAGACAACCAAAGATAAGCGGTTTTTTCAAACCAGTGTCAAGTGTGAACGATGAAGGTCTGCCTTAATATGTATGTAATATATTATGTTACAATCATGTATGTATGTATGTATGTATCTACTATCTTTTATATATAATAATATATGGTTTAATAAAATATGCAATAAAATGTTTATAAATTTACGATTTTTGGTTATTTTGTTTAATCCGGACTTTCATCAATTCGGACAACCTAGAGCCCCAATTAGTCCGGATCACTGAGGTTCCACTGTAATTCGTATAAAATCCGTACTCGTATATTTCGTGTTGTTGACATATATTTTTTAAACTGCACTCATATCACTAGTTTGATAAGAAAATTTAGCCGTTTTGGACATTTACTATTTATTGCGTGCTAAGCCGTTTTGTCGTTTGGCATTTTTGTATCGTCGCTTCGATAGGTGTTGCCTTGCAATAAAAGGGTTTTCAAATCACGATTTTAATCATTTGCAGATACCACCGAGTCACTGTAAATAGTCCGAGCCCTTTTACCTTCGTCGTTTTTGTAATTTAAAATCCCAGTAAAAAAAAAAAGAAAAAAGTTTTTATGATTTGTCTTCAAATTAAATTTATCGTCGAGACGATTTTTCTATTTTGGGCTATTTTTAATCCGTTCGTCGAGACCATATATATATATATAGCCAGCTGTGAGTGCGCTCGACTGACCCATAAACCACGTTAAGGACCTGTGTATATATATGTAGATTGTGAGCATGTCTGCACTGCACTATTATTAAACCCCCTCAGAATCCATTTCGGGCGCGGACGGAGGAAACGACAGAATCGCGACCGAAATCCACGTCGGCCGGAGACACGGGACCGGCCGAGTTTAAGTTTTAATTGAAAAATAAATAACTTCGACTGTCAATGTTATTACACACACAGCAGGTACCTACCCACACAACCCCATGACGTCGATACCGGCAAAACGCGGACGAGCTCCACCTATTGCAGTTTCGTCGAGTTCACTTCACGTGGATTTCGCGTCGTCCACCGAAGTATCACATCGATATCGTAATAATATTATTATTGTTTATATCAGCGGTCGCCAACTAGGTCGACTGATAGGACTCTGTTACGTAAATTTGAAACGAATAGAACATTCCAAAGAATCAAAAACTCCAACTATGAACAACACATGTCCAACATAGTAAATAGAAAACATCATAAAGAAATATATTCAGAAAAAGACCCCTAAGCCTAGCGTAAACATCTACAATTAACAACAAACAATTACTTCACAAAACTTGATTCTCTCTGCAAGAAGCTCATGCTTGATGCAGAGTAAACCTAAACAAAGCAAAGCAAAAGGTCGACTGGTCGATATTTCTAGAAATATAGGTCGATCGTTATTTAAATTAATTTTTCGATAGTGTAATAAATAATCGGATAATATATTATATTGTATTCTAGGAGTTAATTTCCTACATTATGTTAACCATTATATGGTTATAGACAGAATTTTTTTTTTTCATTTGAAAACAAAAGCCTCGGTGACTAAGGGCCATTGATTACAATAAATAGGTAGTCAGAATTATTGTCAGAATTATTGTTATAACTCGACTGTCAATTATTCGTCGCGTGGAAGTGTGCAAAGCGTATATGTTCCGTATATGATCGTTATTACGTTCCAAATTTATTTAGAATTTACAGCAAAAAAAAATACCTTTTTTTTTTTTTGCTCATAAGACAAATCTCTTCCTAAAGACCTAAATTCTCCTGGATGCCGATCACCTGGGACCAGTGTTGGGAAATATCTAGATAAATTTATCTAGATAACTTATCTAGATAAAAATTATTTATCTTTTATCTTATCTAGATAAATTTCTACTCAGTTATCTTTATCTTCATCTAGATAAAATTCTAGTTATCTATGAGTACTTATCTAGATAATTTATTTAAATAAACTAAAAAAAATTTGAAAATTTGAAAATATTTTTTTTTTCAACTAGTACATAGAAAACACGTTTAATAATACGTATTATAATACCATGATTTTAATATTTATTAATATTCATTGTTAGTCAGGAGTTTTACATCGTAAACAATGATTGTAAGAACAACTAATAATAGCAAAAACAAAAATATCTATCCCTGCTACCCACCGGCCACCGCCGAATGATGATGGTCTCATTAGCTGATACCCTTTTCATAGAATTGTGTACAAAGTATGAAAAATAATTATTGTTTTAAGCCGACAAAAATAAACCAACATTCATGGATATTGGACTCACAAGCATAATAATATAATATCATTATTATTTATAACAATTTAATATTTATAAAACCCTATTAGAATTCCTGGTATTTTAGTTATCGCTTAACCGATCTGTACGACCTCTGTCCTCTGCTGTAGGCGCAATAAAATAAACAGTATACAAAAATTGACAAGTATATATTTTGTGACTGTTATTGACTAATTTTCTCACTTCTCAGTGTGTATCGTGTGAGTTGTGACCTGTGTTTCGTCGTCGGTAAAATTTATTGTAGAACTGCATACAGTTACGATTATTATTTTTTATTTTTTTCATTTAATTATTTTATTCATGAAACAGTTTGTCCAAGTTTCAAATGGTGGCCCGTCCAAGATCCTAAAAAAAGATGATTCAAGTACTCAAACCACTGAATCAACCAACCACCTGATAAATACTTCTAAACTGAAATATTTATTTGATGGATTTTAGATTCTGAGTGAAACGATGAATGTATTGATTTTACAATGATGTGTGTTTTTTTTCTTTATTTTTTTTTTTATATTTAATTTTTTAATTTTTTTTGTGTCTGTCATCACGTTTTAGGATAGTAAAAGTGCTTGAATTTTCTTCAACAGTAGCTTTTCTGATAGGAAAGTGAATCTAGTTGGTACTTTGGGGGGGGGGGGTCAAAAGTAAAAATTTCCTAGTAGTTTTCACAAGCGCCGGGCAAAACAACATAAAAATTAAGGAAAAACGGGAATTTTTACGCAAACTCGGTTTTCCAAAAAATAGATTTTGGGTTTTGATTAACTCTAAAACAAATGAACGTATATACATGAAATTTTCACTGGTTGTTTATATTTGCATTTTCTATACACGATAACATTTTCAAAATATTTTGATTTATTTTGAACTGTTTAGGGACATTTTAATTTTCTATTTGTTTTCAGTTTTTTTTCTAAAAATATCAATAAAATTCTATTTGTTGGTTGCGAAAGCTTGAAAATTTAATAGAAGGCTCCTAGTATATTTTTTCAAAGGCAGATGAAAAATATTAAAAATACTTAGTCACAGTTTTTTTTATAAGCATTTAAAGTTCAAAAATTGACAAAATATGGAAAAATCACGAAAATTAGCAAATTATTTTGAGTTAAGAATTCGTAAAAATTTTTCTTTTTAAATCTAAGATTTTAAAATGTGATACAAGATTCCTTATAAGATTATCTACCTTTATCAAAAAAAAAAGATCTATAAGAAAGTCAAATTAAATTTTTATGAGCGTTTGAAATTAAAATTTTTACAACATTGGATATTCACTCGATTTCTCATGTAGCGATTTCTTTATTTTGTTGTAATTCAAAAACGAATAACTGTAGATACATGCAAATTTCACTGAATGTTTATATTAGCATTTCCTATACACCATACAATTTTGAAAATATTTTGACTCTTTTTGAGCTGTTTACGGACATTTACAGCTTTCAGTTTTTTTTCTTTTTTTTTCTTTTAATATCAATCAAGTTTTATCTTTTGGGCCAAAAAGTGTAAACATTTAATACAAGGCTCTTGATATATTGTTACGATAGCAATTGAAAAATATTAAAAATACATAGGCACAATTTTTTTTTATAAGCATTTATTAAAGATCGAATTTTGACAAAATTTATCAAAATTAATCGAAAATTATCAATCATTGTTATTAATAAATTATAAAATGTTCAATTTCTATAGATAAGGATTACAAATTTAAAACAAAGGTTCTCATAAATAGTTCATACTGTAACCAAAAAATCTAAAAAATATATGAAAACAGTTATTTTTTACAGACATTTTAAATTCAAATTTGGACGAAATTACATAATAAAAAACCTAGAATAACTATTTTAGTTATTTTGTTGTGATTGTATAATATTATTCGTGGGTACTTGAAACATCTAAAGTATACTACTATATATCTATGATATCATCAGGGTTTGTTGTTGGTGTATAACGCGTTATAAGTACCTAATGGATATTGTGATATGATTAATTTGGAATTTATTATAGATAGGTTACCTATTATAGGTCAAATTTTGGTTTAGTACCATAGATATGTATATAATAATATGTCTTATACCTAGACTGACCTGACATACCGTCTCCGCCCAGAATCGTTTTTCTTATGCAATGATCTTATGCAAATAATCTTATAGATAAAGATAAATACATCAATTATCTCATATTTATCTAGATAAAAATGTACTAATTTTTATCTTTATCTAGATAAAACTTAGTATAATTATCTTTATCTGTATCTAGATAAAAATTATTACAGTCATCTTTATCTTTATCTAGATAAATTATTAGTTATCTATTCCCAACACTGCCTGGGACTAAAAATTTCAAATGTAGCTCACTTGTTTGAAAAGGTTGGCGACCCCTGGTTTATATGATATTATTATGACATGACATTGAATATACCCAAAAATGTTTGTACCATACGATATAGACCGGCAGGAGTCGGGCAAGAGGTCAAGAATGTTTTTTTTTTTTTTTAATGCTTGTTTTCCGCACATATATTATATAATATCTTTTTATGTATTTTGATGTATGTGTTTTGGATCCACATGCATAATATGTGAAACTTCGTTATCCAAAAATGACGTTTTTAAAGAATAACTATCGATCAAGAATGACTAATCACCACCTTTAAAACACTCTGCGCGTTATGGGTGTTCTTCAAGAGTAGTACACGATTTGAAAAAAACTGACTAATATTATATTATGATTTGCTCTAAACAGCTTAAGCTGTATTTTTAACACAAATATAAACACATTATGTCAACTAATATTTAAGTTTTTCTTGGCCCTCGAAAATTGTTTTTAAAATTATCTGGACTGCCATAGAATTTAATTTCCAACCCCAGATAACATAGACGATCGCCCCCCCCCCCCAAAAAAAAAAAAATAATAATCCCTTTTAGATTCTGATTGGAACGAAGAATGTATTGATTTTACAATGATGTGTGTTTTTTATTTTTAGATTCTGAGTGAAACGATGAATGTATTTATTTTTGTGTCCGTGTACACGATAAGTAGTGTAATTAATCCTTCGATTTGAAACTCCAGTATCTTGTTCGATGGGAAAGTGAAATTTGTTGGTGCATTGGGGAGGTCAAAATTCCCTATAGTTTTCAAAAGTGACGTGAAAAACAATATAAAAATTAAGGAAAAACTGTAATTTTTGGTGTAACTTTAAAACAAGTGAACGTATATACATGAAATTTGCACTGGTCGTTTATATTTGCATTTTCTATGAACGATAATATTTTAAAAATATTTTGATTTGTTCTAAACTCTGCTTGGAAACATTTTCAGTTTCCAATTTTATTAGTATTTTTTTCTATAAATGTCAATAAAACTTTATTTCTTTAGTAAAAAAGCTTGAAGATCTAATACAAGGCTCCTAATATATTGTTACAATGACATTTGATAAATATCAAAAATCCTTAGTTTTTTTTTATAAGCATTTATAGTTCAAATATTGATAAAACATCATGGAAAAATCATGAAAATTAGCAAATTATTTTGAGTTGAGAATTCATAAAATCTTTTCTTTTTAAATCTGAAAATGTAATACAAGATTATTCATAAGTTTTCCTACTTTTATTAAAAAAAAATGTCTACAAGCAAATCAAATTAAATTTTTATGAGCGTTTGAAATTCATATATTTACAATATTGGATCATTGAATTCAAATTTAAAACCATCCATTACAGTGACCCACTTGTAACCTACTGTACAGCACAGCGACATCAACTACCCACTATTTAATCGTTTAGTTGTAGTTCCTTATTTATGAAAATTTTCTTAAGAACACAGATCATGATGATATATCTTTTGAATTATTGTTAAAATGATTGACAACATACAAATGTAATCTATAAAAAAAATACAAAAATTAATAGTTATCATTGATTGACAAAATGAGTAAATTACGTCAAATGGCCGTATCATAGTCATGCAATGCAAAAAGTCCAAGTAAGTATAGGTACTCAAACAACAAATTCTTACAAAAAAAAAAAAAAAATGTTATTTATATAATATACACCGGCGCCTGGCCGCCCCCCTAAATGTGTCAAAAATTGGCAAATGTCTCCGTTGTCCCCCCCCCACAATGGGAGGGCCGTGTTTGCGCCTAAATACCGTATATGCGCCTATATGCAAAAACCTCGATTGCGCTTAATAAAATTAAAATACGTTAATTGCAGTAAAACTTAAATTTCTCGTCCCACTTTTTTCAGACTTCGAACTGACAGAATAAAATTTATTGAATTATTCTGGTGTGGTTAAAAATTTGTCTTACAGTTACATTTCCATTTTTAATTAGTCTTGCTAAACACGATTTCATTGTACAACGCCCAGTTACATTACTTGGCATTACATTACAGGTATACTTTCGTAAACTTTTCTAAATTTAAAACTGTCGATTATAAGTAAATCTTTAAAATTGTTACTCGCACCTATTGCTAATATAATTTTATTTTCTGTCATTTTTGAAACCAAAATACACCAAACTGAAATGTGTAATTAAGTGAAGGACTATCTGCGATCGAGATTTTAGAAATACCGCCGTAAAATGCCGTATATCGACCATATGTAGGTAATAAAAATTATCTATAGCAAAGATAAGAAGTTAGATATGATTAAAGATAAATATCCTATGAAGGTATATCGAGTCACGACTGATATAGAAATTAAATTTCCCAATATTTCGCAGTGGTTCAAAAATGAAAATAGTTGGGAAAACGTTGTTGCCAAATTTATTGATTTGTAACGTAATGGGCGCAAACAAGTATTTTAAAGTATTTTAAGCGCAATCGAGGTTTTTGCAAATACGGCATTTAGACGCAAACACAGTCCACCCCCTTAAATACGGCCCTGACTGCCCCCTTCATAATCCTGGCTTCGCCACTGAAAGTCGAGATTCTGATTTGAAAAGAACAAATTTCTACCACCTCGGTACCGCACCCCGCACGTTCTTAAACGGTATAACAATCATAGATCCTATTTTTTTTAAAAATATATTGTCTGAAAGCACACTCAAGACGTAATGCGAGGGATCTAAGCGTGGTCGGTGAACCGCCCTGTATACTTTTATAACAAAACAGTAGGTATATTATATTACAGTGCGGCAGTTGCGTATATACGCAGTGAAATCCGGAAGATAGAGATCGCTGGACTTGGAGAAAAGAGCACACGATATTTACGAGCCCTTGATAAGTCGTGTGTGTGTGTGTATATATATATATGTATATTGTATATATGAGAAAGTGCCTTACATTATGAGGCTGAAAAAGTGTCTAGGTGCTAAATTGCCCATTAAATCTTTTCGCGCAGATGCAGTGCGCAAGAAACCTCCGTAAAATACATTTAGATTGCCAACAGTTTTTCAGACATCCTATTACATATTATTATATTGGCTTACTACAACTCTGCAGCGAAAAATGTAACTACACTTGAGACCATAACACTTGCTATACTTGCTGTTTATGAATTTTATAACGTACTATATATATTCGACCCTAAGTGTCATAACGACCTATACCTATTGATCAATGCGTGTAATAATAATATAGGTAGTTATACAAGGCTGGGCGAGTTGACTCATTTTTTTTTTTTTAACTCGTCGAGGTAATAAAGAAAAATGTAAGAATGTAAGATAAACCGATGACTGAGTATAGAGTTAGTGGTTACTTTTCTATTTTTATAACTTGAACGAGTTACAAGTAAATTAGAAAAAAAATTAACTAAACTTAGATGAAAACCAGTTACTTTTTGTATTATTGATAATATAAAAATTGTTATTGTTAGAAAAATATAATAATGATTTATAATGAGCGTACATAAGTGTATGAGACACTGGATAAATTAGTTATATTTTTATCTCAATAATAATGATCACCTCTACGATAACTGTTCTGTTTAATATCCATTTTCTATGTATAAATAATATTAATTATTTTATTTTATTTATCAACCGTACATAGGTGTATGAGACACTGGATAAATTAGTTATATTTTTATCTCAATAATAATGATCACCTCTACGATAACTGTTCTGTTTAATATCCATTTTCTATGTATAAATAATATTAATTATTTTATTTTATTTATCAACCCGCGGCAACTTAGGCCATTTGGTGGATTTTTTTTTTTAACTTTGGGCGAGGGTACTGTAAGTTAAACACTTGTTAGTTTGGCAGATTTTTTAGTGAGCACCAGCTGGTACCTGCCATGCCCGGTTAGGATACCTAACCTAACCTAACCCGGATGGGGGGATGGCGACACTTCTCTCCGGACACCGTGACTTGGCCGAAGAAAAATGCCACCCACAGCCGAGGTTTTGAACCGGCGTCGGTGCTCGTCGTTACCGACGCTTTGTCCACTCGGCCACTCCGTCCCCCGAAAATAATATTATATTCTGTGAATATGCAATCACACTGGGTATGATTATTAATAATTATTTATTACGAATTAATTGTAGTTACATTATACAGCTACACCGTTTACCCGTTTCACATATTTTGTATAAATTTGTATTTATGTTCGTTATTTTGATCACTAATAATTATTATTATAGAGTCTAGAAGTATTGAAGTTCGAAACATTTCGACGGTGTGAAATTTAGTGTAAAATTAATTAACTCAAAAGTTACATAACACGGAAAACAGTTGTCAATTCAACTCGTTATGATAGAAATGTTAGAATAATTGGGAACTTATAATAAAAAAAGGTGGGTAAGTGGATGTCGCTCTGCTGTACTGTAGGTTACAAGTGGGTCACTGTATACTGGATGGTATTAAATTTGAATGCAATGATATAATATCATTGTATAAGAAAAACGATTCTGAGCGGAGACGGTATGTCAGTCTAGGTATAAGACATATTATATACTTTTCTATGGAATTAAATTATATGGAATTTGTGAATAAATTCCTTAAAATATGCACAGTCTTATCATGAGCATAATTCTTATTCCTTATACTATGGTAGATTGTATGGATAGGCCATAATATTTTGATTTTTCAGTTTCATATATCCCCGAATAATATTTTTAAATTACAACAAAAACAAAGATCGTTAATATTGATTTTAATATGTAATTTCGTCCAAATTTGAATTTAAAATGTTTGTAAAAAATAACTGTGTTCATAAATTTTTTAGATTTTTTGGTTACAGTATGAACTATTTATGAGAACCTTTGTTTTAAATTTGCAATCTTTAGCTATAAAAACTGAACATTTTATAATTTATTAATTACAATGATTGATAATTTTCGAGATTTTGATAAATTTTGTCAAAATTCGATGTTTAAATGCTTATAAAAAAAAATTGTGCCTATGTATTTTTAATATTTTTCAATTGCTACTGTAACAATATATCAGGAACCTTGTATTAAATTTTTACACTTTTTGGCCCAACAGATAAAACTTTATTGATATTTATAGAAAAAAAAAACTAAAAAAATTGAAAACTGAAAATGTCCGTAAACAGCTCATAAAAAGTCGAAATATTTTCAAAATTGTACAGTGTATAGGAAATGCTAATCCGAACATTCAGTGAAATTTTCATGTACAACAAAATAAGAAAATCACTACATGAGAAATCAAGTGAATATCCAATGTTGTAAAAATTTGAATTTCAAACGCTCATAGAAATTTAATTTGACTTTCCGGTAGAGATTTTTTTATTGATAAAGGTAGACAATCTTATGAGTAATCTTGTATTAGATTTTCAAATCTTAGATTTAAAAAGAAAAATTTTTACGAATTCTTAACTCAAAATAATTTACCAATTTTCGTGATTTTTCCATATTTTGTCAATTTTTGAACTTTAAATGCTTATAAAAAAAAACTGTGAATAACGATTTTTAATACTTTTCATCGGCCTTTGAAACAATATACTATGAGCCTTCTATTAAATTTTCAAGTTTTTTTAACCAACAAATAAAATTTTATTGATATTTCTAGAAAAAAAACCAAAAAAAAATGAAAAATGAAAATGTCCCTAAACAGTTCAAAATAAATCAAAATATTTTGAAAATGTTATCGTGTATAGAAAATGCAAATGAAAACAACCAGTGAAAAATTCATGTATCTACGGTCATTTGTTTTAAAGTTACACCAAAAACCAAATTCAATTTTCTGAAAAATCGATTTTGCGTAAAAATTCCCGTTTTTCCTTAATTTTTCTTTTGTTTTTCTTGGCGCTTTTGAAAAGTACTGGGAATTTTAAATTTTGACCTCCCCAATGCACCAACGATATTCACTTTCCAATCGAACAAGATACTGAAGTCGAAAATCGAAGCATTATTTCGACTACTTATCGTGTACACAGACACAAAAAAAATATAAAAACACACATCATTGTAAAATCAATACATTCATCGTTCCACTCAGAATCTAAAAGTAACTCGTAATGTAACTTGGTTTAAAGAACCTGACATTTATAACTTTTCCATTCGTTAGTGCTCAGCCTTGGGTGGTTGTAAAAAAGAAAATAATAATAGTAATAAATACATCGAACTATGCTATAATACACGATTGAACATTTTGTATCCCCTATGGGAAGCTGTATAGCCAGTAACACCTCAGATAAAATGTCGACTACTAAATTAGGTAGCGCAATACACATCGATAATAAGACCACATCTAAGATAGACATTTTCAGTTCGAGCTGCCTCATGTCAGACAGAAATAAATAAGCTGCGAACAATACAAAACAAATTTCTGAGAACAGCTCTGAAAGCCCTCTGGTTCGTGCATAACATATAAGCACCTCTATACAACGATACCTGTTACGTACACTAACCTCGCTATGGATTGAGGTGGTAGTGCAGCGCGGTGGGTAATGGAATTATTTGGACGAGAGTAGGTAATTGACAATATCAACCGTAGGCTATATACATGCTTATATTATTATTTACTCTAGTAATACATACTTGTGGACGGGGGGAGCACTTAACCTACGTACTTAAAGTCTAACAATTTAGTTGTATATTAAATGTAAGTTATGAAGTTAAGAGAGTCAACATTACATGTCCGCGACGTGGTGACTTCGGCGACGCAATCCCAGTGGTGCAGTACAACCTTACGATCTGGACCGTGGGCGGTGTGGCAAAACGCTGGTGAATGTTGAGTATTGCTCTACACGTCGGCGAATAATACGGCACGACGGTAGACGGACGATACGGCGCACGGACAGTACACACGCAGCAGAACCAGCGTGTACGGTCTACACGTCGGCGAATAATACGGCACAACGGTAGACGGACGATACGGCGCACGGACAGTACACACGCAGCAGAACCAGCGTGTACGGTCTACACGTCGGCGAATAATACGGCACAACGGTAGACGGACGCTCAACGGAGGAACATAACTTCGATACGAAGATGGCGAACACTGTTCAGCGAACAACCAAAAAAAAAAGGACGCAGAATCCACACAGCAGAACGTCGTACGAACGGGACAACAACAACGAACTCGCGTATCAGCGATAATGTGTCATTGTGATAAGATATCCGACCGGCCGCGTGATACGCGGGCGACTGGTTGTCGTTAGGTGTAACGGTCGCTCACCGGCGGCGTGCCGGCCGGTGCAAGTTCCGCACGCCGTCGTTGTCACATGTTGCGTGTGGCGGCAACATACTCCCCCCTTGGAAGACGTAGGCTTCCAAAGTTAACCAGTATGCTTGAGTTGATGGGGTTGATAACTTATGTGCTAACTTAAAAACTAATTGAGAAATATCTCTACATAAATGTACAATCAAGGAGTGGGCTTGTGGAACAAGGAAATGATAGTTGTTGGTGTAGGAGAACAACTCAGGAGTCCTGTTCATCCTCGACAGGCAAAACTGCTAACTTCACGACGGGCCGTTTGTAACTCCCGTCACTTGTTCGAACGGTAACGACTCTCACCACTCCATCCTCGCCCGGATGGGTCAACTCGACTCTCCCTAATTTCCAATGTGTTGGAGATGTTTTTGGATGATGCACTATCACGAGGTCTCCGACTGCGATGTTCACTTGCTTACGATACCATTTTGATCGGCCCTGAAGCGTAGTCAAGTATTCTGATGACCACCGTTTCAAAAACGATTGTTGAAACTGGGTCAGTAACTGCCATCGAGATAACCGGTTCATCGGCGTGGAAGTCAGATCTGGCTCTGGTAACGCGACTAACGGACATCCGATCAAAAAGTCTCCAGGAGTTAGCACTCGTAGGTCACATGGGTCAGATGATTGTGGTACAAGTGGCCGTGAGTTGAGCAGAGCTTCAATTCTGTGAGCTAAGGTGGACATTTCCTCAAATGTCAACAGCTGAGTACCAATGACTCGTTTAAGATGATATTTTGTTGACTTCACAGCTGCTTCCCACAGTCCCCCAAAGTGAGGGGCTGCAGGAGGATTGAAATGCCATTGGCATGGAATCTGGGTGGAACAGAGTTCACGTACAACCGGATCTCGCAATTGAGTGCGTAATACTGCATCGGCGCCTTGGAAGTTCGTTCCACAATCGGAATAGATATGAGCTGGAATACCCCGACGTGAAATAAAACGATGTAGTGCAGCTATGAACGCAGGTGTGGATAAGTCAGAAACGACCTCTATATGTACTGCCTTGATTGCCATACAGACAAAGATCGCCAGATAACACTTCACTGAGCGAGTGTTGCGGCGTCTCCCTTCCTTAATCCATAATGGGCCTGCGTAATCAATACCGACGTTGTTGAATGGCCTCGAAGGACAAACTCGAACATTTGGCAAGTCTCCCATTACCGGTGTAGGCCGAGTGGCTCGTTGTCTTGCACAAACCACGCATTTGAATATGACCGAGCGAATGATGGACCGACTTGACAATATCCAGAAACGAACGGATAGCAAGGATGAGACCAATTGAGGTCCTGCATGCAAATGTTTAGTGTGATAATGACGCACAAGTAATGTAGTGAGTACGCATTACTTCGGCAGTAATATTGGAAACTTGAAATCCTCCTCGGACATTGAATTTCGTATGCGTCCACCTACTCGGACAATTCCTTCAGTATCTAGGAAGGCCGTAAGTCGCGCAACGGACAGTGGAATTGTACCATTTCTGTTGCATGACAAGGTTTTGATTAAGTCTCGAAATTCATGTGATTGAGTGACTTTAACGATTATCTTGAGAGCATGCTCTAGCTCTGACCAACGAATAAAACCCGAATATGAAAATTGATTTCGAATACGACATATAAACCGATACATGTGGGCGACAATTCGAGTGACCCGAGTGAATGAAGAAAAACGCTGTAACCAATCAGTACTGAGGGTTGGAACGGTGACAAGATTACTTGATTCTGTAGGGATCTGCCGTTCTGGGAGTCTGTCGAGTGGCATGACGTTAAAACCAGTGGACGACCAGCCACTCTCCGGTTGACGCAGGAACTCGGGGCCGGTCCAGTACAGAGTATGTGACAGTGCTTCGTTGGCATGCATTCCACGTGAAACACAGTCTGCTGGGTTGTTCAGCGTGGAAACGTGACGCCATGTGCATGATGGTATCAGTTCCGCGATCTTATTCAACCGGTTTGTAACGAATACCTTAAATTGTACTTGGTGAGTAGTTATCCACGCGAGCACAACAGTGGAATCCGTCCATGCGTGCATAGATGAGATATGTACCATTTTGGCAAGGGTTTGTTGAACACGATGTAGCGTTTGGGCAAGTAACAGGGCCCCACAAAGTTCCAATCGTGGAATAGACAACGACTCGTCCATATTTCCTGATTTCAAGGGTGCCACCTTTGATTTTGCAGTTAGTAAATGTACCGTTGATAATTTTGAAGGATACTCTAACCGGATATAGACAACCGCTGCAAATCCCTTCTTTGACGCATCGGAAAAACCGAGTAACTGAACATGACAGGACTGATCGATTGGGATGTACCTGGGTATTTTGAGTGAAGCCACACTAGGTAACTCTGACGAAAATGTTTTCCATGATGACGATAGTTCATTTGATATGGGCTGATCCCAAGTATATCCGCCTTTCCATAAGGTCTGCATGAAGCATTTCGCCCAAAATATGATAGGGGCTAGCAATCCAGGTGGGTCATACATTTGTGCAATAGCTGATAGTACAGAACGTTTGGTGGGTGTTGCCTTAAACGATCCACTGTGATACGTGAAGGTATCGGAACGTGGATCCCAGTGGAGCCCGAGTATTTTCACGGTGCATTCATCCTTTTGGTCGAAGGATATTACTGTAGTCCGGTCCTCCGTAGGAATATTTTTCAATACTTCAGGACAGTTGCTTGCCCACTTCTTGAGCACAAATCCACCATGAGCTAACAATTGAATTGTTTGTTGTTGTAACATTAGTACTTTGTCTACTGTATTGGTGCCTGTTATAATGTCATCCACATAAGTTTGGGTGGATAAGACATCCATAGCAGCCGGATATTGTTTACCTTCATCCTTTTCAAGTTGATGTAACACCCTTATAGCATGATACGGAGAAGACGCGACTCCGTAGGTTACGGTGCATAACTCGTATTCTTCCAATGAGGCGGAAGGGTCATTTCGCCATAAGATGCGTTGGTACTCACGCTCTGAAGGTGGAATAATAATTTGGCGGTACATTTTGCAAATGTCCGCCGTAAACATGTATCGATGTAATCGACAACACATTAATAAATCCATTATGTCCCGTTGTAATTTCGGTCCGGTATAAAGTATGCTGTTTAGAGACGACCCATTGGATGTGCGGGCAGACGCATCGAATACCACCCGTATTTTGATTTTATTGTTTTCATGCTTGACAACCGCATGATGTGGTATTATGTATTTAGCTGGTGTAGCAGCAAGTTGCATATGACCAAGCTTGAGGTAATCGTCCATGAATGATCTATATGCTTCATACAACTCTAAATCGTTTTGTAATTTCCGTTCTAGATTGAAGAAACGTGACAACGCCATGTTGCGCGATTCACCCAATGTACTCGGGTCAATCTTAAACGGGAAATTCACAATATACCGACCAGACTCATCACGATTAGTCGTTTGACAAAAATGTTCTTCACATTTTTCTTCTTCCGTGAATGGCCCGGGACGCACAACCGGCTCTTCTACTTCCCAAAAACGGCTGAGCAATTGGTTGAGAGGAGGTTCGGATGACACTAGCAGAGACGAACAGTGTGAAGGTGAACTGTCTTGAAATGAAGTTCCGACAAAAATCCATCCAAGACTAGTCTCGAATGCTGAAGGTAATCCAATGACGTGACGTACTTGGTAACCATTTTTGAATATTTGATTATAAATGTCAGCTCCGAGAAGAAAGTCGATACGTCCTGGTTGATCAAAAGACGGGTCAGCAAAATGTATGTCTGCGTAGGTAGATCGTATACGTGGATCTAGACTGGTTGGAGGCATTGAACCCGTTATTCTAGACAAAATCACCACTTCACATGTTATTTCTGAACACATAGAAGTATGTGGAATCATAGTACATGTACCACATCCCTTTGCGTGTATGACAGAATTTTGAGAAAGGCCTACAACATTAACGGTCGTTGGACGTCGGGGTAGTTGTAGCTGGAGTGCGCAACCGTGTGTGATTGCTGATATTTGAGATCCAGAATCAATTAGAGCTCGGACGGGTATCCATTGTCCACATTTATCACGGATGCGTACGAGTGCAGTGCCTAATACATTGAGGTTCGTGGCGTTCACGGTCCCGACAAACGCAGATGAGGCATTGCCTGTGGTTGGAATTGCGACATTAGAGTCCGACTTCGATGATGGAGATGACGACACTTGTTGATCGCCTTGATCGAGATGAAGCATCGAATGATGTCGAGCCGAACACTGACGACAAACATATTTTGACATACATTTCGATGATGTGTGCGTGGCACTAAGACAATTTGTACACATTCGATGAGATTGTATGGTTTTAAGGCGCTGTTGCGTGGATGCCTTAATGAATTTTTCACACTTCCCGATATAATGTGATTCTTGGCATAGCGGGCAAGCGGTCGTGCCCTTACCAGCAGCAGCCACCAGAGAAGTGCGAGGAGCTGAGTAAGACTTCTTGATTTGTGGTTTTGGTTTACTGTGGACATGCGCTTCTAACGTAGTAGAACCTGAACAGTTTTGGAGAACTTGGCATCTGTTTTGGACAAACTTCAATAAATCAGTTATTACAGGTAGAGCATTACTACTATGTTGGGATTCAAATAGGCACTTAGTAGACGGATCCAACACTCGAGAAGCAATATAAAACAATATAAAGCCCTCTTTGTCGGGAATTTCAAAGGTCTTGATTGCACCAATATTCTCTTGAAACGTGTCGAGAAAAATCTTCAAGTCGTTCAGCGACGACGATTTTAGTGGTGGAAAACTAAATAATTTTTCCAAATGTGCATGTAAAATAAGACGTTTATTATCGAAACGGTCATGGAGAGCCTCCCATGCTACCTGATAGTTTGACTCGGATAATGGTATAGAACACACTACTGCACTTGCGCTACCCGTCACAGCAGACAATAGATGATGAAATTTCACGATTTTTGGTATATCGTCGTCTTCGTGTACCAACGAATTGAATGTATCACGGAAAGTTCTCCACCGTAGGATATCACCGTCGAAACTTGGGATTTGGATTTTTGGCAGTTGTATCTGTGATCTATCCTTTGTGTTCGATATGCCCGACGATGGCACTGATGGACGGGTGTCGTAACCTATCGCGTCAGTAGCAGCCATAATGGCATAATATTTTACAGACACTTCGCTATTTAAAGGTACATGTGACGAATAATATTCCCCCTCACGGTCGAGTTGTAATAATAGGTCAAAAATCGAGTCTTGATCAGCAATGAACTGGCTGTTAAGAGATTGAACATCCCTCTGTCTAGCACGGAATACATGGAGAGCATCTCTATTTTCACCTATGTTTTTCGCCAAATCATGTAATAAATTAATTTGGGCAACTGACGCATCTCGTTTAGCGACAGTACGTTTCAGAGCACGCTCTGCACGCTCCTTGTCTGATGCAGAGAGGGGCATGGTTACCAATGTTTATTTTAAAAATGTGTTTTTTTGTTAGTGGACTGTATAGTATACTCCAATATCCGGCCCGAAGGACCAAAATGTTACGTACACTAACCTCGCTATGGATTGAGGTGGTAGTGCAGCGCGGTGGGTAATGGAATTATTTGGACGAGAGTAGGTAATTGACAATATCAACCGTAGGCTATATACATGCTTATATTATTATTTACTCTAGTAATACATACTTGTGGACGGGGGGAGCACTTAACCTACGTACTTAAAGTCTAACAATTTAGTTGTATATTAAATGTAAGTTATGAAGTTAAGAGAGTCAACATTACATGTCCGCGACGTGGTGACTTCGGCGACGCAATCCCAGTGGTGCAGTACAACCTTACGATCTGGACCGTGGGCGGTGTGGCAAAACGCTGGTGAATGTTGAGTATTGCTCTACACGTCGGCGAATAATACGGCACGACGGTAGACGGACGATACGGCGCACGGACAGTACACACGCAGCAGAACCAGCGTGTACGGTCTACACGTCGGCGAATAATACGGCACAACGGTAGACGGACGCTCAACGGAGGAACATAACTTCGATACGAAGATGGCGAACACTGTTCAGCGAACAACCAAAAAAAAAAAGGACGCAGAATCCACACAGCAGAACGTCGTACGAACGGGACAACAACAACGAACTCGCGTATCAGCGATAATGTGTCATTGTGATAAGATATCCGACCGGCCGCGTGATACGCGGGCGACTGGTTGTCGTTAGGTGTAACGGTCGCTCACCGGCGGCGTGCCGGCCGGTGCAAGTTCCGCACGCCGTCGTTGTCACATGTTGCGTGTGGCGGCAACAATACCGGAATACCTTACTTGGCCGATTGGATCAAAGAACAAGTATTCGAGAAATTCCACGCAAAACTCAACTCGACTGCGGAAGAAAGAATTACATACGACAAAATTTAAATAAAAAAAAAAATTGTATATTGTAAAAACAATAGAATCGCAGACAAATTAATAAATACAATATAAATATACCATGTATAATATTATATAGTATGGGTACTTACTAGGTCTTGAGCAATCGGTTCTTTCTATATCCATTATTGAATATTATAAATAAAAATAAAAATAATACTTATTATGATACTGCAACATAATTATATATAAAATCGTATAATTCTCGGCTGTGGTGCAATAGTGTAACCAATATTTAAAAATAATATATTATAAAACATATAAATATAAAAATTATTACTTTTTAGGTAAATACTATAAATAATAATACATTAATATGGTTCAAATCCTCCAAACACATCGTATCAATTAATATCATCAGAATCAATTTTGTGAAATGTGAACATATTGTTATTCATAAAAAAAATAACCACAAAAACTTGATATTTTCTACACTTGTTTTTTATTTTCAAAACATTTAACTGCTTTGATCTATTTCCAGAAATTTAAAATGTTCGACTTTTCTTAGATTTTTTCAGATTTCTATTGATCATATTTTTGTTTGTAATTTAAAAAGTTCAAGTCGAATACAAAGTTTCTAATAAGTTATTTTTACAGTAACTAAAATGTATAGAAAATAGCTTGTAGACAATTTTTATAAGCCTTTGAAGTTTGAAAATCATGGACATATTTTAGTTCAGGAATTTATTTTAATACCTTAGACTTGCAAATTGAGTACAACGGACCTCATAGGTTGTCCTCTCTGAAATTAAAAAAAAAATATTAGCGTAAAGCCACTTTAAATTTATATGAGAAATTTAAATTCAAATTTCGATGCTCAATTTTTTTAAATTAATTTTAATATCGATATTTTTGTAATTCATCAAATAAACTTAAGCATAATAATATGTAATATGTATAATATAAAAAATTAGTTCAAACCACCGATTTAAGAAAAATATTTAATAATTATTATAATGATATAGAATCATAGAAATCTGGCAATTTATTTAAATTACGATTGACTGAAAAAAGGAAATATTATCAGTAAGAATTATTGTTTCAAGTCTCGATATTACAACTACACCTAATCGAAGAATCCAATAGGTACATAATAAATAAAACAATTGAATATTCTTGTTCGGTGCCTGCAGTACAGACAGGTGCAGACTTCATATAATGTGAGCACCGAGAAAAATTCAAATAAAAATAGGTACAATCTATAAAAGTCACATGTTACCAGACAAAGTTTCAATTATAAAACTTTAGAAATAATATTAATGATATAGTGAATTAATTTCCTTTACGAGCGATGATTTCTAAAAAAAAAACTGTTACAAAGTAGCTACGGAAAAGCCAAAAGCCGCATTGTCAGCGGATACCTAAAGAAAAACAGTTATCTGATATTCCTAACGCTATTGTACTGAAAATCACCAGCTGCTCGTCATTTTTTTATATCTCAAAACGTTAATTTCCCAGGAACTTTAACTATTTATTGTCATTCGATTGAGAAATCTTTTATAAAATATGTTTATCGGGGTCGTTTTGACGAAATCTGCTTAGCTTAAAAGTGTATATTGTTACGGTATATGATTTCGTAGGAGGATTCGAAGATTTTTGGATATTTGGGTAGAATGGATAATAATATGGCAAAACCCTTATTGGTATTCACCGGAAGGGGAAAATGCCCTCAGCATATTATTAATATTTAGCCTGTTCTGCGATTATTTCAATCATCAATTCAAGTTCAAATAAATAGTAGTATTGTTTGAAAGCGATTTACAAAAAAAAATTGTATAAAAAATTACAATTCGAAAACAAGGTGCAAACCTAACCAGAGTTGTCTCAAACCAGTAAAAGACTTGGAGATATATATTTTTGTAAATTACATTAAAACAAATTGAATTTTTGACGTGCACGCGTCTCTTGAAAAGTGTCCGTAATCGTTTAATTGGTAATGGCCAATGTAGTTCTGTAAGAAAGGAAACAAATGTGTTTTCAGTTCAGATTTACAAAAGGCGTCTAATGAAATAGACAAAAATAAAAAAGAGCAAATCGTTATTAAAAATCACTGAAGCACATTTAATACGAATTATTTTCAAAAGAAGCACGTCACGATTTCCGCTAAATTATTGAGGCATATTGTATTGTTGTACAGAACCTTTGACGATTGTTACCTGTGGTGTAGCAACAAATTAATTAAACTGTAATACAACTATTGACACTGCACATTTCCTGCAGGACTTCGTGAATAATCTTTTCGACTGATTAAATATTCGTGCACTAAATAATTCAAACAGGTACCTATAGTAAAGTTATAGGTTTGAATTGACTGATACAAATATTACACGAGTGCATGTGAACGCTTAATATGAACCATGTAAGATAAATTTAAGGACGAACCGTCATTTTGATGATAAAAATTAATTATCGACAATTTATAACGACTAATGAAATTATACTCGAAAAGGTTCCGAAGTAACATCTGATAAATTCAATCAAACATAAGATCAACTAAAGATCTGTTTACTGAATTTAAAGTTCTTACAATTATTCTACAGAAATGCCCTATATTACACATACAAAGTTAATTTGATAGAGCTCAAACCTAGACACTATAATAGGTGACCGGTCAAAATATCTTCGAAATAATATCTTTAGTCAAAATATCTTAGTCAAAATATCTTGTGGCAAAATATCTTAAGGCAAAAATGTCTTTAGTCAAAATATTTTTTAAGTTAATTTTTTAATTTATATTCATGTAATCAATTAATCTCTATATACTCAAATATACGTTGGAAGATGTCCGGCGGTATGTATTGTGCATCCGAACTTCCATATTATTGTTTTTGACTTTGTATAAATAAAATATTATTTCGGTAGTGCTATCGGCGCTATCGCCGTGCGAACCGTTGCATTACACAGGTATTATTATTTCATATCATTATATCTCCCATCGACATTGTACATCTTTATATAATTTTAATTTAAATAATTAATTTTTCTACTATAATTTTTTCCATGTTTTTTTTTTTACAGTAATATTTTTATAAGGATCATACTAATTACTAACACTATATTATTAAACAATTATTATAAATAATGTTGTACACGATACCTATATTTATAAAAATAAAATAAATAAATAATATTATAAATAATGTTGTACACGATACCTATATTTATAAAAATAAAATAAATAAATAATGTGAATAAACATTTTTAAAAAATCAGTTTAAAAGATATTTTAACCGAATACATTTTTGTCATGAGATATTTTAACAAAAGATATTTTGATCAAGATATTTTGACCGAAGATATTATTTCGAAGACATTATGACATGGAACCACATTATAATACACGACAAAAAAACAACTTAGAAATACCTACTGTTCGCATATTGAAATCCAGCCGATGTTTTTCGCAAGTGGGTTTGAAATTATTAAACAATATTCCGCTGCAAATTATTAATAGTACGTCTTATAAAATATATAAACAATCTATTAAATGGTTATTAAATGGTTGTTAAATAATACTAGTGACCTACACCCTATGCAATATACCAGCTAGTGTTCCTATATAATGTAGTCTATTTATTTACTTATTTATAAATTCTATTTTTGATGTACTTTTTTATATTATATTGTATTTACTTATTTTTTGAAATTTATGCTTTAATTACTATATAGTTGTACAGGTATTTCTATTCATATATTTATGTTTTTGAATTATAGTCAGATATGACGCAATTTCTTACGAAATACCTAAAATATTATAAAAATTGTAAATGTATACCAACTTAGCTCTTAATAGTACTCCATCATTACCGATAAGAGGTTATCCTCAGTGGTGAGATGGGCCATCTAACCATATTATATATTATATTATTACATTAGATTATAATATTACAATATTACAATATAATATACAATATCATTGTACTTGAATCAAACTAAATTTATGTTTTAAAAAAAAAATATTCCCGATTGAAAACCGCACAAATGAAGACGATAAATTCAACACAAACTTTTCGTCTGAGAAAACATTTCACCTTTAAACATTTAATGCGGTAAGTTCACTATATATATCGTTTTTAATATTTATTTAGAAACGAGGCCGGCGGCAATAAAAAAAAATTGTGCGTCGTCGTATTATCCGTCAGAACAAAATGACAATACTATTTTATTCAACTAGATAATAATACAAAGCAATTCTCTGTGCGTTGGATTTGCCTCTGATTATTTTTTTTATATCACAACAATACAAATTCGTATGGCTTGTCTGCATTATTATAAGTCCGATGCTGTGTGTGTAACGTAATATTAGTATTCGTTACGATTTCGCCGACGACATCGGAGAAGATGCATTTTATAATAATGTAACGATTTCATTTTGTATTATATTTCAGTCTGACGATTTGATATATTATTTGCAAAATTAAACGGCTCGTCAACATTTCTAGCGATTAATTAAAATATTTTTTAAAGCGAAATTCGAATTACACTCTGTGCTGTACTCGAGTGTTTGTAAAGGCCATGCTTGAACAGAGTCGTTACTTGTTCTCGGTAGAATGTGGTAAAGAAGTTTGTAGTTTCAAAAAAAAAAAACGACTACATATTTTCATTTTTCTAAGTTGTATTCGAATTATAATTGCTGTATTTTACAATATTCAATCGCTGTGGGTAAGGTTCATTATGTATACAAATTATATCGGATAAATAACAATTATTATTTATTAATTATTATTTCACAGAACGCGACACGATACAAAATGGGTCTGTTGTTGGTTCTCCGATAGTAATTATTGTGATTGATTTTTATACTCAAAAACATTTTACAGGTTTCGGTTACATTTTTTTTAATTACATTAAGCCATTGGAAAATATTTATTCATTTATTCATTCTATTATAAGGACATGATGCAGTTTTAGATTCTGAGCGGAGCGATGAATGTATTGGTTTTACAATGATGTATGTTTTTATATTTTTATATTTTAGATTCTGAGCGGAGCGATGAATGTATTGGTTTTACAATGATGTATGTTTTTTTTTATTTATATTTTTATTTATATTTTTATTTATTTATATTTTTGTGTCTGTCATCACGTTTTAGGACAGTAAAAGTGCTTGGATTTTCTTCATCAATAGCTTTTCTGATAGGAAAGTGAATCTAGTTGGTACTTTGGGGGGTCAAAAGTATAAATTTCCCAGTAGTTTTCACAAGCGCCGGGAAAAACAACATAAAAATTAAGGAAAAACGAGAATTTTTACGCAAAATTGGTTTTCCAAAAAATCGATTTTGGTTATTGGTGTAACTCTAAAACAAATGAACGTATATACATGAAATTTTCACTGGTTGTTTATATTTGCATTTTCTATACACGATAACATTTTCAAAATATTTTGATTTATTTTGAACTGTTTAGGGACATTTTCATTTTCCATTTTTTTTTAGTTTTTTTTCTAAAAATATCAATAAAATTTTATTTATTGGTTGCGAAAGCTTGAAAATTTAATAGAAGGCTCCTAATATGTTGTTTCAAAGGCAGATGAAAAATATTAAAAATCCTTAGTCACAATTTTTTTTTATAAGCATTTAAAGTTCAAAAATTGACAAAATATGGAAAAATCACGAAAATTAGCAAATTATTTTGAGTTAAGAATTCGTAAAAATTTTTCTTTTTAAATCTAAGATTTGAAAATGAAACACAAGATTCCTTATAAGATTATCTACCTTTATAAATAAAAAAATCTCTACCGGACAGTCAAATTAAATTTTTATGAGCGTTTGAAATTCAAATTTTTACAACATTGGATTTTCACTCGATTTCTCATGTAGCGATTTCCTTATTTTGTTGTAATTCAAAAACGAATAACTGTAGATACATGAAAATTTCACTGAATGTTTATATTAGCATTTCCTACACACCATACAATTTTGAAAATATTTTGACTCTTTTTGAGCTGTTTATGGACATTTACAGCTTTCAATTTTTTTAGTTTTTTTTTCTATAAATATCAATAAAGTTTTATCTGTTGGGCCAAAAAGTATAAAAATTTAATACAAGGCTCCTGATATATTGTTACAATATCAGTTGAAAAATATTAAAAATACATACGCACGATTTTTTTTTATAAGCATTTAAAGTTGGAATTTTGACAAAATTTATCAAAATCTCGAAAATTATCAATCGTTGGAATTAAAAAATTATAAAATGTTCAGTTTTTATAACTAAGAGTTGAAAATTTAAAACAAAGATTCTCTTAAATAATTCATACTGTAACCAAAAAATCTAAAAAATATATAAACACACTTATTTTTTACAGACATTTTAATTTCAAATTTAGACAAAATTTCATATTTAAACCAAGAATTACGATTTTAGTTATTTTGTTGTGATTGAATAATACTATTCGTGGGTACTTGAAACTTCTAAAGTGTACTATTATATATCTATGATAGTATCACGGTTTTTGTTGATGTATAACGCGTTATAAGTATCTAATGGATATTGTGATATGATTAATTTGGAATTTATTATAGGTACCTATTATAGGTCAATTTTTTGTTTAATACCATAGATATGTATATAATATGCCTTATACATAGACTGACATACCATCACCGCTCAGAATCGTTTTTCTTATACAATGATATTATATCATTGAATTCAAATTTAATACCATCCATTATACAGTGACCCACTTGTAACCTACTGTACAGCAGAGCGACACCCACTTGCCCACCCTTTTTAAGATTATCTTTTCCAATCAAAATACAATTTACGGATTTCATAAAATTAATTCTTTAAAGCTTACTCAAGTGATAATATATATTTTGCAAGTTTAAACGAAACAATATCCATTCAACTTATTATGACTCACATCGACTCCAACTAAATTACCCCATACTTATAATTATAGTTTTCAAGATAACCAAAACAGTGCATATTATATGTGTTTTGTGATAACATTTACTTGGCTCATCAGTTATAAATCGGAAACAAAAACTGATGTGGTGAATTATTATACATTTATATTATTATATTATTATAGTTGGTGCGCATTTGATTAAACCATATTATTATGAATATTCATTAAACATATTATCATTTTACAACAGTTATAAGCTTTACTTTTTTTTTTTTTAATACCGTTTTTAACGGTAATTTATTAGGTAGTTTATAACTAGGTATGAAATAAAACAATTTCGAACAAAATTTCTTTACCACATTTTTAGTGAAAAGAGAGTGAAACGTCAAATGCTTAAATATGATTTGTTATGGGCTGTCAAACGTGCAAATAAAATTTAATATACGTTGGATTTTACTTTACGCGTTTGAAGACAAAAATATATAATATCATATTACAATAGTCATATGTAATAATATGTCATCGAAAAACTGAATTTTAGAAATTATGCAATTTATACACTAGGGAACTGACACAATTTATTTTAATCCTCTTGTGGCACGTTTTGGATTCAGTCAATCGTAACCAGATTACACACACACACACACACAAACGGTATATTTGTATACGTCAGATTAATGTCTATAAAACGAATCGAGGTGAATATATTGAACTTAATATAGTAGTTTATCAGTATACCCGGTGTCCGGTATATGGTTAAACAAAATAAATATAACGCGTAATGTGCGTTGAGAAAATAATTGTTATTTCGACTCATAGCAGTCAAAAGTTTGATCAAACGATAAATGTGCAGGTCAGTCGGTTTTACTTTGGAATATTGTTTTTACTGATTTCTGTAAATTCGTATACCCAATAAAATGTGAAAAAAAATTTAAAAATCTAATCAAAATGTACAACACTGGTTTAACGGACACGAAATTTGGTCAAAAGTTCCGATCACTGTAAGGTATGATATACTGGGTGATTCTTTTATCAAACAACACTCATTATTTCAAAAAGTGTAAATTTTTTTGAAGATATTTTTTTACATACTTTCAAGTCGCTTATAAAACAACGTTTTTATTAAAAAATTATATTTTTAATTATTTTTTATCCTTATAATTTTTTAAGTTTTTTACTTTTTTGAATGACAACATAGGGTTTTAATTTTATATTCTAAAGTAGAATATTTTTCTTAGTATATTGATACATGAAAATTGAATTTGGGGCGGGTAGTTTATGAGTTATAAGTATTTAAAGTTTAGACGAGTGGTGTGAAGTGGACAAACATTTCGCGGGCTAACCCCGATCCACTCCACTCCGCTCGTCTAAACTTTAAATACTTATAACTCATAAACTACTCGCCCCAAATTCAATTTTCATGTATCAATATACTTAGAAAAATATTCTACTTTAGAATATAAAATTAAAACCCTATGTTGTCATTCAAAAAAGTAAAAAACTTAAAAAATTATAAGGATGAAAAATAATTAAAAAAATAATTTTTTAATAAAAACGTTGTTTTATAAGCGACTTGAAACTATGTAAAAAAATATCTTCAAAAAAATCTACACTTTTTGAAATAATGAGTGTTGTTTGATAAAAGAATCACCCAGTATATTTATCAATTGAGCGGAGCCGACCCATTATCAAATGAATGTGAAATAATGAAAGACTACATAGAATAAAAAGTAGCAACGCATCTGCAAGTTTTTTTTTTTTATAAGTACATAAAATACCACTCTTGATGACATATTTTCTCATTCAGCCAAAGCATCGAAATGATTAGTATAATATAGTCTTGTCGTTAAAGTATTTCGAAATTGTATCTACACAAATTATAAAAGGCAACGAAATTGTAAAGGTTTGAGTCAACCATTACTTCTCTTCAAACTTATTTAATCTCCTTACTGTACAAATAATGAAAACTTTGAAGAAAGATATTAATATAAATCCTGTAAAAATAATAATATTTACAACTCCGGAAAATGGTTTTCTTTTAAAACATTAGAAATAGTTGCAGCTAATGGACTATTAAAACACGACGTTGTGTTTGGTCTTTTGTGTTTGTGTACTTAAATAATATGAAAATACACAAACCTGCACTTGCGTGTATAGGGCTATGACTTATGAGTATGAAATATTTCATATGAAATTTTCACTTAGTAATATTTCAATGAAATATTGAAATGTTTGTTTCTTACATTTTTTTTTTTGAACCGTGTTTTTTTTGGTATGTTTCATAAAATCATCACTATATGGTCATACTGATTTCATACCTGATTAGAAGTTATCAATATTTAATATTTATATAAAAGATATTATGTATAAAAGATAGATAATTATGATGTAATTTATAAATGTACTAAGTAAGAAATATTTCTATAGTATATTTTTCATTAACACTTTACTAAGTAGCGGTGTTCACTGTGCTTCCTAGTTTCTACTATAGTTTTAAATCAAAATTTGTTTTTTTATCTTTCATAAATATGAAATATTTCGAGGAAAGTTCGTGAAATATTGAAAAAAAAAAATAAAAAAAATTCAAGAAATTTTAGAATCCAACTTGCATGTGAACAGAGTAATAATTAACAATTATATTCTTTTATGACCACAATTAGATTTCGTAGAAAACCGTGTGTATATAATATAATAATTGTTGGATAGGGAGTAATAGAAAGACTTGGCAAACGAATAATGTATATTATAGTTAAACGTATGAAAAAATTATTAAAGTTGTATGAAAAATAAATTATCTAATATTTATTTGAGTCTAGAAATTCCCATAAAGAATATTTTGAAAAAAGTTTTTACGTATTGAATTAATACCCCAAAAATATTGATATTTAAAAAAAAAAATAATTAAGAAGTGACTTAAATCAACGTTTTAACATAAAACATTTTTGTAAAAATTCGATTTCCAAATTGGCTATTTTAAATTTTTCCAAAATCAAATTAATGAAATATACTTTTTATGATAAAAAATAAAAATAAATTATTCTGTACTTGTCGCACAATAGCGTCTATAAATTATAATGACAAAAACGAAATTTTAAAATATTGATTAGAACAAATGTTATTTTATTTGTTGGGTCTTTCCGTTAAACCTTGTTTATTATAGTTTGTATTTTACGACTGATTGAACACTTTTATCTTAAACATAATATGTATAACCATTCAGCATTACGTTAAGGTGTAAATCTCCAACTGACCCACTTAATATTTTTTTATTTAATTCTAGTTTAATAATTTCATTCCACTGGTTTTCAGATCAATAATAAGACTTAAATTCACATTATTTTGTTTTTGATTTTTATTCTTATAATTTTTGTAATATACATCACCATATCCATTATCTGTATCGAAGGCTAAAATAAACTAATTTTAACACTTTCCGCAATTTCATTGCTTACACACTATTCACAATATTATTATCATTATATTTTTTATTCTAGAAATTGCCATACATTAAAGACGACGAACTCTGTTTTCGCTATAGGTATAAAAACTAAACAAATATTGCTAAACATTGGTGTGTATATTACTTTTCTTGTGGATGTGGGGCGAAGGGGCGCGGGTAAGTACACGTACGCAATTTGATAAGCGTTTTAAGGCGCATTTACAATGCCCCAAAAAGGGTCATTAGTACCATAAAAAATAATTTTAGGCGAGTCTCTAGCTCAACAGTTTTAAAGTCCTAATTACGCCTATCGTGTGTATACAGTTATAACAATAATCATGTAAATGACCAACGTGTGTTGTTGAGATTATACAAAAAAACCGACTACCTACACTATTGTAATCATTAATTAATTAAATAATATAAAGTAGGTGTATACGCAATATTTACAAACGTTTATGACACTGTGACAGCATCTATCATAGTATATTGTATATGGTCCTCGCCGAGATAATCTCTTCAAACTATCACGATGACATTATAATCTGTCCAAAGGGTTTCACAATCGTTGTGTGTACTTTAGAGTATAATTATGTGTTATAATATCGAATTCTCGTGTATGGCCGCAATGCTCTATAATAGTATAATGCAGGGCTTGAAACCGGTAACCGATTTTTCCCGGTAACCGGTTACCATGAGTACTTTTTTGACTGGTATCCGCTTCCCGGTTCTCGAGTTTCAATTTTGAGAAGCGGTTATCAATTACCGGTAATCACGGAATTTGATAAAGGGGGAAATCTATAACGGTAACCGTTTATTTTTAGAACCGGTTAATTAATCGGAAGTATACAAAACCGTAAATCTCAAACCAATTAACTTAAAAATAATTTTTTTTTAATTTTATTGAATATTCTAAATAGAAGAAAATAATATTTATAAAATACTAAAATAGATTATTTTAGAACTACTAAGTATTAAAATTTAAAAATACCAAAACAAGCGTGTTTGATTGCGGAATCGTATCGGCGCACTAACAAAAGATTCTCAGTAGTCAGTACCTATGATATAGGTACTGAATACTGATACGAATGGTAGAAACATCGACGAATGCGGGCTGATACATATATACATATAATAGTATATAACTCTTGCATGTACGATATTGTACCAAGTACTAGGCAATAGGTAGGTTATATAACTTATAATCAGGGACTGTTTTGATATTCATTATTTAATAATAAGTTCGTTACATTAGTTCGTAATAATAGTAATACTGAACAAAACTGTGTAGTACTATACTAAACATGTTAAGTTTGATGAAAAAAAATAGAGTAGGTATTAAAAAAAAAAAAAAAACGGTTTTGTGAGGTAACCGGTAGTTTTGAAGATTTAAAACCGCTTCCAAATAGATAACCGGTAATCCCATTTATAAAATTTATTTCGGTAAGCGGGAAATGATTATCAATTTTTCTAAAAACCTCGATAACCGGTAACCGGTTCCAAAAAATTTTCCGGGTCCTATCGGACCCGGTAACCTATTTCTTCAGGAGCGGTTTCAAGCCCTGGTATAATGTATGAAATATTAATATGTATTTTAAGATTTTTCTAGAAAGATTAATACATTCGTAAAATGTCTTTGAAAATAGACCGAGTGGGGATCTGATCGATCACGTCGAATACAAATATTATAATAATATTCAATATCGCAGCTCACCACCGTATCACTTTATCGGAAAACTGTTTTAGAAACGAACTGCAGTGAATTATTGTGCCGACAAACTATTTAATTTGATTTGACTCTACTGCTACGTACAGTTATAATACAGTGTATTGCCATGCGCAATAATGTAAATTAATATTACTGCCAAACGATCTAATAATAAATAACGTGTAGACGTGGCCACTGTAAAAGTTACCAAAATGATTAAGTGAACTTCTATCGATATATATACAATGCCAACCTGTATAATTAAGTCAGTAAACAACAAGTTGTTATTTGATTACGAATAACTATATTTCGTTATTCGTTACATCCAAAAGCTTTTAATTTGGACGCGCTATATAAGTATATAATTATGTTCTGCAGTTACTTACAGTACAAACACACTTTGTAGACGCAATAGAAAAGTCACGTTTACTTACTTGTTTTCGAGTCTCTCGAATATCAATCCACTATAATATTATATAATATAGTTTGAAAACCACTACCTACTACAGAAGTGGTGTGTATCGATAATCCTGGGTTCCTGTATCAACTGTGGTCTGGAAAAATATATTCTAATAAAGTCTTTGTGAGCGTATAGTCGGAATATGATACGAGTGAGTTATGACCTCCGATGATAGATCGTATAGGGAAATATTCCGAAGGGGAAACGTTTAGCGTGTAATGTTTGTAATTCATTATAATAGTATACGTACCTACATACGGTAAACCATTTCTTTTACTACACTTAAAATTTGGGAACATAATATCCAAACTATATAATACAGTCGGGCGCGGATAGGGCACGGGATGATACACAATTTAAAGGGAATATAACAAAAAACGTTTGGGGCAAATGTACAACATGTAGATTATTTATAAGATATTAATATATTAATTTATTTAGTTTTAAAAAATATAGAATATATGCGTTAAAAACGTAAATAAGTACCAATAGTGACAACAAATTTTCAATCAAAACTGTACAGTATTATAGATTACCTACTAATAACCGTAAGTCGGTAACGATCTGCTGTTCATTAGGCGTCTAGAGTCGTCTTTAAATATATAATAGACAATGTTGGGCGAATATATTTTAGAGCAAGAGATGCTGTAGCATCCCAGCCAGTCCTCGCCTGAATATAGTAGTGTATGTATAATACTCTTGTACTACATACAGGGCTGGACTGAGCAGATGGGATACCGGGAGCTTAAAACTTACTTAAAATTTAAGAACATAATATCCAAACTATATAATATAGTCAGGCGCGGATAGGGCACGGGATGCTACACAATTTAAAGGGAAAATAACAAAAAACGTTTGGGGCAAATTTACAACATGTCGATTATTTATAAGATAATAATATTATATTAATTTATTTAGTTTTAAGAAATATAGAATAAATACGTTAAAAACGTAAATAAGTACCAAAAGTGACGACAAATTGTCAATCAAAACTGTACACCCGAGTAACAATTTTAAGGTTCAGTGTCGGTTCTGGTGTACCGTGCATGTAACACAGTGCACACACTGTCCTAGCGTGCAGGATAAATTGTTTATGGTGCACATTCTGTGCTCAAGGGATATTAAATACGGTTAAAAAAAAAACCGTTTCTACTGGGTGCAGCTGTGCAAACCATGTACAGTGCACCAAGGGTACAACCATGCATAACTTGACGGTGCAGTTTAAGTGTATTGGTGTCTGTTTGAAACCATTCTTATTTTGCGTACATGCTATTATGATGCTACGGTGCACAACGAACACTGTACATCGAATGTGTGACGGTGGACAAAATTACCGTGTTGTCACCGTACAGCGGTGTCCATAAATATTGTTACAATACATATTATGGTACCTACAATGGTATCACAGCTATAGGTATTATCCAATTTATAATAATATGTTCTTTTTTATTAATTATAATAATTATAATAATATTTAATAATTATTATGTTCTTTATTAAAATCTTAATATTGTGATAATAATATAGGTACTTATTTTTTTATTAAAAGTTTTAATACAAATGTACAATTAAATATATTATCTAATTTATAATAATATGTTCTTTTAGATTCTGAGTGAAACGATGAATGTATTGATTTTACAATGATGTGTGTTTTTTTTTTGTTTTTTTTTGTGTCTGTGTACACGATAAGTAGTTGAAATAATGCTTCGATTTTCGACTTCAGTATCTTGTTCGATTGGAAAGTGAATATCATTGGTGTATTGAGGAGGTCAAAATTTAAAATTCCCAGTACTTTTCAAAAGCGCCAAGAAAAACAAAAGAAAAATTAAGGAAAAACGGGAATTTTTACGCAAAATCGAGTTTTCAGAAAATTGAATTTGGTTTTTGGTGTAACTTTAAAACAAATGACCGTAGATACATGAAATTTTCACTGGTTGTTTATATTTGCATTTTCTATACACGATAACATTTTCAAAATATTTTGATTCATTTTGTACTGTTTAGGGACATTTTCATTTTTCTTTTTTTTTTCTTTTTTTTTCTAGAAATATCAATAAAATTTTATTTGTTGGTTAAAATAACTTGAAAATTTAATAGAAGGCTCCTAGTATATTGTTTCAAAGGCAGATGAAAAATATTAAAAATCGTTAGTCACAGTTTTTTTTTATAAGCATTTAAAGTTCAAAAATTGACAAAATATGGAAAAATCACGAAAATTAGCAAATTATTTTGAGTTAAGAATTCGTAAAAATTTTTCTTTTTAAATCTAAGGTTTTAAAATGTAATACAAGATTCCTTATAAGATTATCTACCTTTATCAATAAAAAAATCTCTACCGGACAGTCAAATTAAATTTTTATGAGCGTTTGAAATTCAAATTTTTACAACATTGGATTTTCACTCGATTTTTCATGTAGCGATTTCCTTATTTTGTTGTAATTCAAAAACGAATTATTGTAGATACATGAAAATTTCACTGAATATTTATATTAGCATTTCCTATAGACCATACAATTTTGAAAATATTTTGACTGTTTTTGAGCTTTTTACGGACATTTTCAGTTTTCAATTTTTTTAGTTTTTTTTTCTATAAATATCAATAAAGTTTTATCTGTTTGGCCAAAAAGTGTAAAAATTTAATACAAGGCTCCTGATATATTGTTACAATAGCAATCGAAAAATATTAAAAATACATAGCCACAATTTTTTTTTATTAGCATTTAAAGATCGAATTTCGACAAAATTTATCAAAATCTCGAAAATTATCAATCATTGTAATTAATAAATTATGAAATGTTCAGTTTTTATAGCTAAGGATTGCAAATTTAAAACAAAGGTTCTCATAAATAGTTCATACTATAACCAAAAAATCTAAAAAATATATGAACACAGTTATTTTTTACAGACATTTTAAATTCAAATTTGGACGAAATTACATATTAAAAAACCTTGAATAACTATTTTAGTTATTTTGTTGTTATTGAATTATATTATTCGTGGGTACTTGATTTTCTAAAGTGTACTATTATATATCTATGATAGTATCACGGTTTGTTGTTGGTGTATAACGCGTTATAAGTACCTAATGGATATTGTGATATGATTAATTTGGAATTTATTATAGGTCTTTTTTTTTTATAATACCATAGAAATGTTTATAATATGTCTTATACCTATACTGACATACCGCCTTCGCTCAGAATCGTTTTTCTTATACAATGATAATATATCGTTGAATTCAAATTTAATATCATCCATTATACAGTGACCCACTTGTAACCTACTGTACAGCAGAGCATCTTTTTTATTAATTTTAATAACATGTTGAATGTTTATGCTTACATTTTTTCTTACATAATATTATAAAATGTTCTACATCAAAATTTTAATATTGTTTTAATAATGTAACTATTTTTTTTATAACATACAAGTTTTTTATTTTATTTTTTAAATATGGATATATTTGAGTTTTAAGAAATTTAAATATACTTAAATGTAACATTTTATAATATAAACTGTTTAATGTTATTTAAATAACAATGATCAAAAAGATTTAAATACTATAGAATCGCCACACAAACATATCTAGGATAGTTGCCCGGTAGGTAGGAATTAGGATTACCAACGCATAGGTTGTTTAGGGGTTCCTGGTTCGAATTCGACATCTCGCAAAAAAAAATTTGCTTGTTTTACGTTTTTTATTTATTTTTGTCACGGTATGTGCACGGTATTTTTCAACACTCCTACACGGTTACGGCACTGTACCTTTGTTCACTCTCGCACGGTTAGAACACCGACTCTAGTCTGACAAATGAACTATAATTTTAGTTGCACGCTAAAACGGTTCCTGAACCGACTATTGTGTTCTATCGGCACGGTGCTTCCCATGTAAAAAATCGGTATTAATTTTGATCAAAAACACAGTGCTGTGCACCGTTATAGCACGGTAACAAAAACCTAAAAATTGATGTAGGGCACCCAATGTGCACCAAAATTGTTACTCGGGCAAGTATTATAGATTAGGTACCTACTAATAATCGTAAGTCGGTAACGATCTGCTGTTAATTAGGCGTCTAGAGTCGTCTTTAAATATATAATAGATAATGTCAGGCAAATATATTTTAGGGCAAGAGATGCTGCATCTCAGCCAGTAGTCCTTCTCCTGAATATAGTAGTGTATGTATAATACTCTTGTATTACATACAACCTGTATGATACAGGGACGGACTGGGCAGATGGGATACCGGGAGTTTCCCTGTGGGCCACTTGTAATCGTAGGGACGTTTTTTTTTTTTTTAGGTTTATTGGTTAAGGTTCGTCCTGTCGACAGACGCAGACGCATTTTCTAATGCGATTGTATTGGACGACTATTTAGAATTAAGGAAATTCCTCAAAATAGATAAGGAAAAATGCATAAATCGTCAAAAAGAGATGCTCGTGTGTTGTGTCATATTATTGTCTTCGTTAATCGGTAATCCCTACCTTATCGTAACCCACGTCAGCACCGCCTAAAATGTGCGACAATTATTATCATCACACAAATTTCTACCTATTCCGGTGCCGCCTTAGTGGCTAAACTAAGGTATAATAATGTGCTCGGTGGACACATTTTCGCAAACCTTAACAAATTGCTTAGTATGTATTAAGGTGCCGATACTATTTTGTCCTCACACTCTGCGGGAATAACGATACGGCATTGTCGAATAAACAAAATTTCATATTTTTTTTCAATTCCTAGAGAGAAATATTCTACAGCCCGCATCGATCTCTGTTTTTCAATATTTTACTCTCAAACTTTATAATATGTCTAAAAAAAATACAAGATAAAAAGCATTTTTTTAATACTATTAATTGAAATAAAATATAAAATCAGAGATCGATGGGAAGGAACGAGAGGAATTTTTTTCTTTCAGATAAAAATATAGTCATCAAAATCCGACAATTCTACAAAGCTTGAGAGTTATTTCCGTCAAATTTTTCGATACAATATACACACTATTAACCTCCCATAAATAGATCCCGGGTTGTAGATTAGTGGAAAAGTCTTATAATTGAGGTGGCAACTAAAATATAGACTTTAATTTTCAAATTTTATAGAATTGAGGACAATTTGAACTTAACCTAACCTAACCTAACTATTCTGGAGTCTAAACACATGTATTTTAAATAAAAATGATAACACTTATTTGTACTAACCAATTTTTAATTTTTTATAATAATATTAATGGTTTAAATTATTAAAATAATATACAATCATTTTGTATGAAAATAATTGTTTTTTTAGTGTTGTTTTTATAGGTATACCTAAGTGTGCCGATTTTTTTTATTTTCCCGGTAGAAATGTTTGACCCAGTCCTGTCCTGGTTACATAGATATATATATATATTATTATATTTATTTATTAAACGCTCGAAACGGTTTAGTACAATTTGTTAACGATAATATTATTTAATATCAATTAGATGGATACAATATAATAATGCACGCAATATTGCTAATATATGAAAATACATCGATGTTGATGGACTTTAATATTGTTTTATAACAATGAACATTTAAATTAGATATTAACAATAGTTTTTTTTTTTTTTTAATTACAGGTATATGCGTGGTCGCTATTACTCGCTTTTCCCGGTTAGGTTACATGTTGCACGTGACGAATGGAACTTTTTTTCGAGTGTTCACGATTATAAATTATAAAAGTTTAGCACAATACGTCGTACACAACAATTGGTCGGTATTATGCTATTTAATGTATAAAAGTATAATATATTATTCGACCGAACGCCATTAGTGGCGGCGGCGGGTTGAAAGGACACCACCGGAGGAATATTGTCCGTCCTATTTTGCTATAAGTGACCTACTGAATTTACCTGGAACTATATAATATAATGGAATTACGCAGGATATCGGTGAACTGCGAGCTGCGCGTGCGCAGGGGCCAGAACGAAATCAGGTCGTCGTTACAACTATACCATTAACACGATACACGAGAGTCCGGTATTCGATTAAAATATATAATATCATATACAATATTATGACGATAACGCTTTAGGCGATGGTCATACGCAGACGTACGACGAGTGTACGATCCGATACTATTATATGATATCATATTGGTCGCAACAATAAGCGATGGCCGATCATATAGGTACTATATATATCCTAGGTCGAAGCAATTATAGACTTAAATCGACCGGGCTACATGTAATTATTATTGAACGAAAACCGACGACGTACGAAGCTTAGCGCCAACCACCATGATAATCTCCGGATCGACGGGAAAATTGTGCGTTAATTTTTTCTATAAAATCGATACCTACGTAATATTATATTATTAATTAAATTATTAAATTGGTTTTCCGGTCGAACAGTGCGAAAACAGGTAGGTAGGAGGCCTGCAGGACCGATGGGTAGGAGGTTAGAGGTATACCGACTGTAAATTATAAGGGCGAAAAAATATTTACACACATATTTTAAATGTTATAAGTACCCCTCCTAAACCTGCACACTAACTAATGCGATTACACCTCCGCACAGTGTACACCAGGGGCGTGCTCACGGGGGGGATGAAGGTGTCATATCCCCCCCCATGAACTTTTTTTTTATGCATTTACTTAAGTTTCTTGCTTGATTCACTTTTTTCAAAAAAAAAAAGGTAATGCATAATTGGTTTTCATTTGTTAGTTATGTAATAATTATCAAAGGTATAAAATATATATAGTTGGTACCACGAACTAAGTTATCTTATCTAGACTAAGTTATATCTAGTATATCTTAGTTCGTGGTTGGTACTATAGTATAGGATTTGAGACTATTTTTTCAGAAAATCAGTTTTTAAATACAAGTGAAATTGAATCCTTTAAAAATCTGGCAGATTTTTATTCACCACACATAAATAAAGACAACAGTTTAGCTGAACTAAAAATCTGGCGAACAAAATTATTGGAAAATTCTGAAGTCATTAAAACTGGCCTAGATGCTCTCCAAAATTTGAAGTTACTCTATTTATACAAATTTGAATAAGCTATTAAAAATTGTATGTGTCCTACCCGTTTCAACATCCACCCCAGAAAGAACATTTTCAACATTAAAGAGGGTGAAGACATACACAAGAAACTCAATGCTTGAAGTAAAATACTCTTCAACTTATTAGTTTAACCGAAATTGAATATATACTTACATTTTATTTTAGGACCGTTTGAATGGATTAACGCTATTGGCAGTTCATAAAGATATAAGCGTTACTCCAGATGAAGTCTTAGATGAAATGGCTAAGAAACCGAGAAAACTTGAATTTGTAATTTAGGTCTTATAATTTTAACATGTCAGCATATATAAAACATTAATACATTTTGAATTTTATGTTTAGCTATATAGAATATAGTTTTAAAGTTTTCAGTGATAATTTTAGAATAACAGTAGTAGGTAGGTATGCATATAATATAATATATATCAACCTACTTCTAAAATACCAACGTATATACCTATAAGAACATTTTGTGTCTATGATAATATACACTGTACACAAAGTATATTCGATAGCGATCACTGCAATCACTCTGTGTATTAAAAATTATTTCAAACAATCAACCGGTTGACTTTACCGGCAAAGACGCGGAAGTGATTAAATCGAGAAAATCTTGTTTTATTGTTTAATCCTCTTGCACTCTCAGTGGATGTAATTATGATTTGGGAAAATTGCATTTTTAACCTCATAAGAAAATCGATGTGTGTCGTGTGTGTGGGCAGAATTCTTATAAAGTTATGTACCTACCTACTGGCCCGTATTTGGGGGGGGGGCAGGGTGGGCCATTGCCCCTCTTGGTGGAACTTGGGGGCGGTAAATTTTGATGAACTTTATTTTTATTATCAAGCCAACATAGTTATAACTTTGAAATTATGTAAAATGTTTTTTTTCTGATGTATTGTGATTTGATGGAAATGTCTCCTAAGTTTATTTTACGATGACATTCTCTAAAATCTATTTTTATACTAACAATAATAATAATTTTAAAACTAAGTCCGACCGAAAAATTCTGTTAGCATCACTGATTTTTCTTAACAAATTAAAAACAAAGGTTTAAAAAAAAAATTTTTCAAAATCTAACCATATTTATGAGTCATAAATTATGACCCATAATAACAGGGACCTTACATTTTAAGAAATACGCGTTTTTGGGGGGCGGAATAATAATATGTTGCCTTGCTGCGAAAAAGGTTCAAATACTGTCCTGCCTACTTATGTGTTTGAACGAGTATGACACGACGAGTTGGGGTAAGAGTACAATTCATTTCCCGACCGGAAACATTGACTGATATTTAAAGATTTATCAAATAATGTTATTTGGTTGTAAAATGTATCATCCATCAGTGAGTCAACAGGTATGATATGTTGTTCTTATGGCTGTTGAAAAACACGAAGTCGTTATATTAGTGGTATATTATAGATAGGACGTGTGGTATACTAAATACGGATTCATCACACCCAAATATATCGAGTAATTGATGTATTACAACAAATCAAATGTAAAACAATACAAAATGAAATAATATAAACAAAAACACTAAAATATTTGTTGAAAAGTCCAACAAGACATTATTAAGCAAGAATATTTACTAACAACTCGGAACAAGAACATATGCTAGTTGAAAATATAAAACTTTAAGAGTACCTATTTATATATTATTAAAATTTCAAATCAAGAACATTTTAAAACAATGTATAAGAAAATTGTTAATACTTGATTAAAAAAAAAAATTGTACTTAAAAAAACTTCCAACTTATTAGGTTTTTACTTAAGGGTCCCGGTGACCCGGTGCCAGTTTTTAAAATTTTCCAAAATTCCATAAATTTTAAAATTAAAATTTTATATTTTAGTTGCCACCTCAATTATAAGACTTTTCCACTGATCTACTACCCGATACCTATTTAGGGGGGGGGGGGGTTGATAGGGTGTATTATATCAAAAAAAATGAGTTTATTGGAATAACTCTCAAGCTTTGTAGAATTGTCGGATTTTGAAGACTATTTTTTTATCTGAAAGGAAAAGACTTCTTACAGCCCGCATCGATCCCTAATTTTGTATTTTATTTCAAACAATTGTATTGAGAAAATTGTAAAAAAATGCTTTTTATCTTGTATTTTTTTAGACATATTATAAAGTTTGAGAATAAAATATTGAAAAACAGAAATCGACGCGGCCTTTAGAATATTTCCCTCTAGCAATTAAAAAAAAAAAAAATATGAGATTCGGTTGATTTTACGAGGCGGTATCGTTATTCCCGCAGAGTGTATTTTTGAGGACAACATCGGCACCGGGTGTTTTAAAACTTTTAAAATTCAATAACATTGTAATAATATAATTAGAGTAAAATATGATATTTAAACTTGATTCGTGATTTTTAATAGAAAAAAAAAACAATGCATTTTGATCGTATCATAGGAATTCACCAATAAGTATCAGTTACAACGAGAGGGAAAATTCATATTGGTAAAATGTTTCCCAAAAGCTTTACATTTTTTTTTTAAGAAAAGGTCGTCCAAACACATTATAATGTTTTTTTTTATTATTCGTTAGAACTGGCCTACAATAGTATACAATATTATTATGTCAGTCGTTGACAAATCTATTATCATAGGATACCTATTATAGGTACCTACTAATTAATGAACTATAGCCTTTACAATAATCGATAACAATAATAATATATTAATATAATAGCTCGTTTTCGATGGAAAAACATGTATCCAATAATAATGAACGTATAATACCTATTCATCGTTACCTAAATCAGCTGATACACCGATACACATTATTACACACCTAATGAGCCAAAATTGTATTGATTATTATTATTTCGCGAACAAAAGTAATTATAAAGTGATTAATTAATTATTTTTTATTGAGATACGCAATTCATGCATAAAGTGCTGATAGTAACATTATTAATATTATTATGTTTATCAAATCTGTGAGCCCGATCGGAAACAACTATAACATTTAAACAGTGCAATATAAATCACTTGATTATTGAAAATTCTCATTACAAAAAAAAAGTTAGTATAAACCACGTCATATCATGTTTATGTATATTATATACAGATATAAGATTGTAATGTGAACTACCGTTCAAGACGACAAAAATAAAAAAGCATAATTTACATGGAATTGAAATTCTTAAATATTAAACCAGCAAGGAAAAGTTTAAATAGGAAATACGAGCGAGTTATCGCTCTAAAACGTTAAAGTCGAATATTCAATATACGTCGTCGTTTGAAACCATAATTATGTTTATTAAAAAATGAAATTAATTTCGCGACGGCGTAAGCAATTTGATTGCTTATGTGCTTTTTATATTCGTATTACAATTATTAATAGTCGTATTTACGGTGTTGCGCATGGATAACTTTTGTAACATTTTTTTTTTTTTTTTAATATAAAATATTCACTTGACTTTATTGCAATTGATTAAAAATATCGTCAAAATTCGTCCACAGAACTACATGAACATACTTCATCGTCGACTTAGACGAAGCGTATTTAAATAAAGTCCCAAGGACAAATTGTACAATCAAACAGTTCAATTTATACGTTTTGAAGTCATGATGAACGAATAATTTTGAAGCTTGATTATCTGTGATGCTAAATAATTGCTGATTCGCGCAACAGTTAAAATTGATGAAACAGTAATATTGTCTTTTACGTTATTTTGGAGAAGAGTTGGTTTGTATACATTTTTTACTATACTATTATGCCCGGTCAGGAATTATTTGAACGTAAACAATTTTTTTTATGCTGTAATAAATTTTAAGCGTTTAGGTGCGCATCTGTCACCAAACAGAATTCACCAGTCAAGGATTAATGGATTTTAAAGAAATGTAGATATCATTTTACCATATTATTATAGATAAGTACTAAATAAATGTCCATTACACATATCGTTAAAATAATTGAATTGGAACTTATGGTTTTAAATCGCTTTCATCTTTACAAATTAGTTGATCGCCTGTACACAGAACACACTATAAACACTCTGAACTTACCTATATTCGATTTGAAATTATTTTTTATGGTTAAATTATGATTATCATCAATGTGATAGACGACAAAAACTTATTAATTACAAACGTTATGGTATTTTATATTTATTCGAAAATTGTTATATTTTGTTTTTTAAATGAATCCAATAAACTTCTGATAATACGTCATATTATATAAGAATTTATGAAGTTTTATGTTGTATCGCTTGTATGTCTCTTAAACATATTTTAAATAATAAAAAGGTACTCGAAAAATAATTTGAATTTATTTTCTTAAAACAATTTAAAGATTTTCTAAAGGATATGTACCAAGCTGATACTTGAAGATCCGTCCGAAATACAAAGAGACACGTATTAAATATATGAAGGTAAAAAAGAATAAAACGTTTGATAAAGATTGTTGACATTTTTATATCCTTTATTTATCAGAATTCGAACCAGATACGATCCGAGTGAGGAGGGTCCCTAGATTGGCTGGTATAGGTTTTATGGCTGAATTGGCAATTTAGAATCCGCAGCCAATGTTGGGCGTTTGCCTATTTCTATTACCATTTGAGAAACCACCTTTTCGACATTTTTAATAAAATGTGTACATTCAGTTTTAATTACGTATAGGAGGTACCTATACTATATTTTAGATCAGTAATCATACATTAATTTATGATTGAACATTTTTAATATTCAATTAAACTTTCTAAAGATTTAACTAGTTAATATTCGAAAACCGTAATTTGTGAAAAAAAAAATTCAATTTGAAATTACCAAAATAGTTAACTCTTTTAAAATTAAGTGATATTTTTTTTTATTAGGTATTTAGGCGTGTCTCTGATTTACATATTTTAAAATAACTTGCTTAAATAAATTGACCTTTTTTAATGTAATTTGCGATAAACAATTTCCCATTCTTTCTACAAATATTTTCAATGTGAACACAAAATTATTCATCCCATGGTATAATGCTATAACCGTATTTTTAATTATAATATTACAAATCAATTATATATTTTATATTTGTCATCATTTTTAGAGTTTAAGAATTTAAATGGGTAACCTAAATGTATTAATTTCGCATTTTACAATAGTCTTAGTACCTTGAGATCATAATTATTTTTAGATAATAACTATTGTAGGTACCAAATTGCAAATAGTAATTTACAAAAGCATGCATTTTAGTCAATTGTTCGTGACAAGAATAATATTATAATATATAATCAGTGTGAAATTGCGAAACATCAAAGAAAATAATTTATTATTGCTTGCATACATTATTTAAATGTTTCATTTCTTTACTTGTCCTAACCTTTTTTTTCTTATCGTAAGTATGTTTTTGGGTATTTTCATAATAATTATTCCAGGTACTGTAATAAAAAAAATGTGCACGACAGTCGCAAATAATATTTAGACATACATAATAATATTCTTAAAATCTTAATGGACCATAATTTTGAATATTTTAACTTATGATAGTATGCAAATAAACTGTTGGTGTTCTTAACTTAGAACGTCTTCGAAGGACTTATAATTAATATGAAATATAATTCAGTTGTTTCTTTTTAACAATTAAAATGTATGTTCTATAATTAAATATAGACATATTATTACATAAACAATAGCACCACAGGTCGACAAATTTAAGTCTAGGCGATGAAAGCCATTGGTTATATAAATGTAAAATTATAATACTGAATCTACTAAATTTTAGTACTAAAAAAATATAACAATGATATAATACTATAAAATACTCGTTGTGACTTTTTTTTCATAGTTCCAAGTGTCTTTTAACATAAGATGTACTCACGTAAAAATTGAAAACTGAAATTGAAATGTTCCATTAAAAAAAAGATGTATAAAACAGTAAACATATTATAATACAATAGGTAATTATTATTATAGTAGTCATTGCTTTCATTTTCACTTTGATTGTAAAGTAAAAATAAAAAAATATTATGATACACTATTTGTGTTTGATTAAAGTTCAAGTGCAAAAATGTTTGCATAAATGTTATTTCATAATAATAAATACAAATTATTTGTTACCGTAAGTATTATATAACAATAAAAAAAAAGTCGTTTATTTTTCCTGAAATATATTTAGCACATTTAATGGATTTTTAATCTCATTCCATTGCCATTTTATTTTGAAACAAAATTTTGCACCTGCAGTAGTTCGTGTTTGACTCATAAACGATTTTTAATTTTGTATTCTATTAATATTGCACCAAAATAGTATTTTATACACTTAAATATGACGTGATTCAATTATTCTGACTTTTTGTAGGTTCGTAATTATTAAAAATACAATCCATTTTATTCTTTTTATTGACGTCAAAGATTCATTTTTGTCGTTAACTTGATGAAAAGCTGTTTGAAAGATTGCGATGTTGAATAATTTGACTTGCAATCAGCATTCTTCTCATTTTTATTCTCAGTTTTATCAACTTATAATTTATGTGGAATTTTCTCGTTGAATAGGTTCATTGTTGATTATAATTTATTATTTTAAATTTACGTTTTTGAACTAACCTCAGTCCTTGATGTAACTCTCTTTGTTTTTTTTTTTCAATTTTTATTTGTATTATTGATTTAAGTATTTTTTTTTTATGCCCTCATAATAATGTATACAAATACTGAGTTAAAATATTTGCTGTAAATCATCATAATGGTTATTATGATAATTATACTTAATTACACATTAACTAAAATGTTTTATTCACGTTGAAACAAAAAAAAAAAAAAATGTCCATAAAGACTTCAAGATACCTTACATAATTAATTTAAATAAAAATAAAAATAATTTAGCAATTACGGTTGACTTGATTACAATCAGTTAAAACGTAAAATTATACTAGCTCGTATAATATAATGTCTTAGTATTCAGTTTTTATTAGCAAGAATAATTTAAACGTCAAAAACAATTTATTACAGTATTTTTCCTACATATAAAATAGTATGATTCTAATTCGAATAAGTATTGCAAAGATTATTAGTTATTTTAATTATGCACATTGATTGGCGTTGTACTTTTGGAAGTATCTATTAAATTATTGTGTTATCTAAGTAGTATTTAATTCAATTTTTTTGTATTTTTTTTATCTGCATACATTTTCTCATATTGTTTTGATTACTTAAAGTACATAATATCAATATGTGTAGTGTCGTACAAGGCCGTATATGAAGGAGGGGGGTTTGGGGGTTCAACTAAATGTTAATATTCTCAATCTTCATACACCATACAATTTTGAAAATAGTTTGAATCGTTTTGAGCTATTTAAGGGTCATTTTCAGTTTTCAATTTTTTTAGTTTTTTTTTCTATAATTGTCAATTAAATTTTGTTTGTTGCGTAAAAAACAGTGAAAATTTACTCCAAGGTTCCTGTTATATTGTTAGTATAATAGTAGTTGAAAAATATTGAAAATAAATAGCACAATTTTTTTTCGAAAGCATTTTAAGTTTAAATGTTGACAAAATTTATCAAATTTAAATTTAAAAATTATTTTGCAGTTAAAAATGTATAAAATGCTCAACTTTTATAGCTAAGGAATTGAAATTAAAACAAGTTTCCACGTAAAGAGCTTATAACTTATAATATATTAATAACTTTATTCACAATAATATCATCAAATATTATACTTAGTAATATCATAGGCAGGCTGACCTAATCGTCTTATTGGCTCAGAATCGTTTTTCTAATACAATGATATTATATCATTGGATTCAAATTTAACACAATCCATTACAGTGACTCACTTGTAACCTTCTGTACAGCAGAGCGACACCCACTTACCCACCTTTTTTTTGTTTAAAATAAGTGTTAGTTGTTTTTTTTTAATTAGGTACCTACAATGAAAATATTATTTGATTTAAGAAAAAAAAAAATTTGTTCCAGCTACGGCCTTGGTATCGTATAATGTTCTTGAGGGCCCGTCCCGTTAGTTCATATAATAAAATAAATAATAAAATATTGTAATAGCCCATCAGAGAGCTATCTATCTCTAGGTATACGTTTTACACGCAATCAAAAAGTATAATAATTATATTGTGGTGAAATAATAGTTAAAATATTTCAATATAATATGTATTGTATTCAGACGCTTCCTACAAGTTACGAACAACTACAGAGTAATTCACCAAGTCATCACCAGCATCTTTATGCTAACCCGCATTTTATCCTTTAATCATGCATTTGTTTCAATTGTGATTTTTGAATATTTTAAGTATACTGAAAGTTTATAATATATTTCAAATGATGTTTTCTACCATTTGAGTAATGTTCTATACAAACTTACTTCGTTCGTATCTTCTCAATCTACCATCATTCGAATCTTATATAAATTCAAATGTGTAATAATTTTCTTCTTAAGACGACGCTACCCATACGCATTTGTTGTCTCCATCTTACACACTCACGACACAGCAAATTGTCGTTCACTAGTTTTAATAGTGTGCTATTAGTTTTGATATTAGAGTGAATTGACCTATTATAAAACTTTTAGGGAATAACATTATCTGTGGTTAAGCGTTGCCGATTTTTCGAAATTTTCATTTTCAAGCAAGATACGGGTACGTGAATTATCAAATATTAAAAATGCTCATATATCTAGCTTGAAAATTAAAATATCGAATAAAAGCCAACGCTTAAGCACAGATAGGTAATGTTACTATCTAAACGATTGATAATAGGTCAAATCACTCTAATATCAATACTAACAGCACACAATTGAAACCATTAATCGAACATTTTTTCTATGTCGTATCCTCTTAACTCCGCACTTTAACCAATAATAACAGCGAATGTCTGATAAGTATACTGAGCCACTACATAGGCAATCTGTCGGACAGACAGTCCCCTTTGCATTCTTTTAAATAAAAGTCGTCCTCTCTCGACTTAATAAATTCATAGAGTGTTAAAGAAAAAAAAATGGGAGCAGGCATTAGTGTAGTGAATCACTCCGTACATGTATACGTAATGATGATGGTAAAAACAAAACCGTAGCTGTGATGAAAAACGGTCTCTAGCAGTATTATTTAGATCATTTAAATATTTTAAATAATGTCATATATTATAATAATAACAAAATATTTAACACAGCACAAAGGGATGAAAATATGATTTTAAATATTTTTCATACATTTGAATTATTATAAGCGCATACCTAAATTATAATAATATCATATTCAACAAAAATCGATAAATTTTGTATTACGCTTTCGGTTGCGCGTACATGCGAGTAAGTCGATGATCTAAATGGCAAACGGCTGTTTTCCCCTGAAATACGTCCATTGTTGTGGTATTCAAGGATTAAGGGTCCTAAATCCTATTTAACATCATACACTCATATTTTATACCTACGTCGTGCGGTTTATGCGGCGCGCACGGCACGGAATCATTTCTGCAATTCGTAGCAGATGTGAAATTAAAAAGAAAGAAAATCCCTCGGCACCAATTTGTCGGGTTTGGCGGCATTTTGTTTTCAGCCGCTGTTTTGCATACGGCGTACTTGTAAGCCATATAATATTGATGCGAATTCCTCGCTGAATTCAGCATGTTAATCGATTTATGGTCGTTGTTAAATAAATTGAATCTTTTTTTTTGTTTTAATTTCACTTATAGAAAGGATCAATACTTTCCGAGCGATAAGAACGCCTAACCCGTGAGCACATTCAGTTTTTTGCTCATAAGTTTACCAATAAATAATATTATGTGAGGTTCTATTGTTCTTGCATTTTATTTTTACTTATTAATATGGTACCAACTATTGGCAATTAATTATAATAATATAAAGTACTACGCTTAATTTCTCCGTTTGAGTAATTGTATTCCGATAAACGTATTATGAATCTATACTGTTTAAAACACTTTTATTTTTTAGAAAAGTTATTATTCTTTTGCGTCGGTGTACCAGCTGCGTCGTTTTGTGAACTAATTTGACTGATATTGACAATTCGCCTACGGGGGATCGGAAATAGCACTTGATATAAATCGAATGTGGTTCAGACTTCTCTCTAAATTTTCCTGATATATCTCTGAGTACGATTAAAAATGTTCAAAAACTGGCTATAAGTAGTTTTTGAGTACTGATGTAATAAGCTACAAACATACATTTTCATCTCGTAATATTTTTAAATTCTTTATTCTAAATTGTAAACGTGACGAATTGATGCATGCTTTTATCTGCCCGAGTAACCATTGGCAACTAATACTAATATTTTCTCCTATTACTGTAAATTGTAAGCTGTTATAGACAAAAAATTCCATCATAAATCACAAAATCCTTTCTTAAATCTGCAATAAAAAATTCAGAGCCACTTATCAAGATAAAAACTATCCTATCCCTCATCGAGTTGGACCAAGCGAGAGACATTTACAAAGTTTCATTAAAATCGGTCAAGTGGTTTCGGATATTAGAGTGTTTGAACATCGTGACATAATAATATTATAAAGATTGTACTATTTTGATGTATTTTGTAAGACGGCGTCTTGTATATGCAATATGACTACATTGCTGACATCTTAAATAATATAAATTTTATTATTGATTCATCCCGTATTATAAATTATATTTTTATCACCATAATTTTAAATACAATATACAATATATACATCATAATATTATATACAAGCTATTAATAAATAATATGAAGTTTTAACTTATCTTTGTACACGGATAATCGCGTGAATACATTAGTTGTTAATAGTTATAAATTATATATTATTGTTTGAGGAGTTATAATGTATTACCGCCAGACAAATAATTTATCGATACGTATTATAACACTACATGATAAATAGTTATAATTATATCTTTGTATTTGTATGTGGGTTCGGATCTACGATTATAACTGTTTCCAATAAGTTTGTTTGATATATCGTAAGTAATTCTAACACTACAATACTAATGAAATAAGTTTTCCTCTTGTTTCGTAATAATCGGACACTCGATGACATTAAACACAATACCTGTTATTATATAACATGGTATTATAATATTATACAAATTATTTGACCAAGTCACTGGGTACTTTTTATTAATCCCTTTCTTTTAAAAACATTTTTATAAAACAATTAAAATATTATTTTATTGTTGAGTCCCACCATTATCTATTATAATACGATGTTAGGTACATAATTCGTTTTTTATCTTATCATTCTAACTTTAAACAATAACTTTAAGGGAGTTTGCAGGGTACTTTCCGAAATGAATCTTTTTTAATGTCCCGAGTGCGTCCGGAAGAAGGTATCACACGAATGCGTCCAAAGAAAATAATATCATATTTTTGACGTAGCCAGCGTCCCAATCAATTTAAGGCGCTCTGTGTTCATTCACAAGGAATAAGTGAACATCTCAAGAAATGTTGGTTATTATTATTTATTTTATTTTTTTGGCTTGTCTCAACCATTTATACATATTTTAAATATAGACGAATGAGTGTACTCATTTTTATAATATTTTTTTTTTTTTAGTATCTTTTTTTATAATTTAATTACATGTATTTTTTGAAATTATTTTCCAAAATTAAAAACGCGTTTCACTAATATTGTCTTATTTCTCGCATCAGTTCACTACTCGCACTTATTGAACGTAAATGAGTCGTGCTCCGTTAAAATAAAACGCAGTTTCCCCACCATTGCCACGGTCGTTGGTGTAAAAATTACGTATATAATTGAAGGTCTGTACTACAGTTAGGTATAGCCGATGGTCGGTTTGTTTTGTCTCTTAAAAGTTTTGGCTGGGGACCGAGGATGCACTCGGGCTATTCAATATATAATTTGTCGATATAAGACTGATGGCGAAATCGGGCTGCGAAAAAGATAAGTATTAAAATCGGGACGCACCCGGGAAATCTCAATTTTTAAACATGTAGAACATTTATTTTTTACCTTATCATCATTTCAGGTCATCATCATGAGTAAGTAGGTATTGACGTATTGTACAACTATAAACAACGTAAATATTGTAATATTAGTGCTGCAGTTTTCTGTACTAATTTTATTTAGGTATTATAACTTGATTTATTCGTTACAAATGGAAAAACTATAATATTATGGTTTCTTGTTTGTAATATTTGAATTAAATATAAATCTCTATAGCTTGTGATTTTAACATTGTTTTTAATTCAAAAGGACAAACAAATAGGAATTGATGAAAAAAATGTATCATAAATATTAATGAGTTAGCTTTATACAGTTCATTTTTTTTTTTTTTTTACAAAGAATTGCATAATTCTGGATTTATAAAATATGACGTTTATTATGTTTATATAAAATCACTTTTCAGTCGAACACAATAATTTTAGTTTATCCAGTTATCGAGTAAAGTGTATGTTGACTGTTAAGATGCACACAGTCTTATGAATGTTTTCAATAAAACACATAGATTTCAATGTAAAAAAATTTGAAATATGACACATTATCATAATAAAAATAAATCCATCAAATATAGTCATCTAAAAATCTTATTGTGTCTTACAACTATACTCGGTAGAAGTTTTTCTGGATGATTTGGTTGAACATTGGAAACAAAAGGTCCCCTCACTATCATATTAACCCTTTTAAAACCTTTTACCCACATTCACCTTTACTGTCTCATTTTATTATAACGTTTATGCATCCCCTCCTTTTACACTGTGTGAACTACGTCACATTTGACCTAGTTTATAATATATATAACTCAATAGTTTTTGAAATATTATACTATTATCTACACATTATCTTTAAGTTTTATAATATGTATTGCAAAGGATTTTTTTCATTATCATATTTTTCATCCTCTTAGTTTTTTACAATATTCAAACGAGAACTAGGGAAGCGGAAATGGATTATGAATAGAATTTTACAAGGGATGTGTTCACTGGCTTTAATCATGAAGTTCATACAGTAATGCGAAGAACAAATGACAAGAAAACTTGTATAAAGCTTTACCGGAACATAATTTTTAATTTCATGGGCTTTAAAAGAGTGTACATTGCGTATTTAAGAGACGAAAAATAAAAATTTCAATATTTTATATGAATATAATTATATGCTCGTCATGTATTGTCTAACCACTTTACAAAACTAAAAAAAAAGAACGTTTACATTCGTAATCATAATATTTTATTATAAATCATTTTCAATACAAAATCTGATGATTTCAGTGTCAAAATGCCACCACCGTTGATTATATAATATAATTATAATATATGGTATACGAAATTATGGTCACTTCGGTATTGACAGCCGTCTATTAAGGGCGTGGGTCTCACTTGAAAAAAAAAACAGTTAGTAACTCCAAAGTCTGTTATTTGACATGAGAAATAAGTGTTTAAAAATATGGTCATTATATTATTATGTGAACTATGCCTACTCGAAATTTCAAAAACTCAAAATTTAAACGATCACATAAGTAAAATATCCGTGAGCACAACGAATCATCCTGTACAATATTCTCGACGATTACCTACATCATAATGTGATTTTCCCATACCAGAAGCATTTCAAATAAAATATAATTTTGTACGTCAATACACGGTGCAGTTTAATGTCCATGGCTAGGTAACTGTTTTGGTATTGATTATAGTATAAAGTATATTATTTATATGTGTAATAACATTATCGTGGGTGTATTTTGCATCTGACCGAATAACTGTGCAATTATGCCACGTAATAAATTACGTTTGTAGGGTCCACGTGTCAAACGGTGAGGCAGTTATGTTTATCTAAATATACTCGATGTAGTTGAGCATCAAGTGAACAATTATTTTTGTATACGATAATTTAAATGCAGAGCCATGTAGGCATATTTTATGTAAAAAAAAAAAAAATAATGCTAAAATTGAATTTTATATTTCTATTGAGCATTCGCATTTTAATATGGTTATATGATTTAAAATGTTAAACAAATGTTAAACAAATGTGTGTTGAAATTCACAAAGTAATAATTTTTTAGCAAACACGAAAGTTATTGATGCGGAATAATACGGTGGGACAATACCCTGTATTATATTAATTCAGTATTGTTTTTATTATTATTATTACCTTATTATATTGCATTTATAAAATTTCAATAAAACGTTAACATTGGTTCAGAAATACTTATGACGCTCTTACAATAAACATCAAAAACAAAATCGAGGAAACAAATCGACAAGATTTGTGGTTATAGCTATAAAAAAATATGTACGAATATCCAATTACGAACGTCCATCACAATCACTGTATAATATCCCACAATATTAATATAAAAGTAAAAATTGTAACAACTCTTTATTCAATCTAATTTAATTACAAAAATGAATTATAAAATATTATTATTATTATTTTTTTTACTACTTACGAGTAATGTTGTAGTAGTAGTAGATAGCGGTGCATCCGAATTGCATGCCAAAAAAATTAATATAAATCGGGTCGTCTGATTTGCATGCGGTCTCTTGGAGGGGTCTGTCCGAATTGCATGCCGTCTCTTGGTGGGGTATGTCCGAATTGCATGCCGTCTCTTGGTGGGGTATGTCCGAATTGCATGCCATCACTTAGAGGGGTATATCCGAATAAATAACTTACTTTTCAACTGGAGGATCAGGATTTTGTTACATTACAATAAAACATATAAATATTGTAGAAGGCGACACTGTGAATAAGAATCATAAAAATATTATTTTTAAATTTGGTGGTTTTTTTTTGTTGACATTTCGGGCAATCGGGCACACAATATTACAATTCAAATAAACAAAATAATATATAATAATAATTCATAATAATAAAATATGTCAATATAGAAACATCTTTTTTTGAATAATAAAATAGTATAATAGCATTTTTTAAAACGGTTAATATTACAATGAAAAATTACGTTACAGTATAATAATAATAATAATAATAATAATAAATTAAAAAACAACAATAATAATAATAATATTATAATAATAGGCAGAATACAATTATAATAATATAATTATCTATATAGTATATAGTCATAATATATTAAACATTTAGTTTTGTTTATTTTGTTGTCGGCAATGACATGTATTTTTTTTAAAAAATTAGGAAAGTCCAAAAAAAAGTTTAAGTTGTTTGAGTACATAGTAAATAAACGTGTGGTGTACAGCATGCAATCCAGACAAAGCCCTCTAAGAGATGGCATGCAATTCGGACAAACCCCTACAAGAGACGACATGCAGTTTGGACATTTTTTTTTTTTGGCATGCAATTCGTATGCAGCCGTAGATAGTTGATTTTTATGTAATTGATTAAATCAAAATTAAATCATGACACGTGCTGTTATTTATTTTGTCGATAACGACAAGTGTTTCAACTATATTATATTTTTTGTATATTAAACAGTTTGAGGTGTCTTCTGTGTGGGAGTAATGTTGAAGCCAAAACCTTCCATCCGAACAAATACCGTTTTGCACAAAATATAATTATAAATCATTGTTTAGACCTTTTCGGGGGCATAGGTTTTGTCCCACTGAAGCCCATTAAAGCTTTCCAAACCGTTTATCGTCATTTATACTACGACTTTTCAGGTACCTATAGGTACTGTTATGTTACAGCTACAATAGTGCATCGAGCAGATTGATCACTTCGTAACGCATAACCAAATACAGGCAAACCAAATACATTATTGGTTCTCGAGAATTTGTAATTTTTTTAACATTCTTTCAACGAAATAACATATAATGTTTTCAAACAAATTAATGGGATTTATTGCTTTAAATACGTAACAACACTAGTAAGTAAACAATGGAGCATCAACGGTCTGGAGAAAATGTTCCATTTGTAGAGTGTACACAAACACGGACGACTTTGTTCGAAACAATAATGCCACACAAATACGCCATCATAATAATAATATAATCAATATGAACGACTTAGGGAAATGAGTCGTCATTCGTCAACATAAATTTGTCTAATCATCGAAACCGATTTCAACCGTAAACCAAAAACCACTTCTGACTTCAGTGTCTCAAACCGTTGGCACGTCGTCAGTTTAACTGCTTATGCCTAACTCACGCCTGTTCAAACATACGTCTAAGTGCATACTTCTACAACATTTCTATTTGACACTCGTTTTAGATATATAGTTTAATAATAACATACTTTAACCATAATATCACTTGGACAGGTTGACATATTGTGCCAACATAATTTTAATTATAATAACGATAGTATTTGTCGTTAGTATAATTCCATCGTATTAATCACGAATAGTGATGCCAAATAAAACGTAGTATTACCTTAGTATAGTGAGTCGAATTTGAAACAATAGGTACCCTTGATAAGCATGTTGCTGCAAAACGGCGGCGGCGCACTTGTTCTATAATTTATTGAAGTTTTAAATCTTTCCTTTTTGGTCATCTACAGATTAACGCGTTGGTATATTCGTATTAAGTATAAGAGGTAGGTTTTATTTCAAGCTTCTTAAGTTTTAAAACCCTCTCGAGAAACTTATATAGCGTGGTATTTAGCTGTGAGAACCCTCGTGACCTGACGACGTGTCCGGCCACAACAATCTACCGTTTTTTTAAGTTTAAATTAAATTTTTTTAATTGAATTGTATTGAATCTGCAGTCGACGAATTTCGTATATATTGAATAGCACATGAGTAAAAATTATGCAGCGACGTATTCGTTATTCTATTATAGCTTTCCAATCTACAAAAAGAAAACCTAAAAGAGAAAAAAGTGCTCTGCTGTACAGTAGGTTACAAGTGGGTCACTGTATAATGGATGGTATTAAATTTTAATTCAATGATATAATATCATCGTATAAGAAAAACGATGCTGAGCGGAGACGGTCTGTCAGTCTAGGTATAAGACATATTTTATACTTATCTATGGTACGTATAAAAAAAAAAAATTGACCTATAATAGGTACCTATAATAGATTCCAAATTAATTATATAACAATATCAATTAGGTACTTATAACGCGTTATACATCAACAACAAACCCTGGAACTATCATAGATATAAAATAGTGTACTTTAGAAGTTTCAAGTACCCATGAATAATATTATACAATCACGTCAAAATAATTAAAATAGTTATTCTAGGTTTTTTATTATGTAATATCGTCCAAACTTGAACTTAAAATTACTATAAAATTAAAATTTGATTACTTATGTATTTTTTAGAAATTTTAATAACAGAATTAACTACTTACGCGGAATCTTATTATACACTTTCAATCCTTAGGTATAAAAGTTGAACGTTTTATAAATTTTTAACTACAAAATAATTATTCAATTTTATATTTGATAAATTTTGTCAAAATTCGATCTTTAAATGCTTATAAAAAAAAATTGTGCCTATGTATTTTTAATATTTTTCAACTGATATTGTAACAATATATCAGGAGCTTTGTATTACATTATTACACTTTTTGGACAAATAAAATTTTATTGATATTAATAGAAAAAAAAACTAAAAAAATTGAAAACTGTAAATGTCTGTAAACAGCTCAAAAAGGGTCAAAATATTTTATTTTATTTGTATGGTGTATAAAAAATGCTAATATAAACATTCTGTGAAATTTTCATGTATCTACAGTTATACGTTTTTGAATTACAACAAAATAAGGAAATCGATACATAGTAGTGAATATCCAATGTTGTAAAAATTTGAATTTCAAACGCTCATAAAAATTTAATTTTACTTTTTTATGGACGTTTTTTTTTTTTGATAAAGGTAGATAATCGTTTAAGGAATCTTGTATTATATTTTAAAATCTTAGATTTAAAAAGCAAAATTTCTACGAATTCTTAACTCGAAAGAATTTTCTAATTTTTGTGATTTTTCCATAATTTGTCAATTTTTGAACTTTAAATGCTTATAAAAAAAAACTGTTACTAAGGATATTTAATACATTTTTTTCATCTGCGTTTGAAACAATATACTAAAAGCCTTCTATTACATTTTCAAGCTTTTTTAACCAACAAATAAAAATATGTTATTGATATTTTTAGAAAAAGTACTAAAAAAAAAAATGGAAAATGAAAATGTCCCTCTAAACAGTTAAAAATAAATCAAAATATTTTGAAAATTTTACCGTGTATAGAATATGCAATTGTAAACAACCAGTGAAAATTTCATGTATCTACGGTCATTTAATGTTGTACCAGAAACCAAATTCAATTTTGTGAAAAATCGATTTTTCGTAATAATTCCCGTTTTTCCTTAATTTTTCTTTTGTTTTTCTTGGCGCTTTTGAAAATTACTGGGAATTTTTCGACTTCCCCAATGCACCAACGATATTCAGTTTCCAATCAAACAAGATACTGAAGTTGAAAATCGAAGTATTATTTCGACTACTTATCGTGCACACAGACACAAAAAAAAAAAAAACACACATCATTGTAAAATCAATACATTCATCGTTTCACTAAGAATCTAAAACAAGAAAAAAAAATAGTAAAATACCTACGTATCAAATGATATCATATCGCAAAGTATACACCGCCGTGGTGTTATTCATATTAAAAAAAAAGCTATTATTAGGCTTTTTGGTTAAGGTTAGAGTGTATTACCGCATAATATTATAATGCATCATTTTTATAATACTAGATATTTTAGATATTTATTTCTTGTTTTTTATTTACATCAAACCACCATTCAAATATGGACGCTTAAATTGAACTATTTAATATTAATTTACAATGTATAATGTAAACCGTATAACTAACGTTTAAAGAAGAGTACAGAATACGCGTTTATAATAGGTACACCTTTATTATTTATATTTTTGTATTTTAGAAACATATTCAATGAATATACAACTCATACAAGACGTAGATTTCGTAAACAAATAACAGCTCCAATCTAAAATCGTTCTTGTAACCCAATAATGTTTATTTCACTTTCTAATCCACAAAAACAAGACCAAAAAGAATAAAACAAGAAAAATAATAGTAAAATATCTATGTATCAAATTATATCATTATCGCAAATTATACACCGTGGTGTTATTCATGCAGTTTTAAAAATAAAAAATAGCTATTATTAGACTTTTTGGTTAAGGTTAGAGTGTATTACCGCATAATATTATAACGCGACATTTTTATAGTACTAGCTAGTAGTGTTGGAAAATTTCATGAAATTTAAAAAAATGAAATATTTCGTGAAATATGTGAAATATTTCAGTATTTTAATATATTTTGTTTTATTTTTAAATAAGTTTTATATTTACATATAATTGTCATAAATTACCTTCATCACTATATGGTACCTGTATGTATACCTAACCTTTGGTATTATACATTTAAATTGGTATTCAAAATTTTTAAATATTTTAATGTTTAAATGATGCAAGTAGGTATACAATATTATACATGTACATTGTATACTTACTGAATTCTGACATTAGAATTTAGAACTTATTTCATGAAATATTTCTCATACTCCAAACACTACTAGCTAGGTGTTTTAGATATTTATTTTTTGCTTTTTATTTACATTAAACCACCATTCAAATTTGGACGCTTAAATAGAATTATTTAATATTAATATACAATATGTACTGTACAAGGTATAACTATAACGTTTAAAGAAGAGTACACAATACGCGTTTATAGTAGGTACGCCTTTTTTATTTATATTTTCGTATTTCAGAAACATATTCAATGAATACAACTCGCACAAGACGTAGATTTTGTAGACAAATAACAGCTTAAATCTATAACGTTATTCTTGTAACCTAATAATGCTTTATCGCACAATAGTTTACAGTTCCAACGTTTTCCGAAATACCTAGTCAAGAAGATTTTCTTTTTTTCTGCTTTATTATTATATAAATATATTATTTTATTTAGAATCGACTTTTGCCATTATACAACTGCACAATTTATGCGACGGCGGTGTGCTTAAAATTATTGGATACAGGCACAGCAGAGAGTATCCCATTAAAAATATGTTTACGAATCATATCAAACAAATATCATAATGATGACGATACCTGCCTACTATATGTTTGTATAGTTTCAAATAGAATATTTAAATGTGTTTTCTTTGATCCCGATAGTGCATTGTTTACATATGGTCCAAAGCAATTATACGCAAATATAAGCGGATTGCTTTCGATGAAAAGAGAACCTGCAAAACCAGACGTGTGAGTATTGTATACCTTATCAATAGTTTCGGCTGGGATATGGTCTAATTGGAATGGAGAGACAAAGGTCTGTGCAAAGATAGCTGACGTACATGAAATCCTCCATGAATGGAGAGTGTTTTACCATGACGGATCCAAAACCTATAATAAGAGGACAAATCTAATCAGTTAAGACAATGATAACGATGAAAACAACAATTTAAAATGTATTAATGTGACTTTGATGCGATTAAACCATTATACTATTTAAACCAAAATGTTATGAATATAATATGAAGCGTTTATTAAAATATATATTGTAGTACAAATATAATTCTATTCTAGCATTAGTGAAAAACATAGTATACAGTTAAAATAAAATTCGTATTGTTCGGAAGGAAAAAAACAGAGGCATAAAATATTATTCGTCCGGTTTAATAAAAATGGAATTAACTACATATTATTATTAATTATTGTTATTTTCTTCAAATATCGTACAGATTTTTATAACTTTGGTCCGATCGGCTCGATGTGTATCTATCCGATGATATTAATTATTTACAAAGAAATATAAATAATAAATAATATACGTTTGCATGTAATCTATACAATTCAGAGTGCATGTTTTTTATTCATGGCATAACATATTATATAGGTACCTATTATACAAATTAATTTTATGTAATTAAATTTTTTTTCAAACTTGTCGCAACTACTAAAAATATGTACTCAATATGAGTTATATTTTTTAGAGGGGAGTGTATAAATTAATGAAAAACGTAAATACAATTTAAAATATATTATATTATTTTGTTGCGTTCGTTCAGCATAACCACTAAAACAGTTTTTCTAAGAATCGTACAGCATCCAGTTTGCGGTTGAGCATAATATAATATAATATAGTTTGTGCATTTGTTGGTACTATAGCTTTTACCTAAAACGAATAATAATTTTAATTCATTACATGAAATAAACAGAATTTTTTTTTTTACCAAACGAAATACCATAATATTATTGTTCATGCAGACGTACAGTACGCATCGTAATATATAAATGTACCCTTGGATTTTATGCACATTTTCCACTAGGTGTTGAATTCCATGAGACCGATGAAAATAATTTTTTGAAATGATAAACATTTCAGATTCTAAACGTTCTGGTTTTACTATGATGTGGTTTTTTTTGCATTTGTATAGCTTTCATCTAGTATTAAACTAGAAAAATATCCTCAATGTTAAGGGGATTTCCAATTTTAAGTAGGAAAAAAAACCACCAAAAATGGGAATACATGAAATATAATTATTGATTATCGACAAAATCGATTTTGATTTTTTGACATATGGTTCGTTTGGTCCATATATAGTTAAAATTTAAAGTATCGCTACTTAGAATTGTTTTTTGGTTGAACCGTTATATCTTTGAATACAAATTTAATTCATCCATTAATGGAATTTCATATTTTAAATGGAGAGATGAATGTTCTGGTTTTACTATGATCTGGTTCTCTGGTTTTGTTTATTTTAATTTTTACAACTTAATATTTTCATGAAAATGTTGACGTATAAATTACCAGTATAGATAATACGAATAGCTTTTTTTATTTATAACCATTTTTTTAACAAGTGTGTTACTGTACACTGAACAGTTCTTCTAAACTTAAGTGTTTCAAAAAAAAAAAAATACTCGGTATCTCGGTAAAAAAAATTATATATTGTTTCGAAATATAAAAACCTACTGTTAGTGAAAAAACTTAAAATAGCTCTAAAATAAAAAAATATGTGTTTTGTATACAGTAAAAAACTTCAATCTATCTAAAACACTATTACAAATTATAATCTTAATAATATGTATCATAATATATTTTTTTTATTTTTTTATTTACGGTACATAATCAACTACTAGGTTATTAGCTTACAACAAAATAAATACAATTTTTTCTTAAATTAAGATGTTATCAATACGTTTTAGAAATGTAACGATTTTGTTGGTATTGGCTTGGATTGGGTTAAGGGCTTTGAAGAAATTGTCAATAAATATAATATATTATATTCGACGATTTTGGAAAATATTCGTTCAATTTCCTTGTTAGTATTTTCTATAATAGTATGCCAACCTAATATAAAAATAAATATGAAACATTCTTAAGTCTTAACATTTCTGAATAGAATCTAACACTCCTTTTTTGCTCAGAATCATTTTTTTTTTGTATACACAAACGTATCATGCTAGCTACTACATTTTAATTAAATTACAATTATACTTGTCATAAAAATATTAATTTTTTTATTCAAAGTTTTTACACTTTTCTTATATCGCAGCAAGAAATAATAGATAACTTTATACGAACGAATGCTAATGATTTTTAGAAATAATTTTCTAGTGAAAATAGGATAGACGTATAGAGCTGTGGATACACATTACACTACATAATTTAAATGCTTGTAAATAATAAATGTCTCGGCAAATTCGGTGTTTACACCGCTATACTAAAACTATTAAAAGTACTTAAGAGCTCATATGAGGCACCCTGAAATCAAAAAATAATGAAAAACAATTATCTCTAAAATAATGCAAAGTGAATTGTATAGTATCTAAAAAATCGTCAGTATGATATAAGACATATTACAGAGTTTTGAACAACTCTGTACGGTTGTTGTATTAATTTTCGCGTGTACTGCAGTGCCTATACATTGTACTTTGATAACTATAACAATAATATTATTATGTAGTTTGCGATTTGAAATCTCGGCGTATACTTAGTATTATTTACGCACCGCGCAGGAAAACAAAAAAAAGCTTTATACACCTTTTTTATCGCTCGTCTTAATAAATACCTACAGTATATTAATAATTGTTGTAATAAAAACACAAATATAATATAATATTTGCACAATATTATTTTACATTTAAATTTCGAGTGTTTTTTTTTTTTCACCTAAGCGGATTATCGAAGTATATACATATATAGTGTAACGAGTTTCGACCATCCCGCGGTGGCGATGCCGAAGTACGTTTCACCGAGTAGTCTCCCCCCCCCCCCTAAGCCCCCCTGCACACCTCACGCCACAAACTTCCACCACCGCCGTCACTTCACTGCCCCCCGGTGTAGTGGAAAAACGAGGGCTCTAAGCGTTTGCGCCAGGGACACCACACATACCGCGGTAGCGCATTTGTGTTCGAGTGAACTCGGCGCACACGGAACCGCATCAGTCGTTCGCGGACTGCTCGAACTCCACGAGGTAAGTACGTGCACGAATTTCATCACATTGCAATATTATATTGTTACTATTATTATTATTATAATTACGCACGCCGCGAGAGACCACGACTGACGACTTCCGCTGCTCTGCCTACGTATATATTATGTAGGTATAATATTTTTAACGCGACTGTTGGTAATTTTTGTTTATGTTGTTGTTGGTATGATATCTGTATAATAATATATACCAAGTATTATAGGATAACAGTATAGTATTGTTTGTCCATTCACAAGAAAAATATGATTTTTACCGCAGTCGTGTTCGTGAATTCGTCAGTTTTTTTTTTTTGTGAAATCGTCCGTTTATTAATTTATCGGTCACGTGATATTTTTGACAAAATTAATTTCACTCGTCATACGCAAGTACGGATACGACTCGTTCGCGTTTAAATTTACGATTACTATACCGTTGTGCATAGTTTTGTGACGACGACGGTTTTATATACCACGAGCGTATCGTCGTCCTCGTCGAATATCAGTGCCCATAATATGATGTTGATATATATAATATTATAATCCATTAAGAAAAGATAACCGCATGGTAACACTACTGCCTTGGCAATTGGTAAATATTATATATTTTAATGAGCGTAATATGGAAATTCGAAGATTCGAAGTATAAACTGTGGCGTCTATGAGTTAATATCAAATTTTAAGAGGTATTGCCAAATTTTAAGGAGATAATATTTTTGATAATATAATAATATGTCAGATATCTTTTTTTCATAAAATAATCAAGTCTAACGAAGAAGTTAAGCTACATCACGTTATTTCACGTTGTTTTATATTGTTATAGAAACTCTTTGCTAAACCATATTGTTTAAAAAAAAAATATGATATCATCACTAAAATATCTTCCTCTTCGAATTTGACGGACTTTAGATTTAACCCAGGTATCTCAATAATTGTGCGTGTTGGATCTTTGCTATGTTTCACGTTAGATAGACGGAAGCTGTATAATATTATTAAATATTATAGTATTATATATGTTATACTATTATATTATATTATATTATATATTTATACATACAGAATGATTCTTCCAACTGCAGTAAACACCAGTCAACTCGAAAAGTATTTATGTCTTTTTGTAAATAATTTTTTACCAAATTTGAATTAGGCATTACAAGTTTTTTTAGTAATTTGTATGTTATAATTTTTTGAATGTCAACACATTTTTAATTTAATATTCTGAAGCGAAATAATTTGTTTGAAATTTTAAATACTACAAGTCGCTAATTAGTTATAAGTATTAAAAGTTTAGATAAGAGGACTGAGGAGTACTTGACCAAAATCTCCGAGTTAGGCACAGAGGTAAAAAGTAAATTTAGTAAATTATGAAAAATAAAGTATTAATTTTTATACTTTTCGAGATAATGAGTATTTACAATTAAAATAATCACAGAGTATAATAGTATACGGATGTAACGTACTCCTAACGCGTTTCTATCTTTCAAAAAAACAATAACGTAACCTGTGAGTGCTAATGTTTTTCTTCTGTATTGTGTGAATGTGTGATTACACATGTAATAATAGAGTGTTAAAGGCATATAATTTAATAATATGTTGTATTCACTAGTATTTAAGACAATTAAGCACATAATGATAATATGTATTATAATAGATTTCATAATTTACATGTATTTGCACAAATACAATAAAAATAACAACTATTCTATTCTGTTTAAACAAAAACTAAAAATAGTATAGGTAAAATTACGAGTTATGAAAGTAAAAAGAAAATAAACTATTAGATAGTGTATAAAATATATTACTCGTTTTAATTGGTAGGTAGATAGCTTTTGACTTACACTATTGAACATGACAAGTATTAATTTTTGTTTTTCGTAACAAACATAGATTTAGACCATTATGCGGATAAACAGTAAGCGAATGGTTGAATATTTGTAAAAAATACGGGTGTAGATCTGAGTTAAATATAAAAAATTAATTAAAAAATTACAGTTGGAGTATTTATATACTAAAACTAAAAACCAAAAAAACACTGGTAAACAGCCAACATATTCCGAAAAAAAATATATCATGTCTAGAAATTGCTAGAAATATCATTTGGGGATGATTTAAAATGTATGTTTTTATTTTTGAATATTACAACAAAAAAAAAAAAAAAAACCAATGTTTTCTACTTTATTTTTCTCGATTGTTTTGAAAAGTTTTACTTTTGGCCTTCTAAAGAAAAACTAGGTAAAATGTTGTACCAGAAATCACCCTCAAATATGAAGATTAAAGCTTTTTACTGCTCCAAAACGTTATGACAGACACAAAAATAAAAACGAAAACAATAAATAAAAAAAAACTCACACAATTGTACAACCAACACATTCATCACTATACTCAGAAATTGAAGTAATACAATGACTGCTTTTTTTTTTAAATAATGAACAGAAGGGAAATTGTTAAAATCATTGCTTGAAAAAATATATTCGCTTAATGTGTTTTGCATAACTATGAATAATTAATTTGTAAAAAATTTTTTTTTTAAAACCTAACTTATTAAAAAAAATAACATAATATATTATTATATAATAATATGTAAAAAGTATAAATATAATATATTACATTCATACAAAGTATCTGTATAATCTATATTAAGTTCAGAATACTATAGGTCGTATAACATTTTGTATTATATCTATCAAGTCGCCCGTACATGATGTACACTTCGTTGCATGTCTAAATGAAAAAAAAAAAACTACCGAGAACAAAATATTGTTCGTTCAAATTATCATCATCGCGATGGAAAAATCCTATTTCCCTCACGTTGTTTAACTTTTTATTACGCACAAACCGCGTGGAAAACTAATTACACGAGAGGACGTATCAACGATTGGTAGTCGTCTGAAATATCTGAAATAATACCATCGTACATTTTATGTATAGTAGCATATGTAGGTAGGTCGAACGTACATTGAATAGTAAAGTACCGTGAAGTGTATTGCTTTTAAATTAAACAAAAAAGAAACCCTAATCAAAATTTCGAAGCATTGACGGTCGTCGTCCACGATGGCTGTACCTAACTATATTTGCTTTAAGTTTTGACTTTTTCCCCATTTTTTATCATCGGGAAAATTATTAATTACGATCATCGCGTCATGGCGTTCGGATGACGTCCAAGTGTTATGTTATTTTCCTCCGAGCAACTGGTAATTTTAACGACACAAAATATCTCAGCACGAAACTAATAATCTATTTACTTGCCAATTTCTGCAATACGTTGCACACAAGCCCTGCGTGTATTATATGTATTGTTATCTCTAAAAGTATATATGACTCACCGATATAGTTATGATTTATTTAGTTTTAAATTCGATCCGAAAACATTTTATACAGCATCCATATAAAATGTTTTCAATATTCTAACCCGGTATTCTATGTGTATTAAAAACGCATTCAATATACACAGATACATGATATTAATTTTCAAAAAGTATGAATAGTATAAAAAAAGAGCGGCTATACAAAAACAAATTGCATATATAATATATTATGTATACTATGCAGTCTCTCGGCGTATCGGAGAATATCGAAAGAACGTGTTTTCCTCCGTTCAGAAATGGTATATTTTTTTTTTTTTCAAAGACTGATTGGTATGCTCAACACATAAATCTGTATTGTTTGTCATACATTTCCCATAAACGGTCTGCTGGAGGCTCTTAAAAACGTTTTTATTTTCTCTGTACACATTATATTTATACACAAGGTGATTCATCAAAACGTCGCTCATCCTCATTATTTCCTTTAACTATGCATTTATTCAAATTTTGACTTTTGGAATTTTTAAGTAGATATACTTAAAGACCATTTTTTCAAATACTTAAGACTGTTTATAATATTTACGGAGTGTCTAATCTATCTGTGACCATACAAACACAAAGGAATCACCATTTTTTAGTGAAGATTTTATCATTTTTTTGTTTTATACAGATTGAAATTTGAACGATTAATTTCCGAGTTATTAAACATAATATACAAACGATTTTATAATGATACTAAATCCACGATAAATATGGGTTGAGAAGATATTGAGGCTTATGTGATTAGCAATATACACTAGGAAAGTACGGTTATCAAACGAAAAAAAAAATGATTGTACAACTGGTCACCAATAGACACTCTTTAAACGGTATAAAAAAAATAAGTTGTTAAAAATATGGTTTTTAAGTATATAATATATTATTATTATATATTACATATTAAGTATATATTAATATTATTATATAAAAGTAACAAATAAATGACAAATTTCAATAAACACATCAGCCAATGAAAAAAGAGGGTAACCACAGAGAATGATACTTATCGAATCACAATATATATTACGTATTTGGTATTTATATTATTTACGAATCGAATTTTTGTAAAATACACTCTAACTTGTATTGACGTTTGTTTTTTTAAACTATAATATCTAAAAAAAACAACATAAGGATTCGTGTTCTTATCTACGATCTAAAAGAAATCGTCAAGATTCTTTCTGTACAACTAAAGCAAAGTGTTGTGTTATAATAAAATATTTGTGTTCGTCCGAATGAAAACCCTTTACCACTGTATCAAGTTAAACTTATGAAATACAACGTTATATATTAAATGTATACGTATTTTTGGTAAACATTATAATGTATAGTGTCTTGTTTTGAAAAAAAAAATGTAATTAACCGCCGCTTTCAATTTTCCAGGATCTTCACTTTTTTTTCATCTTGTTATGGAATAATCATAAGAAAAAACAACGAAAATTAGTTCAGCTTCCAAGATAAAATTGGTTCATGTTTAAACATTGCTAAAATATTGAAATTCTACTTCGTCGCCTAACCTAAACTATACTAATCACGTAAATTAACAAAACATATATAGTAGAATATCTCTATAGTGATAATTCCTAATAAAAATTCCTTCGACTTTAACTTAAAATAATATCTAAGTCGACCGTATATTACCTATACATGTTGCCTAACTATAATTTACATAGTTTACACGTACATAATATTATTATTATGTTACACACATCAAAAACCAACATTCCTGTCAGTTTAAATATTTCTCTAAAACGGTTTCTAGGTCAGTGGTAAATATTGTAAATTTCCCAAAAGTGAATTCAATTCAAAGAAAATTGCCTGGGCATAAACTACCCACTATCAATTATCATAGTAAAATTATTCAAAAAAATTAACAGTTTTATTGATTCAAACATTATTTTAGTAAAAAGAACAAAAAAAAACTGCGTAAACATTAAAAAGACAGCCAAATTGGTCAAATGACCGGTTTAATGATTCGTAATTTTTGTGAAATAATAATATTATTGTGATATTGCACGAAAACACAGAGCAATAAAAATTTCACATCAATAATAGTATTATTTACTATTATATAGTGTATAAATATTACATTTTCAATCTTGTCATACGCAGTACATCATACGTGATGAAGAATAGAGAACCCGGGGACTTCTAGAGTTTTATCGAGGAAAAATATAAAATATTTAAGGACATATCGTATTTTACCATGGTACTTAAAAAAATATTAGTTTCGAACGTGAAACCACACTATGAAAAAATATGGAACACAGTAAAACGGATGGGTGAAACTATCCATCCGTTTTACTGCTATCAAATATGTCAAATTTGACAAACTGTAGTAGGTACCTATAATGTTTTTTTTAAAGATTTTTTTTCAAGCCGTAAATACTTAAGTTGCATAACATTTTTCAAATGATTATTTCAGATACCATCATTGATGTCAGTGCGAGGAATTTTGTTCAATTGACTGTTTTATATACGTTTAGATTCTGAACGGATCGAAGAATAAATTGATTTTACAATGATGTGTGTTTTTTTCCAATCTGTCGTCGTCCTTTGGGGCAATAATAATGCTTGGATCTTTCAACTTTGAAGGTGGTTTCTGGTAGAAAATTGGACCTTTAGTTGGTACTGTGGCTGATTTAAAGTGAAAAATTCCAAACACTTTTCAAAATAACTGGTAAAAAACAAAAAAATAAGCAAAACCCGGAATTTTCACTCAAAACCAGTATTTGATTTTGTGTTTTGGTGTTTATCAAAATCGAATAACTGTAAATACTTGACATTTTTACCAAATATTTATACAAGCAAATAATATCATTGAAAATAGACATAATGAAGTTCCAAAATATTATATCTTTTTTTTAGCTACCTATTGATATTCTTTAGGTTTTTTTTCTATAAATATCATTAAAAAAATATTTGGTTTATCAAAAACCTTCGAAATTTCGTACAAAGTTCTTCATAAATAGTTCATACTCTAAATAAAAATATAAAATATAAAGTTGCAATATTTTATTATTAGGGTTTAAAGTTCACATTTTTAAGATATTCGTTAAATTTAAAAAACTTGCAAATAATTTTGAAGTTTAAAATGAAATTCAAGGTTATTCATGAGTTTTGATTTAAGATTGTATATAAACAATTATTAAAGATACATAGACACGACTAATTTTTATAAGTATTTGAATGTTAAAATTTATCAAAATCATAAAAATGTATAAAGTGTTTAATCTTTTTTAGCTAAGGATTAAAAATGTAAAACAAGGTTCCTATATAAAATACAAATAATATATAAACACATTTTTTTTAATAGGCAATTTAAGTTAAAATTTGGACAATATTAGACGAAGAATAACGATTTTAGTTGTTTTGTTATAATTTAAAAATATTATTCGCAGGTTGGTAGGTACTTGAAAGTTTAAAGTTTTAACGTAGGTATATTATTTTATTATGTACACACAATGACATTTTAAAACACAATATTTTTGGTAAACATTAAAACATTTATTCAACCTATGTTCCGTATTATCACTAAAAGTAAAATAAATTATTTTAGTAGCAATAATATCATAAATTATGCCTAGTACCTACTTTATAATATAGGCTGACTCTCCTCTCAGGATTGATTTTCAATGACCATAATCATAATTTATCATCGAATTTAAATTTTGCACATATTTTATTACAATGAATTACTCCTGAATGACGAACATACACCGGACACTTACTGTACAGCAGAGGGTTGCCTTCATACACCTTTTTTAAATGTATTTTGAACAAAATGATTTTCATTGCTTTGTTAAACGTTTAAATGTACCTATTATCGCTAGGTACCTATTAAAATGTTAAAAACCAAAAAAAAAAAACAACTGAAAAATCGACTGTCAAAATGAAAAAGTTTATTAATGATTATGGATTAACAAACGTTCAGATAACAAAATATCTATTGATAATAATATGGTGTTATGAAAATGTTTAAGTTCATATACATTATTGAAACATGGTAAATTTGTTGAAAATATTATTTATATTGGTTTTAGTGGATCGTAATTTCGTTTCTTGTACGTGTTATAGTTTGAATTGGATAGATGTTGCACTCGCGCAGTACGTGGTTGAAAAACGCAAACGATAGATAATTATTATTTAACCTTTACAACGCATGTTGTGCACATAAAATATTTTAATATTTACATAGGAATTACATTCGTTGGAAAAAAAAACCGTTATCTCGAGAATAGATGTATCGACGGCTCGTGGAATAAGAAATATGTGTTTTGGAGTTATTGCTCAAAGATCTTCGTACCTATATATATCGGGATCGAAAATACGTAATTGAATGCAAACAAGGTTGCTCGTGAAGTTTTATTCTCCCAGAGTTGAGATTTAGATTGGCTAGGTAAACTATTTCATAGGGACGCCCGAAAGTGTGTTTGGTATAGTAGTTCCCATGCAAACTTTCAAAGGTTAGAGCGAGTACCTACTACTATAATGTTATGGCAAAGGGTAAATGGTTAGAAGTCACGTTTTCGTTCTTGATCATCAATTATCAGACCTTGTAATGTATTTGCAACGCGCGTAATGCTTTATTCGACAGTATTTTTTTTTTTTTTTTGTAAATAAAGGCGGAGAAAACAATATCTAAATTAAATTAAATGTCGGTTTTCGATAGGTGTATAATGATAAATACCGCGGATCTAACTTACGAGCAATTATTTACCGTCTTGAATTTCGACCAAAAAAAAAAGGCGTGTAAGCGACGTCGCAACAGTTTTGATTACAACAATGATTTCGTATTTCGTCGATTATTGAAACGAATATAAAAATATTGTGTATGAATATTTATTTGGTTTTCTGGCGTGACCGCGTCTTTTTTCTTGCTTTCTAAATTTTGTTCTGAATTGGATTTTGATCGTCAGTTTTTTACGATTTTTTTCATTATTATTTGCATTTTGTGTTATGTGACGCGAAGAAAATCTTATCCAACAGAGCATGTAAACCAGAATAATACAAGGTTATATATTAATAAGAAAATCCAAAAAAAAAAACCCCAACAGATTAAATTTGTTTAGAAACGATATTCATAAATCATAATAATATAATACTCTGATGTCACATATGATATGAAATATAAAAACTGGAACGTATATTATATGAATGCTTTTCGTTAGATAAAACGTACAACCATTGAGTTGTATATACTCAACGGCAGTTGTACTGTAATATTGTAATTGTATTTAACTAAATTGGTCATTTTTGGTGCAGATAAATATTAATAACTGTAACGCATAATACGAGTGTTGAAAATCAAATATACTTCACTCTGGCCATACGAATACGTTTGTTTCCATATTATTCCAATAATTTCCAAGTGATTTTGACATTTGTTTCGATGGACGTGCTCCAGTTGTAGCATTGTACACTTGTACGCACTCCGTTCACTATAAATTAATTAATTTCAGGCATACATATCGATAAATAACGTTTTTGTTTGTGATTAAAGGCATTTGTTTTACTTGCAAATTCCTTAAAATTAGAATATTAATTTCTGATTAACATAAGTCATGATATTACTACCTATACAGTGACATGCTGTATATTATCATAACATAATTATTATATTATTATTATTATTATTATTATTATTATATTATTATTATTATTATTATTATTATTATTATTATTATTATAACTGTTAAAATAACTTATCAACCAGCTTTTACCTTGCCTTATGTTCTATACATTGGAATAATATGTACACAAGTTATTCAATGAGGATTGTTTCCTTGAGACATTTTGGGTTATCCACATATTAAGCTATACGTTCAGCTGCAGCGTTCTATATACAGCCCGACCGTAGGATTATATTTTAATTCAATTATTTTTCATACCGTGGGTGTATAAATCGTTTTATTTTCAACTTTGGTTATATTACAATTACGCCATTTGTTTACTGCGAACTTTGTAAATTTAATTCGTATCTTAACAATTTTCACATTTTTAATTTTCTTCGTCCAAAGTCGTGACTTTCATAAAATTATATTTGTAAATATTTTGACATATTTTACTCTCGGTTATTTTCTCGAGTTTATAACTAGGTACTTATAATGAAAATATTTTAATAAGTGACATTATACATATATTATATTACATTATATCATATTATTCGAGTTTTACAAGACTGCATGTTATTAGCCAAAAATAAATATTTATAACAAAAAACTTTTAATGGGAAGAAACGTAAAATGTTGATTGAAAGTACAGTAATAAAAACTTCTTTGGGCTTTTTTAGACTTAAAATAAAAATTATATTAAAATAGTTTGCTGGATCGTTTAGTTAACTTTTGTACAAATGTATAGTATCATGGTCCACATTAGAAAAAAAAAACTAGATTACTACCTATGTTATATTATTTACCTATTACAGCATCTATTCTATTATAGCTGTATAAAGAACAATAAATACAAAGTGATTTAAAAATAGCTTAATAAATAAAATATACAGAATTATCCACTATAAGCATGCACACCCATATTTTTCAGATAAAAATTAATTTATTCAAAAACTGATTTTTGGCATTTTTAAATATACTTTAAGACCATATTTTCAAATTTTTGAGATTTACTGTACTACTTAAAGTGGATCCTATGGTGATAAAAACTATTGTTTCTCAAACGGAACCATCCTTCTTTACTGTACATTATTTAGGGGGTAATATTTTTGAAATGTTGTTTTATTTATTTTATTATTCGGAATTTGAACTAGGTAATAGTTTTTCGGTTATTAAAATGTTTATAAGATTAATAGTCCTTTAAATAGTCCCGGTAGGTAAGTAAATTTAAAAACTCCATGAATCTGATTTTAAATAACTGCATTATTGAAGAAGGGAAAGGGGTGACAATGCTGACCATAGCTATGTATAGAACTATAGAAGTATTTATTTGTATGCATAAACTAAAAACTTAGGTTAAAATAATATGAAGTTTTTAAAAATAAAATCTTTCTAGTTTTCTATACCTATTTAATTATTTGTATATAGTCTGTTGGTACTATATTTGTTATGGTTGCTATAGTTGGAGAACCTAACCAAAATATTATGTCGAGTACTCTAGGCGTGACTAATAAGGGACCAACTTGTGACTTTTTATTACATTTTACAAACAATGTGCATTGTATATCTATATACTAACATGAGGGATTTAAAATGTTTTGGTAGGATCCTCTTATAGAGTCCTTATTTCTATCTATTGGAGGAAGTAGTCAGTTATCCGTCGACAAATTGTAGTTGCACGATGTTAAAAACAATATTTTTATAAGAATTTTTGAACCGAAATTATTGCTTATAAACATTACATTTCCTATTTAAATTCTACATCGAATCAAGTTTCATTTAAATATCTTTCAACGACATCGATATTTGTTTTATGTAAATATTTATTTGATAAAATGTGTTGAACATTTTTTAATATAAAACTTTAGCAATTACAAAATATGATAATCCAGTATTGAATAATTAATAATTTGTGTTTTGTACCCAAAAATAAAAATATTTATGAGATTAATAAAAATGTAATTATGTAAGTAACAATACTAATTACTAATAATCACTATAACTAATTAATATTTTCATGGTGGTATTTTCTTTTTTTTTTAAACTAAACATAAATTTTAAAAGTTATTTCGTACTGGCAATTACCTAGTTGTTTTAAATCATAAACAAAAATTATAAATAATTTCTTAAATTTGTTCCGAAAGATGATAAATGTATACTTTCAAACATCGCGTAGGCGCATTAATTATTTATCAGAATTTTAAGATACAACGTTGTAAAACTGTTACAGTTATTCGTATTTAATAGTGCCAAAGGCCATACGTTTTTGCTTTTCTCGTGTTATATTATTATATTATACAGTGCATAATATATATTTATATTCAATTTAAAAAACAATCTATATTCCTACCATGTTTTACAGCTGCAGTAGTCTCGGGAATGTTAAAAGTTTTAAATTCGTGATAAATATTAGAATAGTTTTTTTCTGCGTTAAATCCAACCAATTGTCCGTGTCTCTCGGCGTGTACGAGTATATTGCGAGTAAAAAAAAAAAAAAAAAAAAATGAAAGAAAATAACCATCAACAGTGTAGATAATTCAGTTACGAAACGAGATAAATTTCTTTTAAACTGCATGCAGTGGATCCAAAGGCACACGGAAAGAGATGAGAAATTTAATATATATCGAATGTTTATACTGCACCGCGCGTATGTATTACCACTGACGCGCGAGTTATTTTTCACGAGACGTTTTTCGTGGTTTATTTCCAGCTGACGTTTAAATTTCCGTTTTGATTTTCTCGTTCGCTATTTATACATTTGTGGGATTACTTTACATAATAGTGGTTATACTGGCTAGGAAACACAACTATGTATAGGCTCGAAATGCTGCGTCGAGTTTTCGCGCTATATTGTTTTGCTTAATAATGAGAACTGTCGTAATAATATTATAATGGGGAGACGTCTCGGCATTCAAAATATTAAACATAGTTCGTGTCGGAGTTGTTTAATATTCCATAGCTCTTGCAGCACATTCAGAATGTTGTGTTATGTAAAATAATGGCTACGCTTTAATAAAAAATTACATTTGCCAGACATCGATCATGATGCATGCGATTTTCAACATGGTTCGTCTAGTTGATAACATCTATTTGCAGCACACCTATATTAGAATAATATTATTATTTTTTTGTTTTGTCCACTTATACTAATAAAATCGATTTTATCTTGACTGTTAATACATATTTAAATTGTGTACTATAATATAATATACCATTAAAACGAGAGTCTCGTCGTTGGAGAAAATATTAATTAGTATTACCTTGTAAAGGAAATGATTTTGTTTTTCAAAACAAGATATCGTATCGTTGAATTGTATTGTCATCTCTACTGAAACTTTTATGTTAATTATACATTTTAATTAAAATGTAGTCGTGTCATGTTTTATACAAATTATTCCATTTATAGTAATCAATTTTAAAAAAGAACACAACAAATTATTAATATTGTTTGTACACTAACCTTTTATTCCGTAATAATTCGTATTTAGCCTTTGCAGTTTCCACACAACTATGTATCATGTTGTCGTACAATTATGTATTTTAAAACTATCACTAACCTTGGGTATATGATAAACAGCTGTAAGAGGACAATTTAGCTTGAAATAAGAGGAAAAAAAAATTCTTATTAAGATTTCTTCAAAGGCGTTGTTATAGTTATTGTTATTTCTGAAATAAACCGTACTTAAAACATACTAATATGGTTTAGTTATGCATTAGTGATAATTTTATTTGGGTATAACTTCGGAACTTTCAGTGTAATATAATATATATATTTGTTTGTGTTAAATAGCATTCCATAATGCAGTCAATTTGCTCGGATGATGATGGGTTATAATATTAAATTGTTCAACTTGTTCTGTTTACATTGAATCGGATTGCAAGCCAAACAGCTTCTTCTTATTTTTTTCTTGAATGTAAATAATCGAAAAATAAACTGACGCGATCTCATATTTATACTATCATAATGAGTAAACAATCCGCTGACGAATAAGCCATTTCCACGTCTAAACACTTGATGTATATAATTTGGAAATTTCATCGAATAAAACTTTCGTATTTCATGAAATGTATATTTCATTTATTTTTAAACAACAATAATGCACTCTATTCGTTGTAGGTATAACTTTGAAATATAAATTAATTTTTAATACAATATTGATTAAACGACGTCATATTACGTGTGACTTATAGATTTTCTCTTTCATAGGAACAAGTTATACATACGCGTGTAATTGAATAATTGGAAAACATCTAATTAAACATAGTTGGTTATGAGACAGTCGCTCAATACATTTCATTCTCTGTAATATTGAAGGAAGTATAATAAACTTTTTTTTTCAAAATAATTTTCTACTGTATAAAAAAAATATATTATTGTGGGTCATTTCTATAGGATTCAAATCGTGGCCTCTTTCCTTTCTATCTTTGTGTTAGACTGCGTCAATTTGTCCCTAAATCTCTTACTGACTTTAAAACTCACTGAAAAATCCCATCTCGTTTTTATCATCACATTATAAACTCTATAAAATCTTCTCTTTATAAACTTAGTATAAGACATTCTCTTTTAAAGTAAACCCTCTTCTCATGTTGACGTTAATTGTCTAAATATACCCCGTCAAATGATCTAAAATCTTTTCCTCTTTATTTACGGTCAATAAGTTTCTTGGATTATTTAAAATTCCATTTCTCATTATTCACCGTAGTCACACGGATGGCTTCGTCCCTCGATTTATCTCAACTTAACTGCCGGTTCACCATTTCACATACAAAAATTACTGCTACTTTTTACGAGCTCTCTACCTACAGACTACATTTTTAGCCTTAATCTTTCACTGAAGTTTACAGTATCGGACTTCATTGAGGCCCTAACCTATACAGTTTTATATCCTCCTTCATGACTGATAATTTGTTTAATAGCTTCTTTAACTCAGTTCTTCACATTTAGTTTATAAAATGTAAATCAGTCAGTCCTCATTTCACCACCATTCCCCCCCCCCATCCTACAATATTTTATTTATTTTTCCTCTACATTTATTTCATTTTACTATCAACTTGCTATGGGTTCACCATACTCAGTAGATTCAAGGTATAATGAAGTTGCAAGTTATTTGGCTAAATTACCTTGTATTTCAAATTCCTTTTCTCATTCTAAATATTCTAGGCAGTTTGATTGATTGGCTTTTTTACGACGGTACATCAACAATTTCTTTTCTGAAACTGTTCACATGTTAATTTTCTTCTAAAAGTAGAAAAAAATATCGTACTCTCATCATGTTTTATGTATTTACTATTGACATTTATTATTTTGTAGGTGACTTCGTTCACCTCTGTTTCGCGTATTACTCGTGTGTCTTAAAAAATGAAATAAAATACAAGTATGTAAATTTATTTATTCCGAATGAACGTTAAAAATAAGTACCTGCCATTTTTACGACATGAAATTAAATGAACCGACAAATCGTAATGAAATACTAAAACATACTTTATTGCCATTGGGTATAAGGTTAGGTTAGGTAGTGCATCATAAATGGAGTTATATTTTTGATTTTACGTGATGACATTTTTGAATTTTCTGTTTGATCAAATTTCAACACATTTCACACCCCGAGGGATCTTACATTTACAAACGTATTTTAAATTCATATTTTTTAACTTATAAAAACCTCAATCGGATGTTTAATGTAATATTTAGTCGTTATTGTGAACAAATTTGAAAATCCCGTCATGCCCGAATCCAAATGAGGAAATAAACTTAAAAATAAAAAACAGAAACTATTATTATTAAACTATTTAAAATTCAGTTAATCAATTAATCAAAACTAACTAATTATGTATACTACCTACTTATATTTTTTAAAATAAACTTAAAATGCATTATTATAAAACATTCTTTTTTTCTAAAATTATATTTCGAATTGAATAGTTTATAAGCTTAAATGCTTAAAATGTTTGCAAAGTATTGTTATTTATAATAAGAAAATGATTATTATTACACTTTAGCATTAATTTGACATGTTTAATTACAAATCTAATTATGTTAAAACTTCTAAGGTTTTGAAATTACAAAAGTTTTTAATCTATATAACGATTTACACAATCTCCTGAATGTTATACTATACACAATGGAAGTTTTAATCGTGTCTCATCGGGTTTTTGTGTATATAAATATATAATACATATGGTATATTAATTTATTAAGCTTTACTTAGTAATACATCAATCAAATAGTTATATTATTAGGTATATAAATATACGCTGTCATTGAAATAATTTTTTGATAGTTTTATATCAATGCGAAATAATACTATATTAGTTTTTAATTAAAAATCATAAAATAATTAAATGATTGTGTATGAATGTATACAATATATAATTATAGTCATCCATTTTTCTATTTTTTCGATTCAATTTAGCAAAACTGTATTTAGTCGTACTCTTTAAGTTTCAAAAATAAACTTTCACACAACGGGGTTGTTTAATACCAAAAAGGTACACTAAAATAATACCATATTACAAATTATTAGAATGACGAATAACATTTTATTCATCGGTTTAATACAGAAATGTCTAAATTAACAACAACATGATATTATTATTATATTAAATTGATGATTATTATTTATTACCAATATTCAACGTTAATCGGGTTTGAAATATTAACATGATTTTAGAATATTATTTAGGTAGAATATATATTAATTGAAATATGTGAATTGAAATATGAGAATTGAATATTAGTCTACCGTATATCGTTGCCATATCCAATGAGAAAAAAAAAACAATTCAAATAGACACAACGATTTTGAAACGATTTGTTATAATTATAATATTATTATCCGACAAAAGATTTCGGGATATTTTTCACACTTATCTAAGGTAGGTACCAACATTTTTATTTTATAATATACGAAAATGTAATATTTTTTTGTACCTATGCATATATTTTGCATAATATACCTACTACCTATAATGATATTGATTATGCGGTTGAGCAATGATGTTTAAGACCGTTTACAAAAATTCCATTTCTGGATTAAGATAAATAGTTGTTGTTTTTGATGAGTAATTGGTTTGAACGTCATTCGTTTTCGTTCAACCATTTATAATATGCGGTGGTTAATAATTTAAACAGATGTTAGTTGTCACTTCACGAGAAAAGTTAAATTGAAATGCACAATATTCTACCAAACCAATTTACTCCGAAATACTACAATCATAATATATGGCTACGAACACATTTCGTTCGTCTATTTATTTTATAGCGTTGTCATAAAATATAATCATACAGTATAATGTGCGTATATATAGTTCTTATACGAGCATCTAAATGATTAAAGTGTCTAGCAATATATGTATATAAACAGCCAAAACTCAATATTACCTCTGATTGTAATCGATGGCGTTTGTTGTTATGTCAGTTTATTGAAAATGCATACAGGTACTAGAATTAAAGTAGGTACGTAGAGTGGTTATTAATAGACCGTTGATAATATTGGGCCAATATAATTTTGGAGGACCATTGAAAAAAATATATGACGTCATATTTTGTTCAACATGATGTTGTTTTCGTGGATTTTATTTTCATATCGAATAAAATTAATGTATTGATAAAAAAAAAAAACATATTATCTGGCAATATCTGCATGGGATATAGGAAATATTTTACTGTGGTGATTTCATAATTTTTAGAACCATTTAATCCCCGACTCTATATTATAATTCATCTCTGTATAAATAGTATATACTATATAGGACATAGGTAAAATATTATAATGTAATATTATTTATGTATGTACCTTTATCGTTATAAAATATTTTGTTCAAATGTAGTGAAAACGGTTTTGTGTACAGAACAATGTGAAACTGTTTAACACTTTGTTTTACAGAGTAATCAAATTAAACACTTTCCAGGCTGCCACTATTTACTCGTCTAAATGGTTAAACTTTTGGTGACTGTGTGGTCCATTAACAAACAATAAAATCGTAGATATTATGATAAGTTGTATATTTATTTTATTTTCAAATTTCCCTTTAGTGGTGTCTAGATTAAGGATAATGTTATGAAAAAAAAAAAAAAATTGTAAATAAACATTCTGCGTGCACTTTTATATTATTATCTAACACGACCACGACGTCACGATAGTGAACATTAAACCTTGCGAATCGCTTGCGATTGAGCGAATCTCAGTTAATTCTATTAAATATTATACCATTTTTATTTTTAATAAAATAAAATTATCTTGAGCATATATTGTTGAAATGTACTAATAAATTTAATGTTAACATTAAGTATAATATTATCTGATGCGATATAATATGATAATACACTGTTAACTTTGTTATCAGAAACGCATTAGAAATTTAACTTTATACTAACAAAAATATCATCACGACCACTAAACCACTATAATTAATATACCTACGTATTGTCTTAATTCAAATTGAAAAAGTTATTTACGTCTAAGTAATAAACTTGTACTATAGGTCATATTTGTATCTTAATCAAAAGTACCTACTTAATCGCCTCACGTTTTATTTTTTCAATAAATGTGTAAGAAGTGTCTTCGTTTTACGTGTCTACTTTGTATTCCATGAACACCATCAAAAGCCACAATGAGCTTTGTTGACCTAACGGACTAAGACCTCCACTGGCAACATATAACTGGTTGGTATTCATTACGTCACTTCTTTCAATTTGTACAATATGTAATATAGATCCAATAATATACCTATTAGGTTAATATATAGACACACTATTATCAATGGCAATTTAAGTTGACGTATTATTTTTATTTGAAAACAATCCTAGGTACAAAGCTTTTTTATTCAGCGCTCTTCGTCGCTCTACAACTTTTATATTATAATAATATATGGAACAACTATATGTCTATATAATATTATAGATACACAACTCGATGGTAAATCTTCGACAACAGGGGCCATTAGCAATTAGCGTTACATTTATGAGACAGACAAAAGAAATAAAATGAAAAAAAAGATAGTTTATATATAAATCAGTAATGAGTAAAACAAACAATTTTAGATTTTACAATATTTTGGTTATAATTTATTGGTTACAGTACCTAGGTTTAATATTTTTATTGTTTTGAAAAATTCTATTGTGTTGGCTTCATTTTCGGGGTTTGGGCCTTAATAGTGTTTTATACGTCGCAATATGTCACATAATATATCGTGATATATTTAATACAAAATATTATTATAAAACGTCACTGCAACGAAAAAGTTAAATGATTATAAGTCAACAGTAAAACTGTCTTAGTGTCTTCGTGAAATTCATATTATATTCCATATATACAACGTTATATTGTATGCGATCTCCTGTTCGAAGATCCTAATGAAAACTTTTCCGGATCCGTTTTCAGAAGGGTTCTCCTATCGATAAAACGATTTTACGGTTTTACGGACTTGGAAACGGGCGCTATTGGTGCGGACGCAGGACGTGCCGTATCAATTTATACCCAGACCAATCATAACTTGCACGACCGGCTTCGGTACCACGCTCGTGGTAGTAGTAGTTGTCTATGTAATAGGCTGTTTTTTTTTTCTTTCCCCGAAGGTTTTCGGACGTATAAACATTGCCGGAACGCCGCACGGAGTGTTGAAAAATCAATTTACTCGGATAAAAGAAGGTGGAAACGGGGCGAGCGTAAATCTAGAGAGATATAGGTGTATGTAAAAAAAAGGGAAAAAAATGATAAAAAAAAAGCAACGGTAGTAGATTTTTTTTTTATTGTCAGCTTATTCCGCAGCTGTCGAGAACCGTCAGGCTCGCCGGCGTACGTGCGGTCCGATAGCCCTCCTTAAGACGTATTGTATAATATACTGTACGCCTATAATATATATAATATATCATATACATTGTAGTTCTATTTTTCCTCGAATTTTATCAATTAATGTGTCCGCACGTCGTAGTTTGATATACAGAGACTCTACAGACTGTGATCAGAAATATATATATACACGATTAAGAATCCAGTAGATGAAATATAACACCCGAGAGGAAAGACGTAGTCCGGGGTTTATGTTTGGGTAAAATTAGCTAAGTCTAGAAGACAAAAAAATATAACTCTATAAAAAAACTCAACTATATCGTGGTTATAACGATGGTAATTATTGTTGTATGGATATTATTATAATATTGTCGATTGACACTGTTTAAACAGAACGATTCAGTTGATAAATTAATATTTCGTTTTTATGGGTAAATATATTATAATAAAAATATTTTGTAAATAATGTGTAGGTAGTTATTACAAACTTTGAAATAAAACATTTTGAACGTATGAGTACACAATTTGTATTTAACTAAAATACCTATATATTATGAAAGCTCAAAAAAACGAAAATGTACTTTCATAAGTTAGTATTATTTTTCATATATTTATCTTATGGATATTATATAGTAGATTACTAATTAAATTAGTAGATTACATCAACATATTATTATATTAGGCGTATGTATAGTACATAATAATGTATCATACTATAATTTATAAATGTATACCTTGGGGACGGAGTGGCCGAGAGGACTAAGGCGTCGGTTGCGACGCACACCGACGCCGGTTCGATACCTCGACCATGGGTGGCATTTTTCTTCGGCCAATTCACGGTGTCCGGAGAACATGTGTCGCCATCCCCCACCCGGGCATGGCAGATACCTACGGGTGCCCAAATCAAAAGTTCTGCCAAAACAAACACACACGTGTTATTCTGCCAACAAAACAAAAAATAACTAATGTCCTGAGTTGCTGGGCTCAAGCTCAAAAAAAAAAATGTTTAACTACCTAGGTATATAATTGATCTGATATACATATATATATAAGCGAAAACCTTAAACATTCTATATTGATAATATTATTACATGATACAGTTTGTACTTCATTGTAACGCGTTGTATCTTTGTCATTTTAAAATAATAATTCATTAAAAAAATATATTCACCTCATAACGCATTTTGTTAGGTAGTATTAAGCTAAAATCATGATTTCATTTTTTACTTGTATGAATGGATCCAAACTCTAATTCAACTTATTTTTTTTTCTAAAAACTGAAGTAAATACAAACAGTTCTTATCGAAATTGTTTGTAAAATGAGTTTTTCAACATTTTAATATTTTCTATTTGATAACTATCACCACACCTGTCAAAATACAATATAATGACTACGGTTTTAAAAGACAATTTCAACGAAACGAAATGCTTAGCGCTATTTTGCTTCCGTACAAAATGATAATTGATTCTAAATAATAAATAAATACAATCATTTTTAATATATTAATAATTTCCCATCACATTGGTTTCTCAAACTTGTAAATTAAATTTTTATATTATATTTATAGAACTGAATAGTATTATTTTAATTAAATTTCTTATGCATTTCAGCCTTCAGGTCACACGCGAAAGCGTAATATATTTGTACCGATAAACAACCCGAAACTATATAGCTTAGATAAATATCATTATAATATACAACTTCCTAACATTATTTATCAAATTTGTTTTGTTGTTTATTTTTGTGTATGTAATTTAGATATAAAATTTAAACTAAACAAATACGAATAACACGAACATTTGTATAAAATGATTATACATTATATATTATAATTGTATGTAGGCAGTTTATGTATAGTCCAGTTGCCGTTAGAAGTAAAACATTTGAGTTTCTGACAAAATAAAGTATGTATTAGACATTATTATTAGTATTATATTTTGATATGTGTTTTGTATTTATTTGATGACATTTTTATCACTTTGTTTTGAGATAGAATGAAAGCTTTGAGAGTTCCATAGATATATCATATTATATTAATATATTGCCTGTCAGTCCATTAGAAATTTAACACAGTACTGTATATGTAATTTCTGTTTATATTTCATAAGCTTAAAAATCGGCATAAGATATTTTTGTATGATCATTTAAAGTTCGATTTACGGTGAAAAGTATTTTATTTCCTTACAAATCGTGGTAGCATTATTAATGTTTATTTTAAGTAATATTTTCATAGCATTTGGTTCATCGGAATATTCGGGTCTATCATTATTATTTTACAAAGTGAATCCTATTTATATATATATAATATCTTGTACTATATTATTATATTGACTGTATGCGTCGCTATCGCCTATAATATACATTATAATATCTATATATTTTTTTTTATTTTACACAATAATATATAGGTACAATCTGTACATTTATGCACATTTATGCACATATTTGATAAGTGTTAATAAAACATGAAATACGTGATAAAAAGCCACCCACTAGTGGCACTTGACTGGACGTTGTAGGAACTAACTATATATTATATAGGTATACTGATTTTTTATTTTTTTCTTCTTTCATATTAGTTCCCTAACAAGTCACGGCACCAGCTCCTTTTTAAACGACGCCTGGGGTTGCCAGGTAATGTTTGGGTGGATAGGTTTTTTAATGAGTGGGTTTTGGTGTGTTTGTAGACGGGCACGAAAGATTTTGTAGAAGCTTGTAGCTTCTTCTGTCACTGTTTTAATTGAGTGATATCTATATAAATCGAAAATCTTCACAAAAAATTTTTCTTTAAAGCGTATTATATACGACAAAATGAATTAATTTCTCAAGGGTATTAATATTGTTTTAGTTCATTTTAAATTTTAATATGATTTTTAGTTTAAGATATAAAGTATGATCATAATATTTAAAATCAAAATGCACTGTTAATTTCGTTTCATCTTTATTTTAAGTTTATATACACCCGTCCCAATGGTGACCAGTCCAAAACAATGAAGTCTGTTGGTCTGCTGTTTTTTTTTTTTTAAAGCAAATACTGACTTTTATTTTTAAAGTTGAAATTGCAGTTTTATACGACCCCGTATCGATGACAATTTTTATGCAAAAAAGAGACGGTTTTAAAACTAATTGTCTTTCACTACAAAAAATAAAAAAAAAACATAATAATATGAACAATGTCATATATAGTTTTAATAATTTTATATAAATTGTATCAAAAGAGTTCAAACCCAGGATATAATATAATTTTAGGTATCATATATTATGTTGTATAGAATATGATTTTTTTACATCATGGACATTTAATGGCAACAAAAAAAGTTGGCCGTATTTCATTTCTGTGAATTGAAATCGGCCGAGTTTAAAGATAAAAAGAGACTAAAAAAAATTGCAATAGGTATATCCTACAAAACAAACATAGCACTGGGACCCGAATAAATATCCAACAGACACATAATTTACGAGTAGTTTATAGAAGAAAGCTGTACTAGCTGTAGTTGTTAACACATTTTGAATATCTATAATAAATGTGAATAATTTTAAGCCAGTGTCCCGGGGCTTAATCTAAATTAAATTAAATCATCGAAATAAAAAAATGAACAACTATGTGAAACACAATGAATCTATATTGTATATACTTACGAATAGCTTTTAATTTATTCAAATAAATTTGCAAGAACACAGGGTAAGTAGAATTATTATCGTAAAACGTGTCAATGCTATATGATTACCTACCTATATAGGCTATAACACAACTACTGCGGTGGTTCACGCTCGCTAAACTTGATCCAAATATAAGTAACATAACCGTAATTACGGTGTATAGAAAATGTAACTTGGAAATGTTTAAGTGTTTCTGGAATTAACAAAGGAATAATTTTGACACGTAAATCGGGTATAATAAATCGATTCATTTAACAGATTATTATAATATGTAGTACAAAAGGATCGTCATTAATCGTAATCACATATAATCTATCAGATAATATTAAACATATTTATATATTATATTATAATATATGCCCATAGACTAACACTTAATGATTTATAAGCTCGAGCTGCACTTTTGTTGGCCTTTCTTTTATTACCATTTATGTTTTTAAATGGCTTTTGTAAATCGGCCGATAATTATATTACGAATCAACCAGATGCATTAATAATATTATAATACGCCATGCCGACGGGTTCGAGTAAAAAACGAATGGAAATTAGTTTATTTGATTAGCATTTCAGAGTTGCACAATGTTCAACATAAAAGCAAAATACAAATATTTAAATTCTTGTTATATTATTTCAAGTTGTTTTGGAATCACTATGAGGACTGTGGCTACCAATTATCTGGGCATTTTTAATATATCATATTGAATATTATTACTGTTACTATTCCGGACCAATTACTTGAAAGCGATATTATGCTAATAGATATGGTAGAAGAAAAATTAAGTATCTTAAGATGACACCACTCCAGTTTGTTTTGTATTCGTCTAACAAACACAAAACATATCGAATTTCAGGTCAGCAGAATCAATTATGTGTTAATAGATTAAATATGAGAGTGAATTGATCTACTATCAAACTTAACACATCTGCGTACCGAAATATAAAAATATATTTATTACATTACAAATAATATTATGTAAGATACCTAGTTAAAGATTTTTTTTTTATTATTATCCAGTTGTACAATATTATGTAAAATAGCATATTATGAAAAGCTAATGACCCAGCCTGCTATCAAAGTTTATAATAAACATAATACAAATATACATGTGTTATATTGTTAGTTTTCTATGATATTTGAATTTTTAAGTAAGTTACAATACTATGTAAGTCATTAAAATAGAATACTTCTCAGTACTCGCTTAAAAATTAAAACATCGTGAAGAAACTACAAGATAATTCAGATAAAATTCTTATTTTTAAGTATAATCTATGACTAACCTATAGGGTTAAATCACTTTAATAGTAAACCGAACAACTCAAAGTCGGTAAAATGGTTCTGATGACCTAAGATTTGAAAACATGTTCTATCGACGGAGAAAATACACGCGTGTCCTCTTAAAAGATGTTTGTAATTTATTTATCATTGACTTGCAATCCGCACGAAAAATTGTTATTGGATTGACTGAACATAAATCATTAAAAACGTAGCTGAGAAAAAAATCTGTATTATTATTTATATATATATATATATATATATATATGTATATATATATAAATTACATTTCGGTGGGAAATATTTTAAAGGTAGGTACAGTTGTTTTATTAGGACCATAAACTGACTTTAAAAAAAAAAAACACTATTGGCAATGTTTCGACCATTATCTGTAGAGACATCATTAAAGAACAACATCGAGGAACACGAATTTTCTTGCTTTCTTTAACAAACAGAATAGAGGCCAAAAATGTTTAAGTTTTAAAATTATATTTTATCGGTTTCAAATACTTTCAATTCAAATAATTGAAAGAAGCAAGTTAAGAATTTATTTTTCACTATGGGTGAAAAGTTTGACTTTTTTCAAAATGAATTATAACTATTTACTAGAATTGTATATCTAAATTAGTGTAACTAATGTAATAAATCATATGTACGATTTTCTCTTAATCTATTATCTTATTACTATAATTCAAAATTGTCTTTGATTATTTGCTTTTAAATAGATTTTGTTAATGTATTATATTTACAACACTTAATTGTATGATAAGTGTTTAGTATATCTAATATATAAATACTATTGTTCTGTTGCTCTTAGGAGCGTTATTAATAATAAATAAATACTGTTTAGTGTGAATGGAAATTTTTAATTGATTAATATTATTATAGTGCAATGATGTTACCGCCATAATAAATCATATAATGGGTATAATATAATAATTAGGTTTTAGTTTATTAATAATATGTCGTTTTAGTTTACTTGTATAGGTACTGTATTTTTTCGTAATTGATGTGAATAATAAATGAATAATAAATTCGATAGTTCGATCATCGAAAAAAACCCTTTTTATTATATTATAAATTATAATATACTCTTATATATTATATAGGTATATATTTTTATTTTTAATTCTTTTTTTTTTGGGGGGGGGGGGTTAAGATATATGAATCTTGGTAAAGTATTGGTTTTAGATTTGTTTTTCTAATAACATTTTGGTGGTCAGTCGTAGATTTTTTGTTTATAACGTATTAATATACTTATCACTTCATCGTTTAAAGTTTAATAAAATAATGATTAATGGTTTTAATTTAAACTACTGGACTATAGTTACCAGTACTTTTTAACCTTCCTTATTATATTTTTTAACATTTTTGAGACTGAAACCATCAATCAAGTGTTATTAACATTTTTACATACAGTACCCAATTTTGAAAGTTACGTTCGTTTAAAAATTAAAATGTACGTATACTCACGTAATTCAGTGAAATAATTAGTTGTTTGGCGTAATATAGAGTCGTCAATGTTTCGACAAGTTATAAAATAATTATTGTATGCACCCACCTCCATCACGAGTCACGACAGACAGCTACTGACAATTATTACTTATACAGTGTAGTTATTCATAATGACTCGTGTCCAACCGCTTTAGATCAGTCACCCTACAAATTTATTTGTATGCAGTAAGTATTTTATATTATGATGTATCGAATTTGAACAAATCATAAAGTAAAAACATAATAATATACACACGTTGAGGAGCCAATATTTAGGAAATGACTATTATACTAATTATTGTTTCAATATTATATCCTATTCAAAAAAAGAACTTAACAGCAAAACTAAGTCAAAACAAATAATAATAATAATAATAACTTATAATAATGTATAATACAGGTGACTGCCAGACACGATTAACGGTATTTTGTTTAAATGATTATTATTTAATAAAAAAACTATTATCAAAACTCAATAAAAACGAGCGAACTTAAAAACATTTTAAGTCTATATAGGTAGCTTGATTGGAATAATCCTTTGCTTTTCAATAACAATATTATTGTAGACCATTTCCGTGGAAATAGTATTCAAATAATACAAAAACCAATATGAATAACTGAATAAATTTATCATTTATGACTGTATAATATAGTGGAGTTATATCGGTTTTGTGTACACGCACGATATCACATTATAAAAAGTCATAATTCGTGAAAATCACAAGCACAATAAAACATTTTCGTCTACTATTTTACATGTTAAATCTATGATATCAATCGAAAATGACACAAATACACGAATAATTTATTCGATATACCTACTAATTAGTAGTGAATTACTATGGATTTGTATCTATTTTTTTTATTGCGATATAAACCGACTAGAAAATTCAATATTTTTAACACTGTTTTCGACAGTGTTCGACATTTTTAACACGATTTTCAAACGTACCTTCCTATCGACAATAAAGTTACGACAAAATTATGTCATTTTCCAAATAATCTCAACAATTAGTATTTGTATGTCGGTGTGTGTGTTACTATATATATATACGTAAATATACCTAAGTTTTTCATTTCGTCTCGTCACGTGTTCGGGTTTTCTCCACAAGCACCACGTGATGTTGTGTGTGTGTGTGTGTGTGTGTGTGTGTGTGTGTGTGTGTGTGTGTGTGTGTGTGTGTGTGTGTGTGTATGCATATATATATGTATGTACAAATGTAAACCTATGCGAAACACACGGCTTATACGACCGTACGACGCACTTGTTATTTCGGTTTTTGTTTTATCAAGGACATCCCATTAGGATTCAAAAGTTACTCTCGCACCATTCAGACCGCCGCCACAGAGTCATTTTCAAGTCTTTCGCCCTTTGGTTTTGTTTTTTTTTTTATTATTATTATTTCCACGTCGTGTACCTTTACATACGCAGCAGTGTTCTCGCCATTGTGTTATTTATCGTTATTATTATTATTATTATTACTATTATCATCATCATCATTATTACACACCGGGTGCGCGTACGTCGTCCGCCGCTTTATGTATAATATAATCCTACATGGCACTATATGGCTGTACACTTTATAATATGTATATACATAATATATTACAATATTGTACGTAAGTAATTGTAAGTAATTAAAATGTTAATTCCGTTTGTGATATGATTTTTGTAACAAGACACACAGCGGTCGAGCACAACGACTTCTGCAGACGTTCTCGTGCAGCGTATTGTTGTTATTATTATTATTATTGTAGTTGTAAACATCATCACTGCTACACGGGAATAAATGAAAACGTGGTCGTGTAGACGTGTTGAACATGATATTGTGTACCTGCTACTTAGGCGAACACGACGGGACGGACGTTGTGAGTTGCCGAGTAAACACACTCGTGTCGAAAACGTTCACCTCCGAAATCATAATTTCATTTTCAGACGACGATGACGTGTATGTAATTGTAGAAGGAATGATAAAAAAATAAACAGTACAAATAATGAAGACTGTTTCGACAACAGATGTCGAGAACAAGCCGATCGACGATTTTGATGACTGACTGACCTAATCGAGTTTGACGTCGTAGGTAAACGCGGCAACAACAGCCGGCATACTAGTATGCTACATTAATATAATACTATACTTTATTTAATGTTTAAATAGCATTGCAAAATAATGATAGGTAAGAAAATATTTGCACGATTTGGAAAATGCAAGTAAACCTGTAGTAGTAATTTCTAAGTTTTTCCACAATGTATGCACTAACCGCTGGTCCCAAGACTAAGACGTAACCACCGAATTCCGATATAACATTATATAGACATGGCCGAGGTAGATATGAATATTGTTAACAATCGGAATTTTTTCAGCATCTTATTCGTCGTTGTGATAATATTTTTGTATCTCGTTGCGAAGAGCTACGTCGTAGGAACTTTATGATATATTGTATTGGCAATGGTACAAAAGTGGCGTAGTAAATAGTATACGAAGAGGTGTTCTTTCTCTTTTTTCGTATTTAAAAATATTTTAAAAATTGTTTATCGCCTGGACGGTATAAATAATACAAGTATTTGTAGTTACGTATTATACGATAGGAGTATTGTAGTGTAATATAATCGATACTTCGAAATTTTCATATTCTCTTTAGTTAGAGAGAATCAATAAAAAACTGAAGAGTATTTATTACACAATGTATTATAATATATTTATAATAATATCATATTCTTTATTTTCCTTACGATTTTTATTTTTATCCATCTGTCCTACTGATTCTTATTTGTGGCTCTATCCATTGTTACGCATGTGCGTTCATTGTTAGCAGATTTCATGTGTCCATAAAACGATTAGGAATATAATATATTATGCACCATTTTACTCGACGCCATTATACTATGTAGTTATATATATTGTATATAATATAATATAATATATATTTAAACATAAATCCCTACATCATCCATATATGCACATCAGTGGGCAAGTTACTATTATTTTTCAATTTTGCAAATATTGGAATAATATATTCAATTGATCTGGAATAATTTAGACTTTTTTTGAACATTGTTTTTTCAACTGATCGTTCTGCGAATTGTTTACATCCTCCCTAGGAAAATGTGTAAAATATCTGACCACTCCTCTAAAGTTCAAAATTAATCATTTCAGAGGATGCTAACCATGCATCCATGCGTTTGTCGTCTCCAACGAATGACATAGCAAATTTTCTTTCACTATAGTTTCAATAGTGTGCTATTTTAGTTTAAATATTAGAGCTAATATTGACCTATTATAAAACTTTTAGGAAGACAATTATCTGTGCTTTATCATCGACTTTTAATCGATATTTTAATTTTCAAGCAAGGTCTGTGAAATATGACAAATTAAAATTGTTCATAATATCTTGCTTGACAATAAACCTATAACAAAATAAAAACCAACATTTAAGCACAGATAGTGTTCTTACCTAAAAGTTTGATTGTTGGTCCATTCACTATATTCACTATTAAAACCAGTGAATGAAAATGTGTAATGACGTATATTTATAAGACGGAGACAAGAAACGCATGAGTCCTCTTAATATTGTTTACAAAATTTAAAATCAGAATATCTGCAAGGTATTTTTGGCTCACAAATATAATCAAATATTGTAGAAACTGGTAGTCTGTTTTTAATAATCTATATTGATATATGTATTTATTATACAAGGGCTACAATTATTTGGTAAAAATAACTCTGGTATTAATCCTAAAAATGTATTTTCTTATTTTTGCGTAGGTACTTAGATGTATTTTTATCACATGAAGACATATTTGCATGTTTTCAAAAGAAAATACACAATGAAAAAGTTATATTCGCATTATAAAAACAAAAACGTATACTACTCGTATTTTCCTCAATTAGTATAGCCATGTAGGGAGTATAGACATAGTTAGGTATATGATTGCGTTACGCAGGTAGATATTTGACGATATTATAACAATATTATAAAACTAATAGATAATTGGACTGATTCCAGTTAATTAAATACGGCAGTCCTACAATAATAAATACTATTTACATCAGTAGTTGGCTATTGTATTACACACATTTACAAACGTATAACGGTCAATCCCTCGTGGGAATATTATATTATACTTATACATATTACCTATCTATATTCTGATTGTAAATTATTTTCTACATCACAATATTACTATTAATGTAATGTTACAGACTATAATAACCAAATAACAAAATATGTTAACGGTTATAATTAACCATTAGGCATTAACCAATGAGTAACCAATGTAGAGGTAATAGGTACCTACAGTTTTATCCGTTTTGATAAATTATCAGTTTATAGATAATAACAATAATATATTTTATATTATATTCGAATACACTGTATACGTAAATGACATATAATATTATGCACATTGCACATTCATTTTTATCAAATACAATAGTTTTTATATTGCAAATGAATAATGCAATGTTGTACATTTATGAATTTATGACGAACTCGCGTTATTCAATGAATTGATTGAATGCCTAGTACACTTTTAGAACTTAATTTGTTTACAAAATATTTTTTAATTTAAACAGTTTGAATACGTTTATTTATTTGTTTGAATTAATTTTTGCAGAACAAATGATGTTTCAAGTAAATTAAATATCCAACATTACACATCAACAGTTCACACTTAAGATGTGGTTTATATCAGCATGTATCATATTCTTAAATTAGTGGGAAGTCCGTTGCAATTCAATATTGGTTAAGTCAGTAAAGTTTTCTGACAGATTAAAAATTGTAAGTAAAATTGTTTTATATCAAAATAATAAGTTATTTCAATAATTACTATAGTTGAGTCACAGCCCTCAAAAAAGAGATAATTATTAACAATATTATTGATATTTTATAGAATAACTATTATAAAAGCTTATTGTTCCCATTGTTCTATAAAAAATAATTTATATTTTATTTAAATTATATACATTTAGTATTTATATTTATTTGCCAACTATATCACATAATACTGCTGACAATACCTATGGTCTTAATTACCATTTGTTCACATAATATGTATTTAACTAGGTACATATTATGTACCCAGTTAAATACGGTTCATTTTAATTCATTCGATATGTTTGAAATGTAACACTCACAAATACATTCAATTAGTAAAAGGTTAAAGTAGCTGTGTTTTAAAAATTAATATGGGCAAAACAAAGCACATTAGAACCAGTTGGAAGGAAGTCATATCGACAAATTGAAATAATTATTTAGGTATACTGGAAAAAACATTTTTTTTTTTTTATAAAACTGTTTATTAATAATATTAATAATATTAAATTATTTGTTATTTTTTTTTTATACGTAGATTATCGTTATTAACAAATAAAGTATTATAAAGCGCAGTGTATAATAGTAAAATTAAAATACAAACTCCAAATTATTTCATTACAATTTATTGTGCTTAAAAACCTCCATCAAATACTATTGATACCTATATTAATATATGAAATATATACGAAGATACGAAAAGTGCACAAATATTATACCTAATGCATTATGCGACTATTTTAACAAGGCTTTACTTGGACTTTCAAAACCTCTAATATATATACTGCACATCACACAGCACACATCATATTATTATACAATTAATGTTCTAAATAATAGCTTTATAGAGGCGTATGCAATTTTGTCGTTAATCCTGCAAGGTCCCTGTGAATTATATATACTTATGACTGATGTATAATATATTACCATTACAAGCAACCCGGCACGTATAATCTTTAGAAAATGGACTGCGGAGTCTCGTTACGCAAGATGTGATATATAGAGGGTATTTCAAGACTTGTACATACTTATTAGTTATCGCGACTTTACGTATACGATTTTCCGGTAAACTCGATAATTCTGTTATTACTAGGTATCAGCACGTGTTCACACAACACGTTATATTGTTTTAAGCAGATCTTGTAATTTGGAAGTAAAAATAATATGTGATAAACTAAATAGGTGTATGCACAATACGTACTAACAAAAAATGTTTAGAATATCTGTTTTCAAAGTATAACTTCGGATTCGTGACCTACATACAGTCATATTTACTCGTATTTTCTATAAAATACTATGATCAATACTCAATAATATGAAAAGTCACAGCAGCTTTTCTTTTCAAGGTACATCCTAAATTTTTTAGGCGAAAATGGGTGTTATAGCGAATGATGTTATGAATAGCGATGTGAGAGATGGATGTTGAGTAGAAAACGGATGGCGACAATCACATTGATGTGATTTGTGATATACTAATATATATATATATATAAGGATAGATACTTGTACGAGTTCACATGTCTTCTAGTTATTATTAAAAACTTATCAATACGCTTAGTAACTACTCTTAATAACTGATAAATATACATTATAGGTTTGCATATTTTTAATGTTTACCTAATCTTTCATTCGTATTAGTGCATAATATTATCTCTCTATATTTTAATTTGAAGTGCATATATTTTGATTACCTACATTTTGAAATTAGCATTAATTTTAATACTAATAAATTTTAATTTTAATTTTCTATATATATTTTTTAAATAAAAAAATAAAAAAAATAAATTATAAATATAACATATTATATTATTTATAGAAATATAGTATTATAGTATATTATAGTAGTATAGCAACAGTTTTAAAATATTTATCGGGACCATTGAAACCATGATTATATATTGTATAAGTAAAACAGTATTTACATATAGACAAACTGTAGTCAATGAATGTCGATTATGGTCAGTATTTTTTTGAACCTAATAACACAAATATCATAAACGTACACTTACTATTGTTCCATAGTTGTATGTATAATAAACGGCATACTTCAATCAGCCAGTGTTAATAAGTTCTTATATTTGCACAATGTTATTACAAAATCAATTTTAACTGTTATAGATAAAATTATTTTATGTTTCGGTTTTATTTGATGCACATTTTTGTGCATATTTATGCACTTTTGTATATTTTGTGATTACTCAGAGCATAAGCGCAAGAATTTTTTGAGAAATGAAGTCAATAGCCTCACTTACAAGACGTGATAAACTGATACCTAACTAACGGAATTTATCGGAGTAACCCGCTCCTCGACCCGCTCCATAGAAGTAAACCGTTCGGCAGCGGCGGTCGGTCCGATCGAGCTTACCGCGGTTAACGACGTACGCACGGCCGTGGTTAATATAACATGGTATAATTTATAACCTCATTGTTATTGAACTCGCATATCCCGTGAGGTTCTAAACCCGCGCGGTAATATTACTATGTTCTATGGTTCGCCAACCGCCTACTATAAATTGTTTACTGCATAAACATACTGTTAAGGTGGGTTTCCACTATACACGTTTGCCGTGTACACGAAAAATGTTCAGCTATGTCCAACAACACGGTATCGTGGTTAATCGTGTGGTAACTTAACGGAACCAACCAATCACAGCAAAGGATTTGTATGCACGTGAACGTGTACGTGTATGGTGGAAACCCGCCTTACGGTTCTTGTTGCGAGCGGGATACCATAATATAGGTATGCGATATTCCGTTGTTCCATGACCATTGTCGGGCGGGCATCTTCTCCGCTTCCATATTGCCGACCGATTCTCGGCCATTTTCTAAAGTCTTAGCCATTTCTCGTTATTTTTTTTTTATACCGCGATTGCGTACCTATATGTAATGTTTATTCAGTGCGTCGAAATTCAGATCTATATAACCGACCGCCGTTTTCGCTGTGCCGTTTGCGAATTACATACCTACTACAAAGTTGTGCGGTTTGCCCGAGTAGAGTCGTGATCACCTCCGACCCTGCGATACGTGGTGGTGACCGTTTCCCGTGGATTACGTGCTGCCGTGCTGGGCGATGTGTCAAAGGTAGGATGCACAAAGTTACATATTATTATTATTATAATATTATTCACTGGTTCCCTAGCGACGGTCACTTATCTTATTTACGCGCGTCCCTTGCACAAAAGCTACCGAAGTTTCATACACTTCTACTGCCAGCTATTATAGATTAGAATTTATTATATTTACCTACCTGCAACTAAACTAATAATATTATGACGGTTAGGTTAGAAAAATCCAATGTGGTGCACGTCGGTTAAACAACCATCGGCAATCACGTAATGCGCTGTGAGACACGTCTCGTGTTTCTATATAATTTTCCGGATTACGATTTATGGTTTACGTGCGATAGAAACCTATATAATATTGGTATATACCTAACGCGGACTTAAAACAGTTCCATATCACATAGTCCGTCAAGTGGTTTTACGACGACGAGTTATGTGTAGTGATCGTTGGATTTCGCGGTCTCTTCAAATCGTATATATTATATTTAAAAGCTGCACACACATTCCCCGACATAATAATAAATAATAATATAAGTATAATATTATACAATGATAATATTATGTTGGCTGTGCATTTGAAAAACGGTAATATTAACTAACCATAATCAATTATTTCAACCCAGGTATGGATAATATTAATCATCAGTATTTATTCATAAACGTAGGTAATATTTTGCTTTTATACCACATAAATAGGTACCGATACACAAACCATAGTTAATACTCATGCTCATTATGTCTGTGTTATACGTACCAATAGAAATAACTTAGATTCTTCTATATTATATGATAGGTTTGTAAAATATCGTATAATACAACTGTCTAGATAATCAATAATACATCATAATACCACTCATAAATACTAATATAATTTATAGTTATAATTTATATAATTTATTATATTATATAGGCTTGAATGGTATCAGTTATTTCAACTGTTACCCATATGCAAAACCATAATAGTTTGATATGGTTAGAATATAATAAAGTCAGTAGGACTATACATAATATAATAATAATATCATAATTAAAAATGTCGATAACATACCATCCATACAAAAAAGAGAACGTTTTAAATCGAAAACGTTTGTTGAATGGGAGTTAACTATATAGTTGATTTTAATTTGTAATAATTAGATATAATTGTGTGTAAATAAATTTATAAAAAAAAATTCAAACTTCTCCATAAAAAGCCTTATAAAAAAGGTTTATTGTACTCGATGGCATGTTGAATTGTTTGTGAAGTGTTGAAATCCAAATGTTTTTGGCATACAAACTACATTTTTTTTATTTAACTTTATTGATATGGTAGTAATATATGACTAAAAATAACATGTAACTACCTCAATAACACTAAACTAGGATAATAACATATCGATTACTCGTTAACCATTGTTACTGGTGTGCCAATGATATATCTATAGATAATTATTTATTATTATCAAACGTGCTAACGTGACTGCTACCCAATAACTTATTTAATAAAGTACGTTACAAATGTTAAACCCTTAAAAAGGGTTAAATATATTATCAATATACCGACCGCAAACATACCAACTTTTTTTTCGATCGTAAACTGTTTTTTTTTAAATTTTCATTAGTCACTCACCTAGAATATTTTAATGATAGATTTTTGAATGTCAATTATTTATTTTCAATAAACTTTCAAGTACCTACCTACCTAATTGAATTATTATCATTAGCCGCACACGTCGCCCGCGACTGAAATGGCTCACTCCTCCGCCCTTGCCACACAATATACTATTGTGTATCTCTATACATCTATACATCACTATACAGCATATGTTAATAAAATATTAGTATTAACCACACTTCAAATAAACTTGAATACATAATTTTATCAATCTACTAAATCATTTGATATGTCTTAAATAATATGTGATATTTACCCAAATGCGGTGTCATTTACCATAAACTATTATCTGTATAATGTTACGTATCGACGTTAACTGTTATGTAATAACTGTAATAACATAATAATAATGTATATCTCATACAAATGCAGAAAAAAGATCAAAATATATTTCATAACATTTTCGTCCTCTGTTATGGCGGACGTACGTCAAATACTCAAAACAAACGATTATTGACTTTATAATATTATTATATAACTCAATATAAAAGTCATATACTCGTCTCCCCGCATGGAGGAATGGAAAATATATAATAGTGCACGAAAGAATCTCGCAAAAGGAGAAAAAATGCGCCTAACTCGGGATTAAAAAAAAAAGTTTTTCGAAATTATTAAAACGATTACCCTCAATGCCCCGACATACAATATTAAAAGTTGTATATACGACATTAAACCCAGGCCCCCGTATATGCACGTCCAAGTATTAAAAGAGTCTGTCTGCAGAGCTCTTAAAAAACGTACATATATATATATACGAGTTTGTATACTATAGTAATATACAATATACACTGTGCCCACGCACGACACGCGTCTGAATAATCATGAATCGTATCTTCTTGAGAAAGACATTTTATTTGCATGCATATTTACGTATGCTATAATATTATGTATAAATAAATTGTATATTATATATTATACGCACGATATACATGTATACTCTCTCGTATTTGATTTACATTGACGTCAAAGGATTTTATTGTGATGACTACTATAATATTATGTATACACTGTGTATGTGTACTATAGCGTGTTAATTAAAAGAGTAATATCAATTATATAGGTACAATGGTGTGATATTTCATAAATTAACAGTAATTTGTACTTAACATATTGAAAAAATATTAATCAATACCATATTATGCAAACTTAATATTATGTGTAATTATTTGTTATTACCATAGTCACAGTTTTAACAATTACCTATCACTTATCCAACTGAGTTGTTGTAGACTTTCTTATAGGTGTTTTACGTATTTCCCTTACACTTGAGTTGGATAAGATTGCTAATATTATGTATCACCTAGGATTCCCGTTTACGTAGAGCCGTTTTTTTTAACGTATTCATTATTATTTTAGAATATTATATTTTGTCAAATTCCCGAGGTACGTAATATTTATACTGATATCAAAATAAACAATAATTGTTAGTCTGTTCAAATAGCATATTATGTAAAAACCATGAAATTATAATGCGTCATACAAAGGAAAAAATAAAATACTCGAAAATATATACTCAAAAATTATAGTATGTGCTTTGTAATCGACCTATGTACATTGTGCATACTACATAATAGTATAATTAGTATAATACATCGGGTTGACATTTGACACGTGTATAAAAATTAATTGGTTTGTCATACGTATTAAAACACATAATACTGTTCAGTGTACAATAATAAATAATGTATATAAATGATTTAATAATCCAGGCATCCAGCTGTTTAATGAATAACCAATAAATAACTAAAATTGAACTTATGTGAATAAATTACCTAGGTAAATTTTTATTTAATAAAAATGACTCAATGGTTTTATTGCCAAAATTATTAGGATTTTTTTTTTTTTGTTAATTTATTATTTTATTGACAATACGATCTTAATAAAAAAAAAAATTAAGTACCTAGCTGGTAATCGGTTGATACCAGTTTCGAACGTGTGGGTGAAAAAAGGTGGGCTACTTGAAGTTGGCCCCCTTTTTTATTTTTGTCTTGCACTTGAAAATAGTGACTTGCAAATTTTAAAACCTAACTTGCTAATTATTTGCTAAATGTTGATATAGGTTAGATTGGCTTTAGAGAAATTGGGTGGGCCAACTTCACGACCATCACTGTAATAGTCAATAGACTAATAGATGTGAAATTGATATTCTTGCAACGAAGAAAACGATATATACTTACGATGAAAAGTGATTCTCAGTGGAGACTCCTATAGTCAGCATATTTGTCTTCAAAATAATTCACGAACGAATTTCATTGAAAATTCAAATTCTAATGTTCATAAAAAAAGTTAGCTTTACGCTAAACTTTTGTTTTAATTGTTAGAAAAACTTATGAGAAACCTTACATTACATTTTCAAACCTTAGATATAAAAATTAAATTTCAACTACAAATTAATAGTTTCAGATTTTTTGCAGTTTTTACGAATTTTATCAAATATTTAAATTCCAACACTCATAAATAAAATGAGTGAATATATGTATATTTGATATTTTTAATTGCTATAAGAAAACTTCCGAAGAATTTTGTATTATTTTCAAGCTTTTTTATTTACAAATACAATTTTAATCTTTTATAAGATGAACATATCTCAAAAAGTAGAAAATTAAAAATGTCTTTATAAATATCCTGATAAAAGTCAAAATTTTTTCATATTCAGAAAGTGCTATCATAAGTATTTTTTGAAAATGTCAAGTCCATAGTATAGATATTATAGGTTTTTATAATTACAATAAAAACAAAATTAATTTTGCCATCTTTATTATTTTGTAAAATAATATAAGACATTTATACTTTTGACCAATAGTATATTTAATTAACACGTAAATATAAAATAGGAAACTTTTTATTTTTAACCCTCCCCCCAACCAAAAAAAGTACAATCTAGATAACTAGAGAACTCAATTTGCTACAAGAAACTTTCCTCAAAATCGATGATTGGAGAGTTTTTTCTAATATAATAATACTCAAAAAAACAGTATCCCCATGATTGTAAAACCAATCATTTCATTCCGCTCAAAATCTAAAATATGTTATATAACCGTATAAAAAAAACATAACATATATAACTGAATATTCCCACTATAATATAGCTCAAAGACGGATGGCAGTCAGGTCGACTGCACTTACCGATCATGGTGGTAGTTGATGATCGACCTCGTCGTACGTACAAATTGAGTCTGACGTCACTCTAGAAATCATTCAATTTGATCAGAAGACAATAATTTTATCCGACAATAACAGGCATACAAAGTGTATATACATTTTACAGACGCAGGGTTTTTAAACTTTGAATAACAATTTCTTACGACGTAATAAATTGTTTTCTCTTTATAATTTATTACAAAACTGTTGAACCATTTTAGCCAATCGCGTTTGTATTTGAAGTTACTAAATAATCCTAAACAGAAATAAAATAACAACAAAGAGAATAAGAAAACTAAATTATTTCATTAACGCGTTGTTTTCACAAAAATCTTTAACGTTTTTTTTTACCATAAAACAAGTTTGTAAATGTATTATAAATGTATATAAATGTATTATGTATATTTTTTTTTTGTTCTCCACATTCTCGTATATTGCTCAGCAAGTGATTAGAACCAACATTTTGCAGTTATTCGAGTTTTCCGTGTCTGATATTTCCATGTAATTTCTCTAACCGTAATTTTGGGCTGTGTGTTTTTTTCAACATAAAATTGATAGTTTTCCTTTGTTAAAGGAATATTTAGAATCGATTGATGGTAATATTGAAGATTTTGATGAAATATATGGCGAAATTGAACAACATTTAAATGAAATACTATCGTCATTAGAAAAATATTTTCCAGAAAGTAAAGACATAGAATTTATCCAACGATATAATTGGGTTAAAAATCCGTTTTTAATCAACGATAAGCCCGAAGATTTATCTATAACGGAGTATGAAGAATTTATTGAAATGACCACCGATTCATCTTTAAAAACTTTATTTGATAAAATATCATTAACAGATTTTTGGTTCAGTAGCAGTATTACTAACGAATATCAATCTCTGGCTAAAAAAGCTATCTTAGCACTTCTTCCTTTCGCAACAACATATCTATGTGAAACCGGATTTTCTTCATATGCATCAATGAAAACCAAATATCGTAATAAATTGGATGCTGAAGCAGATATGCGTATTCAACTCTCGCCTATCAAGCCAAATATAAAAATACTGGTCAATAAAAAAAGCCAACATTACGGATCACATTAATAAATAAATAAATTGCTAAAATTTTATGTTATTTTTTTCTAATTAAATTAATATTAATTGAATAATTTGTATATATTCGTATTTTACAGAAAATAAAAATAAAAAGCAAATCATTTACAATTGGCATCATTTTTTTTATGAATTTTAGTTGTCTCATATAGACATTTCTGATTTTTGGGGCTCCGTAATTTTTTTTAGGAATATAAGGGCTCCGCGAACAAAAAAGTTTGAGAACCGCTGCTCTAACGTATCGTATATAAAAATAATACCATATCGATATAATAACATCCGGTCGGAGATTTTCGACGGAGGACAATTTTATACATATTATATTATTATTGTGGCGGTTGCGATTTCTCGCGTGTGAGGCAACTTTTCTACGACCGCTTGGCTTCGGCTAACGATATTATGATACATATATAGGTACTGTATAATGTAGCACTACCACGACTGTACCGAAAGTTTGAAAGCATTCTTTCGTTTTCGATAAAAGTATAAACCCATTAGGTGTACGGCCGTTTCGGGGTTTCAGACGAGTCTGTGCAGTGTGTATAAAATATATTTTGCCATACTGTAATAATTGTCTACGAGAAATAAATTGCAGTTTGATCGGACCATCGAGCTCGAGGTCCACATTTGGTTTTGCTTGATATGACCTCTGCTGCTCTGTCACCATGCATTATACAAAATTACATAATATACCTACCTATATAATATTATTGTATAATAAATAATGATTAAATAATATGTGTATTGTAAGTATTCGTATTGCCATTGTGGTCATAACCCCCTGGTACATTCCGATATTTTACCCAAATTGTTATAATAATTTTAATCGGTTACTAGTACCGGTTATGATTTACTGTTAGGTGGTCGGGTTGAAAAGGTAATCACGAGTGTAATCATTATATTATATTGTTTAATATAATATTCATCGGCTACAATTTGATTATTATGGTCATAGTTGTAAGTTTTATCAGTTTTCATTCATAGATTTTAATTGCCGTGAAAGTTTCTAATTTAATAATTTTCGATGGTAGGTTCAAGCTACTAACTAAAATCATGGTGGAATGATATTTACCTTCAATATTATTTATTGAATGAATACGTTTGATTATTATTTTATATATTTATATATTATTACTATATACTTTCAAAACGAAGTACAATTATTGAAAAAAAATACCATTTTTATTATTCAGTTACTCTCCTTGTATCATAGTACCTATTAGTATAAATTAATGTCGCTGTTGCTTATTGGAAATATTAGGTTAATAATAGCTACTAGTGAGGTAGGTAACTAATTTGTAATATTATAGATAAAATAATAGTAAGGGGCAATACAATTATTATTCTAAGATAGATACTGTTTTAGAATTAAATTAATTTTTGGATATGGCTTATTAATTGTAATATATTAGCTGGATGATAATATTATGTATACAATTTAATATTGTTCTCATAATAATAATTTATAATGTAACTTGAACAAAAGTAATTTATATATTTATTTTATATGTTATTATTTCAATAACCGTAAACATAATATTATGCATATAGGACTTCATATAAATGACAAAAATAAAAATAAAAAATGCAATCATATTTAAGCTTGACTACATTCAAAAGTAATTTTCTGCGACATGGGACATGTATTAAACTAAAAAAAAAAATATTATTATATTGTACACATAAGTCATAAGATAAATAAAATTACAAATGTATGTTAAGCGATCGATCAAAAGACACTGTAACAAATGCCATGGTTTTGCTAGGAAATAATAATAAAACATAAATAAAAAAACATTGTATTGTAGATGTAAATTCAAAATAAATGAGTTATGCGAATAAGGTAATATAATTTACACTACGCGACTGAATAAGTATTATATTGTCAAAACTACGTTTTTAGAATTTTAATCCCCATATAGTAGATGAGAAATATAATATACAATCAAACCATTTCTTATTCATTGAATATAAATCTTATTAAACACACTTTATTAAACGTCAAGTATATTTTAAACCCGTACTATCGAAAAAGTTACTTTTCTTTTCAATCTAAGGATAATATCTGATCAATATATTTATTATGATAAGAATATGAATAACTTTGACGGAACTTCTAAAATTAGGTATCGTTATTCATAGTATCTTGTAGCGTATATATAATGAAACTATGTACCTATATATTTCTTAAAATACTATATATTTTTTATTCTTTAGGTCTTAGAGGAATCGAATATTAATAAGAAAAGTGTATAAAAAGAGGAATAAAAAATTAATTTGCGTCATTCTAATTAATCCTATTAAAACTTGTAATTTGTTGATTAAAAAAAAAAAAAACACTTTGTTCTTGATAAATGAATATGTACCTATTCTACCGTTATTCTATGAAAGAAAATATTTTTTTCTCAATCAATGTTGTTCTTTAGTAATAATGTATTTTTTTTATATGGAGAATATATTTTGTCTTTCTTTTATAAAAGCAGTGATTCAAATGTTTCATATGTGCCTTTTATCGATTTAAAAGTGTACATAGTTTATACATTAAACATATATTTTATTTTTGAAGTTTAAGTTGTTTTTGAAATATCACAAAGAAAGCATTGCTGCGACCATGTAGTTACAGCCAATCCGTTTAAAAAAAACGTGCATTTATTTTGTTTGAATTAAATTTAATATAATTAGATTATGGATTTATAACATAACGATTAACGATTGTTTGTACATGATTATCACAGACTTAATTTACATGCATAATAATATAGACAATTCCAAACTATTTTGACTATTTTAAGATTCCAGATTATTATAAAATATTATAGTTATAGCCTTATAGGTTTTGTTCGATATTATTTCCATTAAATTGCATTTATTTTACAATTTAGTGTTTTACATTATTTAATATGATATGGAACAACTTGAACCCGTATTTCATAGGTATACCTAATAATAATGTATAGACTACATATAAGATATGCAGTATAATATAACCTAGGTATAAAGTAAGTATATAAAATGTGCTCATTCGAACGGATACAATATTCTTCCGAATTTTATGAATAGAAGATGAGTATATTATAGTATATTATTATATACCTATTATATATTGGGTATTTATATAATAATATATGCGTATTATATTATCAAAACGTAAAACCTTTCATGGGCCCGAGGGGTCGTCGGCGAGAATCGACGAGGAGTCATATAGACGCATTGCAACAGTGATTGTTTAAAAGAACGAAGGCACATGCTCGCTCGCACACTGCAGCTGTTTGCAGTACCCGATACTATCTGATATGAATCCCTCGAGAGTAACCGGACGTGACTTAAATAAAAATTATAATAATTTTTTTTAAGAAAAACAAAAAAAACATCGGCCGTGCTGTAACTTACAAACTGTAAATACACAAGTAAAAATACCGAAGAAACATTTTTATTTTTTTTTTATAAAATCAATAAGATATTAATTTATGTCTTGACAGTATACGTATTGACGTGTACAAATTCAGAAGTATACAAGGTGTAACAGAATGACGTGGAAAATAAAATAATTTTTATTTATATTTGTTATTGGTCGTGAAAACTATGTTTCGGTTTCGACAACCAGTAGGCCCATTAGCCATTCATTGATATAAATTATAAATATATATATTTTTTTTAACAATTTTTGTTAATAACATACTGATCTTACATAGTTACAACATACAATCTATTTAAAAACTAGAAAAATAATTTCTGTTGTAATCAATACCTACCTATAAAATTATTTTTTTATATAATTTATAGACACATGTGCACAGGTACAGAATAAAATGTTTTATTTTTTATTTTGTAATGTATAATATATATGGGTCAAAGTTACCTTCTTGGGATCAAGATACCCCAATTTATGGGACAGAAAATTTGTTTGGAAAAATTCATAATGGATAATTTTTAAATCTAATGTTTAGAAAAATGTTGATGTTAATAAAGATTATTTATCTCAATATTTTTTGAAGTAAGAGAATTCGAAACTTAAAAACTTTTTTCAAAATATCCTTCTTGAGATTTCCAGACACGAATAAACCTTAAATTATTTATTATCTATATAATGTTCATAATATTTAATATGTTTAACTAATATAAGTTTTTAATTTTCAATGTGTCAGGTCTACCTGATCCACCCTGACAAATTACATTATAAGTTATAACAACAATTGTTTTTATCTAAACTTATTATGTCTATACCAGCCATCTCTTACCACATGTGTTTTTTAGGACGTAAATCCCTTTAATCGTGATGATATAAATAACTATGTATGGCAAACGGGACTGTTTCAGTAGGTAGTTAAATTTTATTTATTAAAACCATGGAAAATAATGTAATTCCGACCTTTACAACATATTTTATACATAGTTTAAACATAATTATTTATTGAGATTTTAAATTAAATATCTATTTACAAAATAATAATTATTAGGTTTATTTTTTTTTTTCTAGTTCTGTTTTAACAACATTGAATTCCACCACAATAGATATCCTATGCCTATCCCCCCTTAAAATTATTTGAATTGTATATAGGTACAATATTATATTTATACGAGTAGTTTTAAATAATATTTTCTATTTTCTATTTAAATAACATCAAATATGATTGGTTATATTGTTTTTCTTGAATTCAGATTGAAAACATCCGTTATGTAACATACGTACTCAATGACGATTTACGCTAGACACTTACTATACAGAAAAATTACTTTCACAGATTTTACATAGGTACCAGAGGTACCTATTGATGTTACTATATTAAAAACAATTATAAATAAATAGTTCGAAAAAGTTCTATTTTAAATATTATGCAGTGCAGTTGTCGAGGACAGAAAGGAACGGTAGTTTAATCTCTACAATAACATAATAGCTGTCAGGTTCAAACTGAAAAAATTCTACAGTCGAATTCTTAAAGTGGAGTAGTGGTAGTGACCGAAAACTGATTTTGTTAAACTCTTGTTGCGAGAAAAACTATCTTGACTTTAAGGTACAATTTTATAGGTAGGTGTAGTAATATGCACGCTAGCTTCTTTAAATAGTTAAACTAAATAACCGAGTAAATAACTGTTGTGTTTTTTGTTATTTACGCAGACACTTTCTGCATTTAGAAAACTTCGTCGATAAATGTATTATATTATTTATATATAATTGTGTGTTACCGTCTTGAGTACCTAAATGTTTTTTAAGTCAAGTATTCAAACATTTTGAAGTATTAAAATACTTTTGAAAAACGACTTGAACTTATTTGAAATATTTTAACTTTTTATTTTTTATGATTACTATTAATCTTTATTAATCTCATTTATGTACTATTTTTATCCATTCCATTGTAACAATTATGTTTGATTTTTACACTGTGTCATATAGGTAACCCGGTTCACTTTGAATAAAGTTGTTTTTCTCAAATTAAATCCGTTCTTCTATAATTGAAGTTATTGAACAATACTAAACCTAGAAACTTATACCCATACCTACATTTTATAATAACATTGTAAATTCCTTCATAGAAATAAACGCTTTAAAATTCTAACGATCGAAATATAATTTTGGGTGTGAATAATTCTCAATCGAACTCTTTAATGAAGAAAACATATTATTATACATGAAGAATTTATAGTTTTACCTAACGATGAGGTAAGAAATTCTCAACAAAATAAATGCATGATAAGATTATGCAATACAATTTCATTTTAAGTTTATTTTAATGAAAAAAATGTTTTTGCCCTCATGTAAAAAAATTACTTTTAAAAACTATCCTTTACAATATACCAAGGACAATACCTACTAATGTTATTTAACATATTATAATTGACATCTAAATGGTTTTTGTTTATATTGCTTTACAGTGAAAATGTAAAATTATAATTTTTAAAACGCATTTATTTACTTAGTACTTTAGTTATATTTAACATTATTCCTTAAAAGTTGCAATAGAAAGTATAATAAAAAAAAAATGTTGACACTGTATTCCAAAAATAATAATGATATATTATGTAGTCGTATACCCTCTTCCACAGACTGTAGGTATGCTCTCTGTTCTCTTTGGTTTTTGTTCTCGTTTTGTAGATTTATGCTAACATTAAACATCATTTGCATTTGAACACTATATTATAAATTATAATAGTAGGTAGGTAATATTATAGTTTTGTATATTTTTTAACCGGCGGCGTTGTGCAAAAACTCTCTATTAACCATCATTGATAATCGATAGTATAGCATAGCGCATAGCGGATACCGTATACATTATTTTTTAAGAAAACGTCACACCCGTATTTATTGCAGTCTTATAAACGGGAAACATAGCAAATTTGAGTTCAGATAGTGTTTCATTTTTGTGTTGTTGGTTAAAATATTAGAGTGAATTGACTAATTATAAAGTTTAAAGGCATAAGAACATTATGTGTTCATGTTCTCTTGTTGGTTTTATAAAATACTTTTAAGCTAGTTTTCGAAATGTTTGTATTTTAATAATTTACATAAACTCATAACTCACTTTTGATATTCGATTTAATTTATAATAATAGGTACAAAATATTAACTTATTTTAAAATCCGAAAAAATTTTATCATTTGTTTTAGATAAAAATAACGTATACATATAAGTACTTACTTAAAATTAAACAATTTGTAAATTCTAATGTAGCTCTTTGTTCTGAACAATGTTAATGAGAGTATTGTTGTTGAATACTTGATCAAATAAAATGTATACCTCAATACTTAAACACAAGCAACTAATCATTCGTCGTACTAGGAATTCAATCCGAATAAAACAGTTTTTGAATAATATGTTATATACTTGTATGGGATTGCTGCTAACACACAAATCACAATAATGTATAATATTTTCTACAGAAATGCAAAATATGATAACGCATTTTATGTACCTATATTAGAAAAATATTTTGGACTTAACTAAATAGTTTAATTCACTATGCGATTTTAAATTGTTTGAATTCGTTGTAATCAATTATAGTGCACACAATATACCCAGAGTGAAGTATTATAATTTAATAATATTAAACTAAACTATGTGTAAGTTTTATTATCCACGATACGTTTGTATTTAATCTCATGGGTACCTACCTACCTAAATAAAATTAAATGCGTAGGTATATAATTTTTGGCTTGTGTTTATATTTAAAATTACCTACTTTGTCGTATAATATTGTGCTTTTCGGATAGATCACCGTGTATATTCTGATTACTCAGCATTCATCGTTAAATGGACCAGGTTTAATTAAATTAGTGGAACGTTTTCAAATGGTTTTTACGTGCAAAACCAGCGTTGTGGCAATGGTATAAAAAGTCATAACTATCTCTTTTGGCGGAAAATAACACGTACCCATTTATGATTTAATCAACTGCAACAGTATACCTATATTTTAAAATATTTTGTACCTACATAAACATTTATATTTTAAATATTATGACACCTACTGTGGGAATGGCACGAGTTAATTCAAATTTGTTATACTATAGCTGTGACAGTTATGTGTTTGACAAAATTATAAACAATTTTGAACGTTCATTTATTTTGTACTTTTTTTTTCCATTTAACAAAAAACAGACGTCATATATTATTTACGTCGATATGTACGTTATAATATAATTATTATTTTTTCTTTGTATAATAGTATTATTTTTTTTATTAAAATACTGTCAACGCCTGTTTACTTTTATATAGGTAATATAATAATGATTATAACTGTGACATTACAACATATTAATACACATTAATATAACGCGTAATACAAAAATTGTATTCATGTTAATTATATCTATGTCCTATGACCTATCTGTGATGTATTGTTTATTATTGTCAGTATTCGGAAACATAGTTGGCATCCTTTAGAATCAATCACCTCATACTCAAACTCTGGAGTTCGATGGGAACGTGTCCTAGGGAGATTCCGTAGATCTAAATTTTAGTACTTAACTTGTTTTTTCTCGGTTTTTGGCTTTAGAATATCTGGTTCATGATGCACTTCTCATACCGCTTGACCTATTCATTATACAATTACACTTAAAACCTTTGAAATTTGTGTGTCGATAAAATATTTAACTATCGATCCTATTCTATCTCAAGAAACCATCAATAGGTTAAACATTCCACTCAGAAAACTTTTCCGTTTACAACGATGAAATATCATTGAATTCAAATTTAATATAATGTCGAAGTACCTACTGTACTGGATACCTGCTTCTATACATTACTGTAGAACAACATCCCTGGTTTTTTAATTTTATTTCGGTGATCTAAACATTTAAAACGAAGTTAATCAATAATAATAAAGGTCTAGGTTTTCTGTGTAGTTTTTTATTATAATTTTTAAAATTAATCAAGTTTTCTATAGTAAATAATATTTATATTGTTCTATAATAAATAACACTAATAATATTTTGACTCACATTGTCACAACTAGGAACACCCATTCTGGAGTTATTATGAATGGATTTTTAAATAATAATATTGAAAACTTTATAGAAAAGTATAATATGAAAGATAAAAAGTAAAAACAATTTTAGTTATACGAATAAATTCATCTAAATGAAAATAGTGTAAACAATTAGGATGAACTATTAAAATCAACTCGTGGGATTAAGATATAACGAGTTAAAATTAGTTTGTTTTAGTTTTTTTTTTATTTAATTTATAGTTTGTATTTGTAAGTTGTATGTTAATATAAACAGTAAATGTGTTAAAAAGGTTAATGTTTTAGTAGCTACCTAAGTACGTAGTTATTTTTATTGATAAAGAACAAAAAAAATTAACAATATACATAATATTATTTAATACGGCTTATTTTTCTAAATAATAACTCATTTTGAACTAATTGATCGTTAAAAATAAAAATAAATTATAACACGATATCAAACGATCAAATATTCATTTGTTTGTTACGATTGCCTATATTTTGAATAATTTAATATATTTTAAGTAGTGGTTTATTGACATAAATTAAAACAAAATAATTGTTTTTTCAATATCATTATTTTCAGAATATAAAGTATGGAGGTATTATACTTAATAACCTTGATGACTGATGAGTGATGGATTAATAGTTTAGCAAATTGATTGCCAAATAAAAATAACATGTGGTGTAGTCTTAATAAATATCGATTAAAAACCACTAAATTATTTTACTTTGGTGCCATGATAAACCAAAATATTGTATCAAGCCATTTAAGTGTTTGGCTTCTAAAGTTACCTTATTAAGGTACCGTTTGATATGGCGAATGGCAATAGTGAATTATATAGAGATTTTAAATAAAAACAAATTAAGATAAAGATAACAATATTTACTTGTCACATCAGCATTTAAAAGATAATTGGCAGTTAAGGCCGTTAGGGAGAAAGTGACGAATGAATGAGAAAAAGGTTAAAGAGGGCTTAAGAATCAGTATTGAAGCAGACCTATGTACATTAATCTTTCTGTTTTATATAATCTGTTGGTGAAAAGTAAATCCGAGAGCGTTGAAAAAAAAAGCTTAGATATAAAGTTGTAGAGTGAGTGGTGATATAAATATATATAAGCTAGCTATGTGTGTTTCAACTGTTACAAGATTGGGAATTGTTTACAGAGTCAAAGGCTCCTTTCATATCTGAAAAGGTGGTGATAGAAGAGAGAAATAATTCTTTTTCTGTGGAATTGTCGGCCTTTAAATTACATACAAAATAACGGAATAATGTTAATGCTCATTATTTTACAAGTATAAGTGACGTCATAAAAAAAATAATACCTTCAAGAACCTCAAAAAATAATTCATTCATAATATCATTAGTACCTATAACTACCTAAATTTATTAAAATTATTAGTTTGATATCATATATTATTGTTTTTATGTTATACATTTTATAACAATTGTATACTCTTTATGCCCACTATTCGATGTAAATAAATATACATATAATAGGTTTACAAATACATTAAAACAGTACCTATATAATTACTATATTTTATTATTTGTTTTAGTTAAAACTAATAACTTTAGTCTTTAATTGTTTTTTTTAACTCTTGTTTTACTTGTACCTATTGAATATTACAATGTCATGAATATTTGAAAGTAAGTATTATTCTTATATAAACAATTCGCGCTGAAGACAAATGAGTCGCGATGGAACACGATACATACTTGAACAGAACAAAAATTGTATAATAATTGAGTCTCTGCAGGTATAAACCAAAAATATACAAATTGAGTACACGATTGAGAAACGAAAAATATACTAATCGAGTCCTTTAAGTATTTAAACATGGACTCAATTAGATTATATTTTAAATTTCGAGAAATTCCATTCGTTTCAAAAGGTTTATTTGGGAATTGGAACTCCATGTGAGACCATCACAAATTTGAGTTATATTGAACCGCTGTCTTACATTTTGAAACAATAATCATAAGTTTTGATTGGTTATTGTATTATGATTCAGAACGAGTTTTCCAAAGTAATTCAAGACAGCACTGCCTTGTATTAAACATAACTATGGATAAAAGTTGACAGAATACAAAACATAAGTATTTTAAAAATTTTAATTGTAATAAGAAAAAATAAATATGAAAAAAAGGTTTAGTAACTGGTGGGATATTGACATTAAATTATGACCGTTTATATAATAATAATTTTACAAATGTCAATAAAGTTATATACTATTTGAGTGTAAGAATTATGGAATATAATAATATACAATTTGAACACAATGTATAATATTTACTATGACGTGTTTTTTCAGTATAAATACAAATTAATTGAATATAATGTTTGTTATTTAAATTTGTTTAACTTCCATGTTTCTTATGCATACATTATTATAAAAAAAAGTTCACTGCAATCATAATCCATTATAATAATGGTATATAAATTATTATTTTATTTTTTGTTCGATCGTCACGAAAGTTTCACCAAGCGTTTATATTTTTAACTGTATCATAAAATATATATCATAATTAATTATTTAAATTTTTTTATTGGTTTAGTCATGCATTTTAATTTTGTAGCTCATAATCTGTGATTACCTAGATAACTGCAATCACATTAGGTACTAAAAACAAACTAAATTGCAATTTCATCTGTAAATATGTATTCAGTACTAGCATTTATTACTCAAATAACATTTCCAATATATTGGACCCATGTGCTGACCACTCATACCAGCCATCACTATAAAATTGCCATTTTGTTACCAAGGTAAGCTCTGAACTCTTGGAAATATCTTCTATCCTAGCTTATGTCCCCTAAGGTGCAATTTCGTCTACCAATCCATTAATGCTGTATATGATACGATATGTTATGCAGTAGACCAACCAAATACTCCTTACACATAAGTAGCCACATTTCTGTTAACATATAACTATCTTTATTTCTCATGATTTCAAATTAACTGCCCGCATCAACTACGATAAGATAATTTTAATTTTGATATTGAACCAAAATATTAAAATAGCAATGACAAATTTCCACATACTATTTGAATTTAATCGTATTATACTTTGTATCAAGTAAGTACTTGCAAGTAGTATCAAGTAGGTACTTGAAAAATAAACAAAAATAGAAATTTTTAAAATTTTAAAATTTTAAAATTTTTTTAAATAGAGATACTTAGTCATCGTTACAAGTATTTGCAATTAGTATTAATTACTTGCAACGAGGACCACTTTAACTTAAAATGTCAAACCCACTCAGAAGTAGCCAGTGGCGTATCTACGATTTTGGCGCCCCTTTTTTTTCTCAGTTTCCTTTTATTCATTATCACAAAAAATTTAAAGCAACCTTTAATTTAAAATTTACTTTAACCGGTATTAAATTCAATACCGACTCGAAAAAATTGGATACCTGTATAATAATTAAAAACCGAAAATATAATTTGAAAAACGGTATTTTTTTTTTTGAAAATCTTTGTATCTTGACATTTTTGAAAGTTAACTTTACACAAGCGATCGGACGCTCGATCCAGCAATTCAAAAAAAAAATAATAAACTAAGAATTAACGTAAATAGTCCGGGTCTTGATCCGATTTTAGAAACCGGTATAAACCGTTTAAAAACTGATACCGATGACAAAATCAAAAACAAAACCGGAAAAAATTGGAAATCGGTATTAAATCCAAAACCAAAACCGAAAAAAATTGGAAACCAGTGTATAAATCGAAACCAAAACAGAAATTTTTCTCAATCGGTTTCAAGCCATTTAAAAGTGATAATTGATAACCCAAAATGTATATTTTCCCCTTATTGAATTTATGCTTCCACTAATTTAGAGAACACTTTTATTTTAAAATTAACACTTCCATTTATTCCTAATAAAAAGTCAACCATTTTAATAAAATAAACAAATTATAATTTAGATTTCAGCCTTTCAGCCATTTTTTACAACAATTTAATAAAATACATTATATATATATATATATATTATATGGAAATATGTAATATATTACTTATTAACTATGGTCCTCGAAAGTTTAATATAATAATATGCGTTATCAAGTAGCAATCTCTACTTGCAAACTCTTTTCCTCCCACCTTACAAATCATTCAAACTCAATTATCTGCCCTTAAATTTAAAAATATCCCAGCTGGTAATCCTCCCAGAAAACTTCGGAGAAAACTTAAAAGAAACTGATATGGGCTTAACATAAAATATAATAAAAAATATTACTGCCAGTAGTTATTAATTTTGAAATTTTTTTGATGTTTACATAAATTACCTATGATGGTTATTGTAAATAGATTTTAACAAATCGCTCATTTCAAATAAATTTATAAAAAAAATATTTTTTACTTGAACATAATAATGTATAATATCATATATTATATTCTATCCTTAATAGTGGAAATACCACTGAAACAATTATTTTGAATATTCGTGTCTCACCATTTTTTTTCAGCCTTAATTTATTAATATGCCTAATTTAATGCAGAGTGTAAATATTAATATTTAATAATATTATTATGTGTGATTTGCAGGCATGATATATTTATGACCACAGAAGCAATATTTGTATGGGTTATCTCTGTAATTTTTACCTAGAAATAAAAAAACTCTTATTGTTATTTTATAGTATTTTTTAACGACACCATTATTATTATTATTTTTTTTTTTTATAAAGAAATACTTCTATTTATTTCAACGGGTCAATGACAATGAAAGGGTAAACGTTTAATATTTTTCTGTCATTAGGATTTTACACAACGTGCAATATTACATTTAAAAGACGTAAACACAAATACAATTTATGACCACCGGCAAGTGAAATAGACTGCGATGGTAGGTATAGAACAAAAGCGGAAGACGTTACGTGCTTGGTTCATATAACGAGACACTTTTGAACTTTGAACTTTAATCGCTACGATGATTTCGTTTTTATGATAATATTATGTAATTCTAACAAAACAAAATTACAATCAAAATAAATAACGAAATTTTATTAAAAATTCACATTTGCACACTCACAATAATGATGCATTAGTGAAAAAACCAACAACCACTATCTATAACATTTTCTAAATATTTTCATCTAAGACCTTATGGTTATATTTTGAGCAATAAAATATACATTTATGCAACACAATACCATAAGTCAAAATTAATTTCAGAATTTTGCGATATATGTATTCTTTAATAGTATAATTTCCATCGTATAATTTGTAATAGTTATTGTGGTGGTAATTAGTCTGGTCTCAAATCTATATAAAATAGGTATTTAGCATATCAGCATAGTTATCGGTTTTTCTTGTAGACTTTTTTTATTACAACTCTGTAAACATTTACATTTTAATCTTCTCCTTTACAACATATTACCAATATATAAAATGTTTCCAATTTTCTAACCATTTTTTTGACGGCTTTAACTCGATTAGTTCTCCTTTAACTCGATTATTTTGCCCTTTTACTCAGTTCATTACATTCAATGTTTGTAGTAGACCACAATAGAAGTGTAGGTACGTAAAGACCCATTTATCGAATTAATAGTCTTGTTTGTTTTGTGAATTTCAGACTAGACTTATATATTATGTTTAAGGTTTAACATACATTTTACTTCAGTGTAAATATTATGTTAATTAATTTATATTAATTTGGTAATTTTTCTTCTAACTATTATTATAATAAATTCTTTAGACAAAAAGCTTATTTTTGGAAAATAAAATGTTTATGTTATTTTCCTTGGGGTCTATTTTGGTCAGGAAGATATTTCATCATTAAACATTTAATATTAAACACGTTTAATATTCACTTAAAAAATTCATCACTAATGATTCAAATGATTTGATAACTGAGAGAATATGATAATTATTAAAAATTGATTAAGGTATGTAAAGTTGGTAGGTATAGGTACCATACTTCGGTAATTCATCAAAATAACGAAATTTTGCAAATTATTATGTAGGTAGGTAGTTGAAAATTTATAAAATTTATAAAATTTTCAATTTCTATAGCTAAGGTTTGAAAATGTATTACAATAGGATCTTTTATTCTGAAAAAGATCTAAAAATAAATAAACGAATTTTTTTTAATACCTTTGAAGTTTGAATTTGACAAAATTACATTTAAACCAATAATATCAATTTTAATTATTTTTTTGTAATTTAAAAATAATATTTGTGTGAACTTAAAAATGTTTATATAATATATATTCAATAAGTAGGTATATTATTATAGTTTATATTATACACAATGACATTTTCAAAACATTTAGATCAATTTCAACTATTGCCTGTTAATACTACGAACTTATTCACACCGTTCTATTGTAAGAAGCTATTAACTCAAAAGCATACAATAGTATTTTATTATAATTATAATAATAATAATTAAATATTAATATCATATATTAAATGCAATAATTTTTAAAATAATTAAATCAACCTACCGTACTATTATTAGTAAAATAAATTACTTAATACCAACAAGTGTCAAACAATTTAATATCATGAAATATACTTAGAAATATAAGCTGGTCAGCCCATCTTCGGTGAGTATCGTTTTTCGTATGCAATGATTTATCATTGAATTCAAATTTAACACATACAGTACCTATTACAATAATTCACTCAATAAGAGAGACACCCCCACCCACTGTAAAAAAGAGCGGTTACCTACTTTCTTTATTTTTTTATTTAAATGTCGGATTATGGAGTTCTTACTCTCGTCGTTATAAAATTTAAATTACGTATTTATTTCCTAAAGTTAAAAACAAAGTTTAATAGAAAAAGCGCATGGAAACTTCATTATCACGATTTAAAATACCCTAGACACACTTTGTAGTATCTGTTGTAATTTATAATTTAAAAAAAAAGTTTTACATTTAAACTTTAAGAGCCTTTCATTAAAATATACTTTAAAAAATATATTTGAAATTGACACAAAACGTGTAACAACAAATTTTAGAACAAGATATTTCCTAAATTATAATTTTAAACTAATTGCATAGTTCAAATATTATGTCTCACATTTTGTTAAAATATGCAAACAATATTAATTTAATAGTAATCCTAAGGAATATATATTTTAAACTGTTAAGCTTATGATTTTACATTTTAATGGAGCCACGTGAAATTATAAAATATTATGTATATTGTAGAGGTATGACTTTAATTTTAAGAAAAATAAAAGTTCAGTCTTGAAACGTTTGTTTGGAAATATTTTATGACTTTTAAATAAACCATATATTTGGGTTTATGCATTGTGTAGTGCAATATGCATTCTAGATAAACTTATGTATACACATTGAACTTACAACTTTCTACTTTCTAGTTAATAATTAATCTTAATAACAATACAATAAATTATTCTGGTGAAACGTTTTTGATTTTATAACTATGAACAATAGTACCTATATAAATGCGTGAGGATATGTATGCTTTGAGTTTTAGTATAAAATGAATCAAAAGTAAATAGTTACTTTTTTCTCGTTAAATATTACTTAGATAATTAACTAAATGGTTGTATATTATTGTTGACGTTATAATAATATTATGCATACACTTTATTTTCAACAAAATGCATTGTGTACGATAATTTTTTCTTAAGAAAAACATTATACGTATAATATTTTATTTTTATATTATTTTTTTAATACTGCTTATAAACTGTGGAAAGAATTACACGAGGTTGGCGCACGTAATAAAAAATAAAATTGCACCTTAAATAAAATAATGTAATATATTATTTAATGTGTAATATGTATTACTAACGCGCGGTGTAAAAGTGTTGATCACAAAAGTAGGCACATATTATATACCTAACGTCTCCGTGAAGCAACGGAAGGGATAAATTACAAATTATGGCTTATAATGATTCTGCAGACGAGTAACAAGGTCGAGTCTGCAGTATGTTTTATTCATACCTCAACCTTCTCGGCTAAGTCTGTTCACAAATGCATGATTAATCGCGCAGGTTTTTAGGCGCCGACGCTTTATCGTGCGCAATTTAAGCCTAGGATGATAGCGCAAAGCCAACGAGTAATACCTAAACAACAACCATAGTAGTCTATAATAATTCATTGTAGCTAACGAACGGCCATGGTATTTACTCCGAGCTGGGTTGTCCGGGCGACTTTTCACGGATTGCTGGACATAAAAACGCGATTATACTCGCATGTTAACTTTTGTGCACTGCGATCGTCTGTCTATATAAACGGCAGCCGCATATAATGTATAATATTATACATTACAAAAGTAACATTCTCATCATATCATAATAATAATATGATAGTTTTGACGAATTCAATTAAGATATTCATTTTGAAGCATTTAACCGTGCAATAACATGGTTGTATAAGCTTTAATAACGTATAGGTACCATGTACGATAAATGATAATTTGAGGAGGATTTACTATATTATTAAGGAGCAGTAGTGCTGGGACAGTACATCTAAAGGTACACATGATATCGTAATCTATATTATGTTTCATAAGCCCTCCGTTTTCCATAAGTGAATACTAACTAAACTAATCTAACACTCTGTATACGGATAGTATATTACCATACACAGGAGTATAGTGTACCTATTAATTATTGCTAATAATTGAATGTATTATGCAATATGTAAAAACAACGAGTAAAGTATTTATTTAATCAATAATGATATTACTTATATGTAAGTATTTATTTGTAAGCATAGTATATCATAGTTTACTACCTATTCTATTTTCGTATATCGAAAATGGTCAGCATTTTAAGTTGCATTGTTATTCGAACTAAAAGTAACATATATAGACTTTGAATTTTAATTTAATTCTCGTGAAGTAATACTAGGGATATCATTTGTATTTCCAACAGCACAGAACAATATCAATTAAAAGCTTGTTGAAAATAACGGTAATACCTAAAGTATCGTAATATTATAACTACTACCTATTTGTTAAAAAAAAAAAAAAACACTTATCTCATAGCATTGAATTGTCCGTAAAATAAGTTTAAATAACTTGTTAATACTTTTATATACAAATACAAATCATATAGTTCTACGTTATATGAAAAAAATCATTTTTCTTATTTCTAAATTGATTTTTTAAATGTCAAATATTTAAAGCTTTTACTTTAAAATTGCAGCAACAAAAATTTTAATTGACATTACAACTAATAGCCATACAACAATCGCAATAATTGTGATATGTTGTGAACGTTTTTGATAAAAAAGTAACAACTAATTATAAGTCGGTATTTATAAAGTTTAGTAGGTAAGTGGGTATAAAGAAGTTTAAGTTTGCGAAAGCTATTTTATCTCAGTTCACGACATTATATAGTACACCACTTGTCTATTTCCTTTGTCTAAACTTTAAGCGCATATATAGTTAGTAAACTGTTAAATCAATATTAAATTATGATATATACTGTAGACTGTAGAGATATAAAAACATAAAAAAAACTTTGTTAATAGATTTTACAAAATGTCACCAACAAGGCTTACATCATAAAACGTATGAAAAACAGATTATTTTAAAATAGTATAATAAATTCAGTATTGGTTAAAAAAAAATCAAGCTAGTGCTTAAAGTATTATAATTATATATCTATTGAAATTTTTAAGCACATACTCAAAAACTGTATTGCTCTTGGAAATATTCAGTATTGTCTGTCTTTACATTTCCTGGCACACTATATGAATGGAATACATATCATATTAATTTATAGTGAGCTTTCAGCTTACATAATGCTCGTATATTACATTATAGTCTGCAGTAGGTAGGTATATTATTTATGTATAGTTCTGCAGAAGTTTCACTTTCAAAATATAAGGTACGAAAAGCCGTGGTTTATCTTCACTTTTCTTTAAAAATGTTCCATACGATATTATAATATATGTTACAAACATAAAGAATATCCAACAAAATTAATTACCAGTATTTTTTTTTAAAAAAGCATAATTCGTCAGATTTTTCTCATTTTCTCCATCAAATTTAATAAGACCCTATAAGTTACTTTACGTAACTGAACATGATTTCAAAGAACCTGACTCTCGGGTGTTTAATCAAATGTTGAAACAATTTCTACAAATATTGTCAAACCATATATATTTCTATAGAAAATGTATACGACACAATTTATTATGAGACTCTACAGTTAATGTTTTCCTACTTTACATAATGTTAAAAGCATTTATTATTGTAATTATTACCTAGTGTACACCATAGTACTGGAGCAGGATTATGGCTCAACAAATACAGAGTATAATTTCAAGACTAAAATACGACGAAAATAAGAAAGTGAGCAGATAAATAAATATAAACGTTAAAAGTATATTCAGATGAATAATTACACATTTACATGCAATTAAGTAACATTGGAGGCAATTCCGATTTATTGCTAAATAATATTGTATTTTATTATGACTAGTGAAGGCAAATTAAGATTCAAGTGACTATAGGTATTGTTTTTAAGTTTCTTAGGTATAATGATAATGACTGAATCGTCTGTGGAACGACACGAGATGATATTCTGTGACGTAGAAGTTGTACCTATACACATTTCCTTTTGATAAATTTGGATAATCGTAACCATTTTGGCTAAGATTATAAAGATGAATAGTTTTTGGTATGTTTACCTCGAGTCTTTATGAATTACTTATAAGTCATATAAATGTTTGGCAACCATTCTGGGAAGCTGCAGTGTGCGAACCACTGAACCATCGCAATATGGCTCGCTCGGGTGTAATGTAATTTCCAAATATTCAGTGGGAAAGACCACGCAAAATCTAAAAATGCAATGGGGTCATATAATATTGAAAATTATATTATGATTGAGCTGGTAGTTTCAAGTTTTGCAAAGGTAAAAACACAGGATACATTTTAAAACGTAAGACACTCGTTTCTTTGAAAAATAAAAAAGGATTCTTTTTATCATATTAGTTTTTTACATGTTTTTTTCAAGAAGACTTTTATAAATCATTTTATGATCTTTAGGTAGTACAATATTTTTATGAAAACTTTGATGCATATATATATATCAAGGATTGAACTTTTATATAGCATGATGGGAAAGAATATGGATAGCACGTGCCATTTCCAATCTAGTATCTACTACTCTGTTCGTTTAAATTTTAAATGCTTATGATTTATTAGTTATAAATAATCTTATGTTGAAATTCAGTAATTAAATAAACAAATAAAAATAACACAAATATGTTTTCTAAACTTAGTTTAGATAAACTAGTAAATAGTTATAAAAAAATAATATTAAAAGTGACGTTATTATCTAACATTAAAACCATCAACTTGTGCCTAAATGTTCTATAATATTATAAACAATGTAAATAATTTCCACTTGATACAAGATATTTTATTTTTCTACTGAGTACTATTTAACAATTTGGTTTTACAATTATAGAGATGATATGAAATTTGTATTTAATATATGTATATGTACTACTACTGTTGTGATAAAATATGATAGTAAGTAGAAGTAAGAAGTGGGTTATAAAATAATTCAAAAATGCAGAGGCCATCGGGAGCTTGAATTTTGGTTTTTTTACTCATGGCCTACTTATTTTGAATAAATAAATTAGCATACAGTATATGGGTTCTAGGTAGTAAGCCATTTCCAGTCTATCTTGTTATGTATACATTATTATATTGTAAAATATTGAACACAATAAAAGTACTTGGAGTACGACAGACTATAATATTTACACGACTATAGTATTATCGTCTACAGTGAATGAGCAAAACACACTTCACATAACTTAAATATTTCTATATAATATAATATCTAAGTTCTTAAAAAATCATAACATCCGTATTGCTAATACACAATTTTATATTATAACCATACAATATTATACCTAATCTGTTGTTTACGAAGCACGTGGAATGATTATTAGTTATTTTGATGTTTTAAAAATCGTTTTTGATTCGAGACGACCAAGTAATATTACATTTCTTTTTTTTATTTAACAAAGTATTTAATATCCTCGAATTATTTCATAATATATCTATTCAATCGTTTAAAAATTGTGCCGTACTTTATTTTATGTGTTTCAAAAATGCATTATATTCAAAATAAAAAATAAAAATCATGAAATACGTTGCATAAGGCTTAACCTAACCACCTTAGGTTTTGTGCATTATTTTCCATAGATATAAAAAAAAAGAAAGTAATTACTGTAAACCTTAAAGTTAGAACTATTTAAATCTCATTATTATACAACAAAATTGAAAATTGTATATTCACGGTTCCAGCGGTAAAATGTAAAATGTTTAATTTTAAATTTAAAACTTTAACTTCACAGAAATAATTGACACTTAAAAACATAGTTTTGATTGATCGGAATTTTATGGTAATTATTGTATTATATTTTATTCTTCACAGTTTTTCATCAAACGTATTCGTGCCGAGTCACTGTACATTTTTGAAGGCGTCTCTCTGCCAAATGTTTTTTTTGCGTTTTCTATCATCCGTAATAAATTTTCACTCCAAAAACTATTTTATCACTTCTCTTAATCACTGGATTACCAAACACCATTGCTTTCTTCCACCCTTTTACGATCGTATCAATAAAAACATCCTAAATAATAATATTGTTTAATGTATTTTAATCACTAAGAGAATTTTAATTTTACTTTACTCTATTCTACAACTGAATTTCTGTATAATTACAATATTATTTTTGAAAACTTTTTATCCAACGCTGTTAATATTATTATGAATAGTAATATAGTAAAAAAATGATAGTCAATCTACATCGTTAATTTATTTTCTTATCTTATTATTTTAATGTTAACTTTGTATTTTTCTACAAAAATCTATTTTCTAGTTCATTGAAATTGTGTGTGGTTAGTAAAGGAAATTTAAATAATAAAGTTGTATATCCATATTTATAAAATTGTTTATTAACATAATTAACTGCAAGTGGTATTAACATGAATAGTATCAAAATAATTATCCATTTAAAGGTAAAATGTATTAGAATTTTTATATTTAACTTGAATAAATATTTTATTTAATGTTATGAATACATTATAGTTGTCTGATTACGTACGTTTCAAATGTATCATGATAGCAAGGTTTAAGTGTATTTTACTGAAACAATAATTTTTACTTGTAAAAAAAATGTTTCCTAATGATTCGAAATGATTTATTTTAGTTTAAACCCAAAATGTAGTTTAGCGTTGCTTTTTTAGACGTTAACTGCCCCATTAAGATCACAAGCAATAACAATATATTTGTTTTTTTTTTCTTGAACGCACATGAGCCTTATACCTACCTACGTTTCTTTTAATTTATCGTTTTAACTATTGTACACGCAATGTTCAAAATTTTGAAAAAAACTTAATTCACAACTCTGGTTTTTCTAACAGTTTTTAAGAAATGTATAAATGTAAAATAATAACATACAATATAGTTCATTAGCTACAATAATATTAAGGAGTAATTATTTAATGAATATAAAATTTCCCCCATATATACCTTTAGTTTTTGAAGCAATATTATTTATTGTTAGAATTAAATATCGTATGCAAATACATATTAACAGAAATAGGAAAAAAATTTGGTATTGCTCTTCACCGAGGTAAATTTTTTGGAAAGTAGGAGGATATTGTATAGGTATTTATATATTAATAGTGGGTCAATATATAGATATTATAATAATTTAGGTCCCCTAGCTATAGCCTAAACCTTAAATAATAAAATAATTTTCTTTTTGTAAATATTTAATCAAGTGCAATGAATAATATGGATACTTGAAAGTATAAAGTTAACATAAATATTGAGTCACATACTATATATTTTAAATAGATAGTTCTATAGAATTATTTTAGAAAAGTAATCTATAATCAATATATCTTGTATATGTAGGTAGTAGGTTATTGCATTGTTATACATACTGTAAGCGATTTAAAATTGTGTAATATTTTATACATTTACCAAATGTATAGAAAAAAATAAAAGCTATTTATAAACATAATATAATACTTAATGGACTTTTGTGGCTTTTTTTTATGTTTTGTTTTATGTTAAAAAAAAGAGATGTATAGTCGAGATGAGTAGTTTTAAATAATATTTTGTACAAAAATGTATTTATTATTTACAATGGTTTTTTTTATTTTTTATTTTTTTCGTTAAACCAAATTATTACAAATCGCCACATTTGGTTCACTATACCTACCTACGTTACAGAACAATAAATTGTAGTCTTTTGTATTGTTATTATTTTGAGGTTATACGCGATATTCGTAAGACCGATTTATCTAAAAAATGTAAAACCTAAATTATTGACTAAGCTTTTTTAAATTTTCATTTAGAGTAATACATTTTCAAATCAATTAAATTTTTACATGCATTGGCTTTCTGTTTATAATCATTTAATAAAATATTATATAAAAAACAATTAAAAACATCACGTAATACGCAATAATAATAAATGATTAGTAAAAATAAGATTTAATAAAAACAAATTAAATTTAAGTTGAAAATATATGATTTAAAAATTATTGTTATTAATATTAATATTTTATTGTTTAAAAATTTACACTTATGAAGTTTTCTCGTTAGAAAAAAAAAATAGTTTGTATTGCCACTGAAGACTGAATACTCCTTAAATGGCATAAAAAAATCTCTGAGTATTTGGAAATAATAGAAGGTATATGTATATAAAGTGTAGTGTACTTAAGTATTCGAAAAACCAGTATCTACTTGAATAAATACACTATTAAAGGAAAAAATGATGGGCGAGGGTGCATGCTAAATCACCCTGTATATGTACCGTAGACTACCGACTTATACCGTATTTGATGTGAAACGTTTTTGCCGGTGACCGAAATATAGGTACCTTTAGTTTATACCTATGTTTAATCTCGCGTCTATGTCGGCTAGTGCGAGTAAAAATAGCAACCGCTTTACTAAAAAGAACCGTTTATTTTTTGTTTTTTTGGCAGTTCAACCGACAAAGCCGATAAGAGCGGTTGTTCTACGGGACGCGTGTAATATTATATTATAATAACAACAAAGTACATTATAATAATATAATATTACGTTGTGAAGATGATAATAATATCGACAACGGTCGTAGGCACCTATCTCTGATATAATATAATATTATGATGGAAGGTTTTTTTTTCTCTATCGTTTAAACAATAGATAATCGCCTGTTCGTTCGATATAATATTATAGAAAACAAAACCGTTTGAAGGAAACACGTGCAGGTACGTACCTATATACGACTCGATTTAGAAACGTTCTATCCCACGTTGTTTTAAATCCATCGACAGTTGATACGTTAACAAGTTTATTATGTAAACTAACTTAACCTGTAACCCTGCAATGGCCATCATTCCCATCGGCGGCAGTATAGTAATATTCGATTTGAATTGCATATAGATTATAGTTGTTGTATTATTGCGGAGCTTGGGCTTTTTCAAATTGTAATTATATTTTATACGCGGCACTTTGTACTTTTATACGATCGCGCCATAAATCCTTCGAACCGTAAACGAGAAATGCGGGAATAATAAATGTGACGGAAAATTGCATTTATTATTTTGCACAATATAATGCGTATAATATAATATAATAATATTATATATACTATACCTATTTTTACTTATTTTACAATTATTTTTGTAATGCGTAGGTACATTTTATAGTTGTAACTACTAAACTTGATTAAAAATCGGTAACATTCATTAGGTACCTACTTCATTTATTTCATAACCAAAAAACACAATAATTTAGGTACCTATACCTACGACGTTTGTAATAAATGTTTCATAGTAAAGTTTTTTTTTCAAATTCTGTAATCAGTAAAAGTATATAAAAACAGTACACATGTATTCTGTGAAATACAAAATATGATACATGTGTTTCCGATAAAACTTAATAAATAGTTTTGACCCAAAAAACTTTTCATTTCTATTATTATATAAATGTTATAGGTGCTTTTGCGTTTTGTTTACTGTCGTTGCGTTGTGTACATGTTTTAGTAAATATTGAATTATATAGATTATATTTCGAGTAATATTGGTTTTCGTAGATATACACTTAAAAGTTAAAAGTTAAAACCATCAAAACAGAGTGATTTTCCCACTTTAAAACAATATCGTATAATATAAATTAATTCGTTAACAAAATTATCAGTCCAGTAGGTATAATATATTATTAACATAATATTGAGCTATTATATGATTTATGATGTGTACACACCTGTTTTAATAGTAGGTACCATTATTTTGACTATACTCTCCAAATTACAAATAATAATAGCTTACCTACCTATCTGAAACTCGACCAAGATGGAGAGGAGGTTATAATTATTTGTTTTAACAACAATTGATAATGAGTTGAGCTCTCCTCCTCCGACAGTACCCCTCTTAAATCGACTACTTTAATTTTCTTTTAACAATAATGATCATTGTTTATTCAATGATAATTTAAAACAATGTTTACCACAAACACAATAATTAATGAGTACGTTAAAAACCAAAGTCTTACTCCCAAAGTGGGGATCATCTAATCGCCCCTCATCCCTCCCAAAAAATTACAATAACGGCACTGTTATTACTAGTAGACTATGTAGGTGTATTGAGTCGTATATTATTTGTTCAATAATGTTATGTATACCGATTACGAAATCATATTTCTCGTCAGTGCGGATATGACGTTGTTTAATTAAAATAGTTCAAATAAACGACCGAGAGGTATAGGTAGTATATATAATTGTAAATATTATTATTATTATTATTATTATTTATGACTATAGATAATACGCTGGTAAACACGGTTATATTGTTGAGGTTTGACATAAAAATACTAAAGAGCGTGCCGCCCGAAAGAGCAGCGACACGTTGTAAACGCATTCGGTTGCCGACGGTGTGTGCATAAAATATTTCAAAATATAATAATATATTTTCATTAGTTTCGGCTTTAGTGGTTGTTTCACCTGTTTAACAATTTTCGCGAGCGGTATAATAAAGGATCGACTTTAGCCGCAACACAACCGTTGATGGGTTTTCCGTATTATATACGTGTTGGCATATACCTATAACGGGAGTAAAAATTTCGTCTCGTGGTGTAAAATGTTATTTACATCGTATAAATATAAATTATGGCTTAAAAAACTCGAAGTCTGAAAAGTATACATATACGTTGGAATTTATAATGTATTATTCTGCCATAAATTATTATTATTTTATTTTCACTTTTATTTTGTTGTTGTTATGATTTTGTTTACTTACTACAACAGGAATATAACATCCAATTTTTTATCACATGTGTTTCATTCTATATGGCAGAGTGTTAAAGACGTCACAGTGTATGTTTCTCGTATCGTTGTATCGATATCGATAGAATAATTATGTTGCGTACAATAAAATATAATGTAAACAATAAATATTATAGTCTAAGATTTATTTATTGAAACACGATAATTTAAAATACCAGCTATAAACTCTTAAAAAACCAAATTAAAATATACTAAAATTGTCATGTGAATATAATATTAAAAAAGCTACATTTTAAATGTATACCTTGTTAATATTGTGTATTTTCTTTTCAGGAATTTATAACTGCCGCCTGTCGTCATAATGTCTACAAGTCAAAGTGGTTCTGAATTTCCAACTGGCATAGATCAACAGAACAAAAAGTTTACCACTATAATTATTTATCCGACGGGTAAGATTTCAAATGAAAAATTCAAAGAACGGAATAATCTTAAATGCGAATATACTTTATAATTCCACAGTGACTCCAGAGAAGATAATCATACCAATGGTATCGTGTATTTTGGGTTTTCCGTTGTTGGCGTTAATGGTGATATGCTGTTTAAGACGTAGGGCCAAATTGGCGAGGGATCGAGATCGTCGAAGAAATTTAGGGTGAGTCTTTCGGTTACTATACAGCATAATATACTATATTACTATATGTATATGTATTGTTATGTATTAACTAATTAATGTGTTTCTTTTTATTCACTCTAACGATCTAATGCATAGAAATAAACCAAATATTTGCTATTTAAAAAAAAACAATTCTAATTGATACACTATTGACTATAGATCTGAATTTTAATATTCAATTTGAAAGGTTAAAATAGTAAATATCGTGTCACACTGTCACGTGTATAAGCGTAGCAATGGCATATACAGTAGAGATCTGGCCCTTAAATCCCATTAGCTTACTTAATGTAGTCACAATATTCTATTTAGTATAATAATCATGAAAACAATTTTTGTAATAATTATTTTCGTTTATCAAGTTTTGAAATTGATACACGGGGAGGGCCAGAAAATTATGCCACTGGTTATGCCACTTAATGTATTGTTACTAGTACCCATTATATAGCAGCTGAACAATGACCCTATGATGATATTATATTTTATTATAAAATATAAGTGACGTATAGGTTATAAATTAGCCATAATATAGCCTTTATATTATCCATAGAGGTACAACGCACGAACATATTTCAATATATTTTGAAATTTTACAATCGGAAGGGAAACCACCTAAAATTATATCCTAGCTATTTCACAGACATGGTCAGCTGAAACGCTTAAACCAAATATCATATAAATCACACACATATTGTATCGCAATTAATTTTCGTCTTGGCAGTTGGCACTAGCCACTAAGTTATTATATACATTTAAACGGGCAGCGCATGTTAATTGAAATTTAATATTAATTGCGTATTGTTATGGTTCATATTGTTATGGTTATTCCGAAATGAGGTATAGGTATTATTTAAGACATTTCATAAACACTGTCTATGAGAACATTTATCTAGTTTCGCCATTCATTTTCAAAAGCATATTAATTTAAAGTTTTTATAAAATGAAAATACATATTTCTATTAGAGACGTGTATACAGTTTAAACATCAGTATAGTAATAAACACAATGTCACAAACAACATTTTAATTAAAAATAAAATAAAATTACAATGTTCATGAATATTATTAAATTTGTTTGCTTTGTTTTGAACTAAGTAATACAAAAATAATAGTAATATTTAATGTATTAAACCATTTACATTAAATCCATATTAATGGCTATAGAAACTATTCATAACCCAAGAATAAAAAATAAAAAATATTTATAGATACATTTCAATAATAACCATTAAAAATTTAATATGATTTTAGTGTTATTACAATAATAGAGTAGGTGTCATACAATAACTGAAAAAAAATTATTTATTTCAATATTCAAACGAAAATGAATACAAACCTTTTTCGAAGTTATAGATGACAATTAATTCGTTGCATAAAACTTAAAGCACATTGTTTTTTTGGTTCTTATTCTTGGGCACCATTTATCCGTTATCACTTATCAGTATGTCTTTTAGTGTTTATACTTTATACACAAAACGAGCGAAATTAATTTCATCCGGAATAATAATGAAACGTAAATATAATAAATGGTAAATAGTTTTTGGTGTTTTGTTAATTAGAAAATTAAATACTCGATTTTTTAACACTAAACATACACTACATTGTGTATATAGAGTGAATTGTATTACATTTGCGAATGATAATTTGTCAATTTCAAATATGATTATCTAATTTGAAAATAATATAATATTTAAACATATAGGACATAGGTAGGTGATAGGGATAAATTTAAAGTTGTTAATAGTGCTATAGTACTGTATTACTGTATTAATTATTAATTATATAATTTATTCCAATGTTTTTAATTTGCATAATTTTTGTTTCATTTATTTTATAATTATTTAATTATTTATTAATTTATAGTATAAGTATGCTAAAATGTTGTTGATCACCTAAAATTCCCTATTATTTTTTAATCCTAATTAATAATTAAAATTATAGTGATTCAATAATAAATACGTGTTGACATTAAAATACCATATAATTTATATTTAAAATAAAAAAAGTTGTGACAAGGGTCACAGCTTTTTGACAGTCACCATTAACTGTATAAATATATTATAATACATAATTTTACAACGAATCTCTTGGATACCCGAAAACTATATATTTTCTTTCAAAAAAGATTACATTTTTTAAAAGTCTAGACTCTCATACACTCACAAATTCTTAAACCCTTGATTTCGTTTATATAAAAAAAAATATGGTCATGCTTACAGAGAATAAATTCGGTAAATCAGCTACCACCTGTTTGTTGCTATCAAACATTTTTGTAATTTGACGAATTGAAAATCCTACTTTTTCCCATTACGGATTTAATGCCTATCGTGGGTGTGGTTGAATCACGAAGGTTACGTCGTATAAAAGAACATAATGTTATTACATTTATAGTAGATATATAGTGATTTGTCTCATCGTACAAACGTACAATAGAAAACTATAGAATCGTTTTTTTTGGTTTATTGATGATCGCTGTGGGGTATTCCTTTGAGTGTTTATGAGCTGAAGAGTAGATTTGAAAGAGCAATACTTTATCCTGCTTGTATAATATATAATTTATACCTCTACGTCGTATTTTAATGAAATGCGTTTAATCCTTTGATACTATCACATTGTTATACGCCTCTGACGTATACGGTTTGATACGTACCTATAGTTCGGATGTGATAATGTTTATTTTCGAGCACACCCACTTTGTGGATGATCCTGTATCCTGAGACGCATGTTTATCAACATGTTCAAACTAAGGGTTTTGATTTCTTCAACGATTTGACAAGCTCGTTTTACAAGTCGATACATACCAGAATACGTTTTATCGGTGTACTATTGTTTTGTATTCACAGCCATTTGGCATTATTATTTAAATCCCGGATTTAATTATTAGGAACATTGTGGCTCTGCGTAAATCAGGCTAGTATAGTATTGACTGCAGGCTGATTGGTCGTTATCAATAAGAGACGATATTGACAACCGAACGTGGCTTAAGTCAAAATGATAAGCTACATAGGTGAAAATAGCCGTTTGAGATGTGGGGGAGCGGCTGAAGTCCTGCTATAATAATATTGAATACATTTTAAAAAAATGTAGGAAGTATTTTGAGTGAGGCTATTGAAATGTTTAGGGGTCTTAGCCCCTAAAGCACCCTCCCTATTTGTGCCTGTGTATATGAAATGCAAAATGGCAAGTAATATGGATATTTCATATCGATAACATGAACATTTGTAGATATATTGCTGATGTGGTAAACTCTGCGATTATCCGTACAAATATTGAAGACCATCTTAAAATTATTATTCCGAAGATTGCATATAGTTGTAAAATGCACATATTTGATCATTCATCAGTAAAATAGGTGTGACCGATATATTTTATCAAGTTGAGTGTCGATTGTTGTTCCATTTTAAGGAAGAGTTCAAAGAAATTTTAAATTCGTATATATTATATATACCTATATGCAATATAAATGAATGAATTATAATACCAACCAACGAAAATATTTCTCGTCGGGATCCACAAGAAAAAACCCAACGTAACATATCGCGAGGGAATGTAAGTTCACTAAGTGAGGAACTCACATTCAAACATACAACCCAACACAACCATCCTTAACAACAATGTGAGTCTATATATCTATAACAAGGCAAACATAACATATACATAACGTAACAACCCAGTACAGTATGAATAGACCACATAAATCGTAACAGAGTGGCCCTTATCATGACACAGGGGCGTAGGGCAATGTTATGTGAGTGGTTCAAAGAATTATACAAAAAAAAATTTCTATACCATTTTCTAGAAACAAAATTTGTTAATGTATAATATATATATAATATATATAGTGTAACTATACAAGTTACGTTGTTATTTTATTTTATTTTATTAAAGGGAATTATTTTTCCCTATTTTTTAGGTGTTAGAAAAAATTTTATCTATCAATCAAATATTTAAAAAGTTACCACAAACAAATGGTTCTGTGACCCTTATCCAAACAATATGTTTGATACATCGATAGAACATTATGTTTTTACATTTATATTTAAATCAAAAAGTGTTATCAGCTAATAAACTTTATTTGTTGTTATTTATAAAAATTAACGCATTTCACAAGCCGCCTTACTATAAATACCAAAATAGGTACCTACCCTAGATTATCAGGTCAATACCTATAATATATAACAAAAAAAGCACATAGTTAAAATTAAGTTAGAACAAAGCAATTAATTTGGAATCAATATGTTCTATCGGTAGAAGTTTTATTTTTAAAAAATAGAATTTTGAACAAAATGTTTTATCAGTAGAACCTTTTGTTTCCAAACTAGGAATTTTAAAGTTGTTTAATATTTTGAGTACTTAAAAGGATTTATTTTTGCAATACCTATTAATACATTTATAGAATGGAAGTTTGTGCATTTTTTCAGGCCGAATATTTCAAAATCGCTTGGGCAAAAATATTTTATTTTAATTTTTGAATCTTAAAAACGGTCTACTGAACAATGTTGATATTGTCACATAGAACTCTTTGATTCCAAGCCCGAGAAAAGCCATCGTTGTGACTATCACAATAATCTGGATTTGCATACATATACATACATATACATACATACATACATACATACATACATACATAAATATAGAAGTGTTACACCATACATTGACTTGGTATAATTTTACATGTGATCAATCGCACAGTTAATCAACATACATTTTTAAATATATTGACTATACATGTTTATTTAAAAAAAAAATAGTATGTATGTACCATTCTACATTATTTATGTATTATTATTTGATTTTCATTTATATAAACATTATATTAAAAAATACATTATATAAGTTTGTGCAACAACTCGATTGATACAATTTAACTAGAAAAAATGCATTTAAGTTCGTTCTGTGGTTTCCTGGTATTGTATAATGTATAGTTATAAATATATATACAGGCCGCAGATATTCAAAGTAGAAAACTCGTAAATATTGAATTCACGTTCGTAGAATAACTATTAATGTATTATAAAATATATTTTGTATCCCTCAAAGTTTGCGTTTGAATGTACACCTTTAACATTTTTTATGTGGTTCACTGAGATTGTATATTGAATAATTTGTATATACAACACTGTATTTATGTGTGTCCATCTCAAGTAATTGAAATATTCGATTTGTACGATGCTAATAATATATAACATTAGATCCCATTTAAATGTTTTTAGTGCATTGGATTTAAATACAGATGTTTCTACAACTGACAAAGGATTATTGTTGAATCAATCAGCACAACGATTATCAAATTTATTGTTACTTTTTTATTCCCCATTATAGTCATGGTATCACATAATTATGTTAACTCATTTTGATTTTTTATAATATTCCCTTGGCTAAACGAATATGATAATGACATAATATACAATTTTAATATATGTAAATATTATTTTTTAATACGAGTCAAATTAATATAAATTAATATTTTTTCTTGTGTACGGACGAATTGCTACATAGGCTGAAACTATTGTGTTTAAAATAATTGTAAAACCAATACTTAGTTAATTTTTATAATTATATGTATGTTACGCATACATAATGTTATAAAGAAAACCAATTTCTATTAAAACAGTATTCGCCTACAGACGCAACGTAGTATTTATTTGAGAAAAGATTTGCAGAACAATAGACAGACTCAGTACAATGGTGGGTATACTCTGACATATTCAGTGCACTAACAAACTTCAAAAGTCTACGTTTACGGTTTACATCCAAAAGGAAAGCACATTATCGACATCACAAAGACAGTTCAAAAAGAAATTCAATTTTGCCAGGTTCCCGGGCATTGGGGAACGCCAGGAAATTACAAAACTGTTCGAGTAGCTAAAAAGCTGCAACTTTTGACCTAGGACAAATGAAATTCGTACACAAACATAAAACTCATATACATATATATATAGTTGATAATAATGAAAAAGTTTAAGACGTAGGGTATAGTGAGAGAGGGTTTGGGTCGATAGAAGTAAATAAGTGGATGTGTATGATGATACGCCAAAATTCATGAAATCAACATATTATTCTAATAGAAATTGGGAAGTAGAAATAAATGTCTTTAGAAACTAGAAATTGTTCATAAACAATTTATTTTATCTGAACCCAGCGAACATTGGTGTGTCTAACGAGGTGAGAAGAGATCAGCCAGTGTGCAATATATGAGATGTTACTATGCGATGTATACCTATAATATAATTATACTATAAAAGACGCTTAATGCAAAAATAAAAAGAAAGACTGTATCCAAGATTACTAAACTTAACTTGAATTGGATCAATTGCTCACAGTCCAAAAACTATAAATATGTTTATCCAGTTAAAATAAAATGATAGTTTCGTGTATTGAATTCGAGACAGCATAATACAAAATATACCTTATGCATTTTTTTTTTTTTTATAAACCGTAACATTAGGTTTACCTCCATATTGTAATAATAAGTGAACAATTCTATATTCAATCGTAAATAAGCTTGATATGATTTTTTGAAATTACACTCTGTTAATAAAATGGTAAAAATAAATATTCAAAAAATTTATATTAACCTATAGTTAGTCAGGAAATATTAGAATGTTATAATGATATGAATGGGTAAGAAAAAATATTATGTAAAATTCAATAACGATAATAATTTGATTAAACCTGTGCCTGTATATATTTATGAGTTTAAAATAAATAAAAACTGCTTGTTGTTGCTGATAACACTTACTATTATAACACTTATTTAAACATTAAAAGGAGTGTGTAAATATGTAAGACATCGCATAAAACTAAGAGTTATATAATTTTTGTACAGAAAAGTACATTTTTAAATATATATATATAGTTATTATAGGTAATCATAACATGAATATAGACGGTGTGCAATTTTAAACAGAAAATTGTGTCATTTAAAATTAAATTAAAAACACGTTCAAGATGCCTATTTTTTATGATTTTATCTAGATGTAACATTGAATAGCTTTGGTCATTCTTATTCTTCGTTGTTTTCTTACAGTTGTTATTGTAATCCCTTAAATAGTAATAAAATACCATAAAATCACGGAAGTGTTGAAAAAAATCTCAGCAAATGAGTTTTTAACTGAGCTTAGCTCAAAATTGTTTGTCAATTAATATTTGGTGATTAATTCATTTCAAGCATTCATATATTTTATGCGTTTTTACAATAATAATGGAGCACCAATATGTTGTGTGCTACAGTGAATGAAGTGAGACAAGTGTCCTGCAACAAGTGGTCTTTATATTCTGTACAGCTTTTTTATATATATACTGTAGTTTTCATTGAATAACTCAATTAAAATACTATTATTACTCCAAAGGATCTTCAAAATAAGTATATTTAGATACGTATACAATAAGTATATTGTACGTGGTATGACAATATATAAATTTCGCTATAATATCAAAAGTGATGTAGTAAAATATATTTTATTTCTAACGAACATTAATTTACAATATTGCCTATCATAAATACAGATTTATTAAATAAATGATATAGGTAGTTCCATGATATCTTATATAATCTATGCACTGATATTTGAATCACAATTATGAGTTTGTCATTACGATTGTGTTGTTGGATTGGAAATGGTACATTTTCAAAATAGCTAGTATAATGAGTTCTATTTTCTGGTTCTATTTTATATATTTATAATTTTTATAGGCGCTGAACATAATATTATGTTGTTGAATAAAATGTGATTCCACTGCGATAGTTCTGATTACCAGTAAAAATATTATGGGTATTTTTAGGGGATGGTAAATTCACACACAATAATTATTTACGATCAACTTTAACGATTTCGAATGACGATTTTTGGATCACATACAGGGCTAGTGGACTTATATTGGTTTTGCATATATTTTAGTGTAAAAAGTATAATTTTGATTCGATGCAAACAATATAATTCATGTCGTCTAGATCTAAAATTTAAAAATGTTAAACGTTTATTTTTGCATTTGAATTTTTTTCTTCTATAAATGCAAAATGAAATAGCGGGGAAGTCACTCTGGTTGTCAGTAGGTGTCAAGTGTACCTCGTTATTTAGTATAGGTCACTGTAAAGGATGACATGTTAAATTTCAATTCAATGATAAATCATTGTACCTTTATACATTTAAAAACGATTCTGAGCGGAGACGTTCTGTCATTCTATATTTCTAAGGAAATTGTATTACCTATATATATTTAATATTGCTATAAGTAATTTATTTTTCTATAAATAGAAAATGTAAGGTAAAGTAATTTTTTACAATAATATACCACATATATTCAATAATAATATAATACTATTACTAGTTAAATCAATACCAACATACCGAAGACCGGTGTTAATATAGAAACGTATAGCGTGTATACAGCTTAAAATTAATCTAAATATTATTTTCTGATCGTATTGTGTAAATAGTAAATAATATAATACATGTAGTGACGAAAAGTCTCAAGTCCCTGCGAATATTATTTTTTAAATTACAACCAAATAACTAAAATTGTGTTTTTTTTGTTTTAATATCCAATTTTGTCATAATTTTAAATTGTACGTCTATAAAAAAAAATATTGCATATTTATTTCTGCAATATTTAGATTGTATCAATAAAAATGTATCAAAAAACCTGTATGACATTTTCAAGCCTCAATAGCTATCAAAGTTAACAGTTTTACAAATATTTAACTACAAAATAATTTACGAAATTTCGTAATTTTTTATAAATGCATTATATTAAAATACACATTATATCGTTTTATCGTGCATTAAATCCCGAGTCCTGATTCAATTCCGTGGCCCACATTTATACTAATATAATAACCGTGGACAGAATAAAATGCATATGATATTATGGTTTATCGGCCACATATCCGTGGGTCAATAGTCTCTGATAATAATAACCACCTACAGGAAGTTCACCCGCAGTTGATATCAAGTGCGTATGATTTTATAAACTACAGTTAAGTATACTACCAAATGGATTAATGGATATTTTATATTGGTAATAATGCAGTGTGTGTGTGTATCCATGAAATCAATTGCAGTTATCAATCCGTATGATATTTGTTCGGTATTTTAGGTTTAGATAGGAGGTGTTTCTTGACGATTTGCCAGACGCTCGTTTATTTCGATATTTTAACTTTCAATAATCCTCCAGATACAGCCTGTATATAATATTATAATGTCATATATTAGTATATAAATATATTATGTGGCCGCAGTCGATTTGTAATCCCATTACCAGATATCTATTATTTAAATTTGCACACTTGATTGCCGAAGGTTGACTGTGTACGATATACTGTTTGAACTGTGTATGGTGTGAACTACAATAATAATATACAAAATTAATGTAGGTACGTCGATATTTATTGTTTCAATAATAGGTATTCTATAATGCTCTTGTTTACTTTTATCTTTAACCCAGGATCACTCGCGCGTTGTCTTTTACGCAATTGCTCGAGTGTTAGATTTTTTCTAACAATCAATTAGTTTATTTAATTTCATCAAAACACAAATTCCTTTTTATACAATTTATATTTATTGCAATATTCACAAAAGACAATGTATATGAGATACTTGTGCCACTTTAATTTCACCACTTTAGGTGTTTTAAAGCTTTATTGAAATACATTAAAAAAAACCCAAGTTTATAATAATTTACTAATATCAAAAAATTTTAATTAATTAATTATATTAATCATTAGAATGAATTACAAATATATCTTTTTCTGTTTAGATAAATCTATCAATGTTGTTATATTGATGTATAGGAGAATATTTTGATTGCATTTTAGTTTCTGATTGGAGCAATGAATGTATTGATTTTACAATAATTTGTGTTTTTTATTTTTTATGTGTCTGAAGACATTTTTTTTTTTTGGAGTAGAAAAATATTTCAATCGTCAACTTTACGGAAGGTTTTTGGTTGCAAGTCGAATCTAGTTTGTACTTTCAAAATAATATTAACGTTTGTTAAAATTATAATATTATTATTAAAACAATTGTTATTATTTGGTCTGCACCTACCAAAAAGTTAGACCGGTTACGATCAGAATCGTTTTTATCGTGTGCAATGATTTAGCAACGAGTACAAATTGAATACAACCATTGCAGTTAACTACTCAATTTCGAGGTATACTCGACATAAATAATCAATAGTGTACTGCAGATTGGTTACCTCCTTGACACCTATTTTTGTATTTTTATTATTCAGATTTTTTAATATTAAATTATTTATTAAATTATATACCAATTAGATTCAATTTTTTACAAGTAATCTACATCGAAGTTGATGATCATATAATTTTTTTTACTAGAAAAGTGTCTTCAAACAAAAAATTTTTTTTTAAAAAACAAACATCATTGTAAAATCAATTCATTTATCACTACGCTCAGAATTTAAAACCAAAATACTAAAAGATATTAATAATATCATCAGTTTAAAAAAAAACAGATAGTATTTCAATTAACATTACTGCAGTGTAATAGGATTTGATTGTACCTTGTAATTAAGTATAGGTCGCTGTAATATGGATGTGTTAAATTTGAATTCAATGGTAAATTCATTTACACGAAAAACCATTCTGAGAAAAAGAGATAGATGGATTAATATCTACGTGAAAGGATAGTTTATATTATTAGTACCTATCGTAGTAATGTCTTAATTTAGTAATTTGAACTATATTTTGACAAAAACATTGCACACAAATCAATACTATAAATTGTTACCAACAAACTGCAGCATAATATAATAGTGTGAATAAGTTTGGTGTAATAATATATTAAAATTAGTAATAATATTTTGCAAATCACCTTGTGTATATAGTTTATACAACTAAAATAAACATTAAGGCAAACATGTGAAATCTCTACAAATAATACGTATTGAAATTTCAATCACATAAAAATAACTAAAAACCGTTTAAGGAATGATTATTATTATTATTTTTTTATTGAACAAAACGCTCCAACGGTATTGGTTATTAGCGTACATTTATGTGATTACATTTTTTTTTTTTTAACAATTTTATTATTTTTTTTATTTTGCTAAATTAAATTATATAATGCTGGTGTTTTCAACAAATGTATTACTTTGATGTTCGCTTCTTCTCCGGGTCCCAGGATTTCGGATAGTTGCTCGGGTAAACCATTTTCTTTTCTGAGGTCTTCGAATTTTAAAAATTCTGTTTGTATATGTTTGACTGTTGTATGTGTTGCATGTGGTGTAAATTGGGGGGAGGGGGTATTTTTTGGTCATTAAGAAGCCGTGGGTAAGTTTTATGTAGCCTAATCTTAGTCTATTTAAGACTGTTTCGTGTTTTCTGTTTGGACTGTTTGAGGGCTACTTGAAGGTTGTTCTTTTTATTTCACTAAGTTTTTGATTTTGTTTTTTCTACATGTTATCTCATTCTAATATACTGATATTTATTATTTTTTGTTTGTTTATTCAATTTTGTCTAAACACGATTTTTAAACAATTAAAAAAATTATGACCTTTTTTATGTTTTTTACTGCTGTGTAGGTATATGAAAAATTAATCTAGATAAAGAGAGTACATGTGATGGAGTGCATTATATTAATTTACTTTTGTTAAAAATGTTTAGTACATAATATTATATTCATTATTTTTTTTGACCATACGAACGGACAATGGAAGCGAGTGTAGCTTAACTATGTATGTACATTTTTTCCAGCAAAACGTCTTTTTAATTATTGCTCTCATAATATTATAGTTTGAACATAAAATAATATGTATAGTGGTATTTTATGCTGTACATTTTTCTGCTTTACGAATTTTTTCCCCCGAAGTGTACAGCTTTTAAAAACTTCTGTAGGTACCCACATTGTACTTAATTACTTAAAAGTAATAATATGGTTTAAAAATTGTTTTAACATTATGTTTTGGCTTATGGGTATTCATTCAGTTTATTCTTTCTACTCATATTATATTTGATATTAATCGAACCATCTTTTGCATTTCAGATTTGCTCGAGCGTGCACAAGTGACCAAGGAGTGATATCTCTGGCAAGGTTTAGTCCAATGCATAAAATCGGTGAGTCAACGTAATTTTACAAGTATCTCTTCAAATAATTTATTTTAAAAACATCGTTAAATATACCCATTGAACTATCATAGATTTCCTAAACGGTTAAGCAATGGGTTTCAAATTAAAAACGTTATCTGTACAATTAAACGTCAGTTGCTTACACGACCGATGAACTAATTTTTCATCGATATCTACTGTAGCTATTCAGTTATCGTTGATTTTGTATATTTTAGAAATAAGACATACATCTATACGGAGTTTAATACCAATATTGTAACCCCCGCGTTATTCTTTTATTGCATTTATTCAAATATGTACTAATTTTTGGAATTTTTAACATACTTTAAGACCATATTTTGAGTCTTAAGATTTTTTGTACAAAAGTGATGTGTCAGCGATATCAACTTCTGTTTTTAAAATGATAACTCCGAATTTCGAGTGTAAATTATTTAGTAGGTAGATAATTTTTTTTTTGAACATTTTTATGTGTGTAATGGTTCTCAATTGAAAAACAGAAATTTGTATCACCACATGGCACTCCTTAATAGTAGTACAAGAATTTTAGTATATGCTCTTTAAGTATATTTAAAAATTCTAAAAATCAGAATTTAAATAACTGCATTATTGAAGAAAACAGGCGGCAAGCATGCTTGGTGAATCACCCTGTAATTTATGATACACACTCAATCGGCAAATAATTTTTATAAAACAGGGTAAATATAAATACACTGCTACGTAATGTCATGGAAAGTAATATTGCAGTATAAACTATTGATGAATGGTAAACTTGTTGATAAATATAATTAAACAATATTAACTTATAGTAGCGACTAGAGACTGCATAACTAATAAGCACTACCTAGTAGGTTATCATCTTTCAAGCAGAGGACTTCTTTAATTTGCATATTTGTTTGCACCACCTAAAATAGGCCAACCAGAAATAAATTTGTTTCGTGTTACGACAAAGTCAAATTTGTAATTGCATAATGCATATTTTTGCATATTCGGGTATTGTTTTGCTTATTGAACGTTAAGCTAATAAATACAAATAAAGTTAATTTTTTGCTTTTTGATACATAATACTTTTTGGTCTAGTTTATATACTGTTCCCCTGACTAATATTTTGTTACCGTTCTCATATGTAGTAATAATAACAGTCTAAAGTTTTCTAGTAATTAATGATCTTTGCTAAAACACGGATTCAATTAGTTTATACCTTCATAAAATATTATGATGTATTGATGTGTATGGTAAAAAAGAGTTAGTTCAAACATACCGCAAAATAACTGAACTTAAAACAATAATACCCGATGATAAATTGAGATGTAAAACTGTTTGTATAAGTTAAAAGTTGATTTAAAGTATACAGAGCGGTTAAACACATATTCGAAAACTATGGTGTCGGATTTTTTCATCGGATGTTTCTTCGCCACTCTTTTTCCTAATAGCATGTTTATGCATAGTATGTAATATCAATTAAATCATCATGATCCATTTACATCTTCATTCTTTTGAAAATAATATTCATATTAGTACAGGCGGTTTGCTTGCGTACAGTAGATTATACCCACTTGAATCATATAATATAACCAATTTAGAATATAATTTATAAGTAATAACGAATCGCTCCAATATCACAGGCCATACATATTTTTAAAACTCATCAAACATGGACATTTTTTAGAGCTATATTTTTTTTTAGTTTTTGGAACAATAATGAGCTAAATGCATGTAAGCTGTTTTTTCCAATCGCTGCTTATATTATAATGTACTGTTATATTATATTCAACCCGGTGTACATGGACGATAAGAATGTACTTTATAGGAATAATCAATATTCACATCGTAGATTCGCAACTTAATAGATATACCTATCTACACATATACACTTTACGTATACATAATAATAATGTGCACTACAATATACTATATTACAGTAATTAATGTGACTAAAGTTATCGTTCGCACGTATATTGTTCAGAGCATATTATACTAGTTGTCTCTCAAATATACGAATTGCTTACCATCTTTATCGCAAATATAATTGTCAATAAATATAATAGTTTCTGTTAGTCGTAAATAAACATGCGGCATACAGCCGTTTTAAATTTGATGAAAAATAATTAACGATTGTGCTTACAAGTATATAATATAAATTCTTATCTATTATGTAAAAACAAATTTTTCTTAGGTATCCATAATTTTTAAGAAAATATTCTTTTAAAATGTAAATTCTCTCCAAGATAATAAAAATGATTATTTAATTAAACATCTAAATATAAACGAATTCTACTAACGAGAATTGAATAGGATATTTTTTTATTGTATTTCAGGAAACTATTGAGAAAAAAATAATAACCTCTTTATGTTTAAAGTACCAACTACCAACAAAATTCAACAAAACTAGATAATATTTCCAGCATATTTAGCCATATAGGTAGATCTTTGTGAAACAATAAGGAGCACTCATTTTAGTGGAAAAAGTAATAATAACAGACAAAACTATAAAAAAGTAACTTAAACAAAAATAAAAAAAATAGGTAACTACGTTATTGCAAAACTGATATATGACTCTCTAGTTGCTTTTGCTGAATTGTAAAACATAACAGAATTCCGTTAAACGCTTAATAAACTAAAGTGAAACCATGTTATTACGCCGTTAGAGAGTAACGTTTGAGTAGGTACCTATAATATTAGCTATTGAAACGAACATTTTTGTACGATTTTATTTAACTGTACATTTCACATTTCAAGAATAAAATTGAATTTCGTGAGTAAAAATATTATATACAATTTTAGGAAAATAAAATACCTACCTTATATCGGTCGTGTTTTATAATTATTTTTTCGTATATTCAGATACCATATTATTATGTCAAAAGGATGATGTCGATGCCATTGAGAAAAATTAATAGTTTTTAAAATGCTTAGTGCTTACATTGCCTTCGTGTACGAAATGATTATAAAACGCTCTAGCTCTTTTGCGAACCCAGCAAAAACATAAGTGTGTTAGATATAATATATTCGTGGTAGAATTTAAGCATTACTTTTTAAAAAAAAAAATGTTTAAGTACTAAACCAAGTCTTATTTGAAGATGACATTAATAGTGATGTGAACATACTTTTTACATGCCTGATACCGTAATATTGGTTCACGGAAAGCATTTAATTCTTAAATTTGAATACTTACCAATTTATGCCATGAGCATCTTCATATACTTGCTCAAATTGCATTGTACTTAATATTATAATACCGGTGTCGTTTATCGAAATATCTATAATAATACTTTTTACGGCTACGTTTTTGAACCCTATACACCTCGATTGTATACACTAACTGTATTGTATACTTTTTGGTAATAATAAAAATTAAAAAAAAAATGCTCTGCTGTACAGTAGATTACAAGTGGGTCACTATATAATGGATGGTATTAAGTTTCAATTCAATGATATAATATCATTGTATAAGAAAAACAATTCTGAGCGGAGACGGTATGTCAGTCTAGGTTTAAGACATATTATATACATATCTATGGTATTAAAAAAAATTGATCTATTACAGGTACCTATAATAAATTCCAAATTAATCATATCACAATATCCATTAGGTCCTCAAACAATTGACATTACACATAACCTAACTTTTTATAATATTTCAAAAACATTATATTTTTTTTTTTTTGAGAAATTTGAAGAACGCCATACTTTTTAAGATGTGATGGCAAAACGCGTAATACATTTTATGTTAAATTACTAATCTTTTTTTATCACATTAATACATAATAATAAAATAGCCGTGTACCTACATTTCGAATACATAATTTATACATATATAATAGTAGGTATTATATTATATCAAACATATTATTATTATACCTAACAATTATTATACTCGCACATATCTTATGTTGTTTTTAAAGTTAATTAAAATGATGCGATCTAAAAATATACAATAATACAAAGCTGCTAATAACTATTTACTTATTTATAAATATAATATATTAATATATCACCCTGATTTGTAATGGCCACTTTATCATATTTTGATATATTTGAAATTTTGAACAAACTATAATATCTGTAATATAATATTATAATTTATAATATTGTATAATAATACACAGTATTTATTATTATTATTATTATTATTAATATATGCATTGAATTATAATACAATTATAGGTACATTATAATAATATTATATATATATATTGGAAAAAAACCGAACCCATCACCTCGGTGTACCAGATTTGCCTATCTATATCGCCGTGTGATGATCATATGGCATGTGATACTGTAATTAATAGGCTTCCAAATATATTCTAGTTTCTACAGAACATTACTCGTTATTATTATAAATGGTTTTATAAATCAACTGTTACTCGTAGTGTTAGAAACGATGATAAACGAGATTTCAGGTGAATGGCCCTTAGCGAATTATCAACATAATGTTGGTTAAATACATAACGTATAACATTAATGTCATGACATTTTTAAACTTTAATAATAAATCTTCTTGAATAATAAAACAATTGTTTATGGCTAAATGATAACAAAAGGTAAACATTGTTGCTACGAGCAGTCCAAATCCTATTTATCATTTGTTAGATTAGTGGTATTATTTAATGTAATATGTAATATCAAATAATATGCATATTATACGTTTTACATCTTAAGTTAAGTTAGGCATTTTATTAGGTTGTGTATATTAATTAAGAAGTAAATTCGTTCTCTAGTTGTATGAAGTATATGTCACCAAAACGCGAACTTAACATACAATTTAATTATATTATTTACAGCTAGGCAGATACTATAATTTTAGGTCTGATTTTTTTTTAACGAATAATATAGTTTTTGTATTGGTAATTTTATGATTTACAGCCAATAGCGTCGTAATGTTTTAGTACATCATCAACAAACAAGGCTATACTAATATTATTAGTTTTGGGCTGTAATAAATTGTTAAGGAAATTATATATATAACAATATACTGTATCCTGCAGACCCACTCCCAGTTATTTTTCCTGTTCATGATATTATATTGCAGTGTTTCGACAATAAAACAGTTGTAGGTATACCAACACGCAGTATACCTACAAATTGTGCACTTAAAGTCGTTAGTTTTAGGTGCTTAAGACCTAATGATAGTGTGACGTGATTTTAAAACACTATCATACTAAATTTATATTTTTAAAAATGGGGAAGGCAATATCCTCTGTTGGTCTCGTACAAGTGATGATGTGGTTTCATGTTGTGAGACCAAAACTAAACCAAAAATATTCAATGAAGTTAATGGTCAGGTATCTTAGCAGTACCATATTATTAGTTGTATATGTTCGCCTGGGCTTGTTTATTCCATAAACATTAATATTATGCATACTTTAAATATTTGGGTGGTTTTGGGTACCCCATTAATGCTGTATAGGTCATTTATGCACGATGAAATCCTATTTCTAATATATATACATGCACGTCAAATGGTTCAACATCACGGAGGGGTTGCATCGTAAACGTTACCGTACTCTAAAAACCAAAGGTATAGAAACTATTCGGGTTGGAATACTAAATTTAATTAGAAACAATACAAATTTGTTAACAGATACTTATTTGTTAAATCTTTTAAAATAGGTAAGGTTATTAAATATATCAAAATAAGATACTGAAGTTGAAAATTGAACATTATTTCGACTACTTATCGTGTACGCAGACACAAAAAAAAATAAAAAATAAAAAAACACACATCATTGTAAAATCAATACATTCATCGCTCCACTCAGAATCTAAAAATCTATTGTATAATTAATTAAATTAAATTAATTATTTATTGTTTAATTGTATTTTAGTTGTTAGGGTCTGGTTGGAGAAATGGGATTAAAAGATATATTTAGTGACATTTATGGGACATATCAAATTTAATTCGTCGATGTCGTACGAGGCAATAGAATAATTCTGAATATTATGTTACAAATCACAGCTTATAAAATTACAAACATGATAACAAAATAACCACAATATTTTTCATTAAAACTTATTTACTGACAAAAGTATTTTTTTTTTTCAATACATTTTAGATTCTGAGTGGAACGATGAATGTATTTTAAAAATAATAATTGTATTATAAATCTCTAATTCAAATGTTTCAACTTGAAATTTCTACGTTATGATAATATTATATAATTTATATTAATTTAGTAATGATATACAGACTTTCAACTATAAGTAGATTCCTTTATTAAAAAATAATCTCGAAACCGTAAGTCAAATGTGATTTATGAATTTTAGGTTAGAATAACGAGTCGAAATACATGATATAAGACATAAGTAAACAAGTCTCCAAACTAGGTATCGTCTTTCAGATGTAGTAATAGACCCAAATTACTGTATGATTACCTATACAAATAACCTAACCTTGCCCGCCTCTAAAGGCGCCGCCATGGTCCACCGTGAGGTCTACACGTCATTATTGCAAGAATACCCAATTGTTTTTATTTAATTACATATATTACTAAAAGTTTCTGAAGTCATGATAACACGCTTTCCATTAACTATTATTATGTAAGCCTTTTATGTGTAGGTATAGTAGGTAATTAATTACATTATAACGTATAGTATAGGTAGGTAGCCTATATTTAATCTTCTTCGGTTCATAATAAGGATATTCAAATAAAGTCGTGTACGTTATGTTTTATCATCAAAATTATTATCAAAACTCCACCTTCACGACAATGCTTTTCTAATTTCTATAATAGCCCTTTTATGTTCAAACTAACAATATATATTGTAATCAAATTGTTTGAAATTAGGTCATTGTACTATCATAATAATCGTGCATGCATAATATATCACATAATATTATTATAATTAACTTTTGATACAGGTTATACTAATTTGGACGTTGGCAAAGTGCGATTTAGAGGGAATTAAATAGACACATTAACGTGCACCTAAAATGGGGAAAGTTATTTGTCTTTTCCTCGCAGTATAAAGGAAAGTTCCAATTATTTTGAAACGCCGTTAAAATAATAAGAACCCTTCACTGTAGCGCGCAGAGTAGGTGAAACACTTATTTTAATTAAACGTATTCGATTTCATTAGGTCGTTATTTTATAAACCATTATATTAAGAAAAAATACATGTATTATTTATTTCACATTTTGGAATTATAATTGACAAGGTGATTGACGATAGGTACTTAAAAATATATACCAATTAACCTATTTTTGGGCCAAGTAGGTACATCTTATTTGCCTACGGACAAGTTGTATGTACAAGAGGTGTATACAACGATGACGGCTAAATATCAACGAGACCTTGGACTACAACATTATATTAAAATAAATATATTTCTACCGTAACCCTAATAACACATCGGTAACGCGATACTAAATAAATCGCTTGGGCAAGCGGTATCCTTATAAATTGAGATATGGGTGAATAATAAATAATATAATACCGCACAGTAGTACCGTACTACAATATACGAATATAATACGCCAGTTTATCAAAAAATATCATAACGCAATCTAATATTTATCGCATAATAATATGCTCCATGTGTATAAATTTCATAATATCTATATATGCATAACAAATTCTAATATAATATTGTATTATTTATTTGTATGGAACGCCGATAAGAAAAGGGATACAAATCTGGTTTTTATATTTTCTCATTGGAGCTAAAAAAACATTTAATTTATTTTAATATAACATTTGCAGTAGGTAGGTACTTATGAATTCTTTATTGAGTTTAACTTTTTTCATATTAAGATGAACATTAATATAACATTTTTCATATACTTTTTATTTTTTTAAACACGTAGTTGGCTTATTTATATATTTTGTTATGAGTGTCTAAGGAATATGTATATTATATTGTGGCACATATTATCTATTATACCTACAAGGACCCGAATTCGGAGTTACATTGTTTATCAATATTTCAGTTTTAGTCAGAGGCATAATTACACCTCCCAGGGGTTTTGAGGAGGTGAAACTGAAAATAATAATTACTCTCGTAATAGTTATAATTAAAAATTCATATTTTATAATAATCGGAAAAATGTACGTTATTTTTCCCTGATCACTGAAAATGGTATTCATTTTTCTGAATCTTTTTCACATACACTATGAAGTTGAAACTTTCTTAGTATCTTGATAGCCGTCTCGTAATTATTATTAAGTAATTTCAATGGTAATTTAAATCCTTTCATTTCTATCTCAAGAATTATAATTACAATGTGTGGCTGTGGTGTCAGATTCGTGTGACTAAGCCTACGCAGGTGTGAGCACGAGTGATCGAACCTATAAACAGTATAAACAATTAAAGGGAATGTCTAAATTCTAAATACAATAATAGGAAAGAGGCTCTGTCGTCTACACTGTAGACTCTACGGGCCCACTTGAAGAAGTATAGCGTTTGGCTTTGACTTCTGCTTGGAAGACGTTTCTCAAGCAAGGGCGTTGGAGTTGATTGAAAGTCAACCTAACCCGAAAATGCAATTCTATAGCTGGACCTGTCATAGTTTCCAATGATCCTTGGTTGGAGTTCCATAGTTGATCCTACAGGTCGTAATTGAAGCCCGTCCGTCTGTGGGACGGCTTGGTAGTGGTTCTCCGGTGTATCATGTTTGTTGCTGACACCGTAGAACAGGCGCAATTAGGGGGACTTGAAGGGATAAGCCCCCCAGTTTTATCCGTAGTTCACCAGTTTTTTAAAACCTTATTTTAGTCTAAAACATTAATTATCAGGGTTTGTGTTGCTCACACAATTTTAGCCCTCCCCCCCCCCACCTAGAAAAATGTCCCTAGTTGCTCCTATGCCGTATATACTTCTCGGATCGCCGAACAGTAGAACATTGTAGAACATTGTTTAACGTTAAAAATGACAGCTCTATATGATTCAAACTTTGTTCAATTCGTTATTTAATATTCTGTGTAATGGTATTAACTTAAAAATTGTCATCGACAATCTCGAATCTCAAAATACTTGGGCAAGAACGACTTTAAAATGCGAATTTTGTAAAATGCTCTCTTAGTGAAAACTCACATGGTGGTACGAAGGTACCGTGAAAATCGCAAGCCTCAAGCTATCATTGTTTAGGCTCTAAGTTGATAAATCAGTGAGGCAGTCAGGACACGTTCCATTATATTATATTATATGATAGCCATTCCGACCGGCCGTTGCCCGTGAGACTTGCTTGTGACTATGCGAGCAGTATATTGTCATGTTATATTATTATTATATTTTGCAGACCCCACGAAGTGCGTACGTATAAGTGTATAATTTCTAACTCTAAAGTTTCAAAGTTATACCAAATTATTTATCGTTATTATTCTTATTTATTAGTATTAAATTATTACCATATTATTTATATTTACCATAGATTTAACCTATCTTTATCTCCATCAAAGAATTTTAACTCAGTCATTTTGATGGTTTTGCCTAAATATAAAATACAGGTCTACAATATTACATTCAATTATAATAACTAACTGCTTAATTTTTTGTAACCGATAGCAACCCTTAATAAACAAAAATATATTATTATTTATTATTATTGTTTTTATTATTATTTTTATAAAAATGTATCAAATTTGCAATTAAAAATTAAGGGCCAATTATCGAGATAAAATAAAGCGTATAGATCCTTAGGATAATATATAGCTTTATAATGGTAAAATTTTCTTTAAATATGTTAAGCAGTTCCAGAGATTACCACAAACCAACGAACAAACAAACATTTCTTCTTTATACAAATTGTTAGTACAGATAAGAAACAATATCGTATAATTAATTAATCTTAATTATAGATAAATATTTTTAGTTAATTACAGCTGGTTGAAAATTACGTCAGCGGTACAACTAAATTAAAAATTATAGTGATTAATAATAATGTATAGAGGGCATATAGGTACACTTTCATTATGATCGAATTTTATTTTTGTTACTGAAGTAGCTACTCAGTACTCATATTATATCATATTATTATATATTAGGTGAAGTAATAAGTTGCACGTAGAAACCAATTCATGATTTATTTATTGGATGAGTCAATTTCACTCAGAAAATAGCGAACTCCTAAAACTATATGACAGCGCGCATAGTATAACCATAAGTAAGTGAGTAGATATATAATATGTATGTACTGCGTCCGTCGACGTATTATAATACATATTTTATAACGGACGTCAAAATTAGGACTTATCCGAACGACAATGATTTACCCAACTGTTATCGTTAGGTCCGCATAAGTAAATCCTATGACCCGTGCAGCTGCATTAGGGGCTCACCAGCTGGGGTCGTAGGTTATTATGAGCACGTGGCCATGTAAAATATTAGTATAGGAACTGCGACCATACGTCACTATTCTACTATGGAATAAGCCCGCTATTAGTTGGAAAATGGTATTCCCATCCACCAACGTTGTAATTTTAATATTCCGGTTTAGTTATACTAACTCTTGCCCATTTGACAAAAGATGACATTTTGTTGATGTCAATGTACGTTTCAGATTTCATTGGGCTTCGTTATAGTTGTAAGGTAGCTGTAGGTGAATTAAAATCAATTCATACAAAATAAATACAAAACTATTCATGATAAATGTCATGCTTAAAATAAAACAATAAATTATCTTTTCAAGTCTGCAGTATATACGAATTAAATGCTTTAAGAAATCCTTGTGTCAAATTATAATTTATCAAAGCAAGTATAGGTATAATAAGTTTATTTATTTACCTAGTTTATAATTAATTTTAATCAGTACAATAAAAACGTATTCAAATGTGCGCTAAAAACATAATATTATATTGTTAGGTACTTATAGCTCCCACGGCTGATTTGAAATTATGTCACAAACGGTAGAAATTAATTAATTTTAATTTTTGAGCGGTGCGAAGAATGTATTGTTAATTCAATGCCTCAATGGTGTATTGTATGTTTGTTCTTTTCTACATTTTTTTTCATTTTTGATTTTTTTCCTTTCATAAATTTTTCTGTAGGAAGTAGTGGTAGTGTAGGAATCAATTTGGTACATTGGGGAAGTCAAAACTCTCAGTAATTTTCTTAATTATTGGGAATACCTTGAAATACCAAACCAGTTTTTGACAAATTCGATTTTGTTTTAATTCAAAAATGAATTATCACAGATAGGTATTTGAATTAATATTCCCAAAATGTTTAAATTAGCATTTTATGAACAGTATACATATAGAATGGTCAATTGGTAATTTTCAAAATATATTGTCTCTTTTTGAGTTACTTATAAACATTTTAATTTTATGTTTTATTTTTATTTAAATAATGATAAAAAAAATTAAATCCAAGCTCGATCAAAAAGCATGAACAATTAATACTAGGTTTTTATTAAGTTGTTTATATACTGGAATTAAAAAAAAAAGTTTAAAGTAAATCTACAATAATGTTCTAATGGCCGTTTGAAGTTTGAATAGGTAATTGAAACAAACATTTGCGAAATATTTTGTAATTGAAAACATATACAAATTTTAATAATCATACATTAAGTTTGACAAAGTTCCATTTAAGACTTTCAGTTTACAAAAATATTACAAAAAACCTTGAACATAATTCCACGAATATTTTTATCCTCCCCTGAATTTTAAATTTTGATGAAATCGTAAATTAACGATTTCCCGAAAGTTGATAAAAATGTTTAGAATCATCTAATAATCTTAAATACATAACACAAGGTTCTTCATAAGTAATTATTACTCAATAATATACTTACTTAAAGTCTTAAAAATATATGTATATGGAATAGCAACATTTTTTTTTATAGACATTTGAAATTTAAATGTTGATAAAATTGATTATTTAAACGAAGAATGACGATTTTAGTTATTTCGCTACAGTTCATAAATACGTAGGTATTATACATGAGGAATTGATACAATTATACTTATAAGTATTTCATTATATTTTACTGTATCGCGATGACAATATTTCAAAATATTTTTATACATTTTAGGCTATTTTATATTTATACTTCGAATACCTATTTACACCGTTCTACGGTAAGTCGGTATTGACACGAAAGTCAATGACAATAATAATATAATATTATGATATAAATTATAAATACATATTATATTATTATACTATTATAATAATAATTATAATACAATAAATGGGATATTTTTGACAACAATTAAGTCGACCAACCGCATTAAAATAATAGTAAAATAAATTACTATAATATTATAATAGTGTTACAGTTACAATAGAAATAGTATATGTAATAAAATAATAAGCTTAGTGAAAGGATGACAGACCATCTCCGCTCAAAATCGTTGTTCGTATTAAACTCAAATTATTGACACACCCATTACAGTGTCCTACCCAAAAACGAGATACACTGACACCTACTATGCACATTAAACCGTGCTAACCTGCTAGACTGCATTTTTTAAATTTACCCACCTATTATCTTTTAGAATTATTCGAGGATTGAATATTTTGTTAAAATTGAAGGACACGTGTTGAAAGGCCGTCTATACCTAATATGCATAATACGTCGGTAATGGCGCCCGTGCTTGGGGTTAACGAATTCAAGTGTTTGACAGTATAAAGGCTGATTGAATTTTCGCACCGAGTTGCCTATACACGCTTTTTGTCCGTTCCAGGACTAATTCGATTTTAATTTAGTAGAGCTAAATTATATTCGTTATGGCAGCTTGATCTCTGCTGAAGTCCCTCTCTTTCTCATCATAGTACCTAAGTCACTTAAGTGAATAGTTTTTCATATCGTCGCCAATTTCTGTACTCTAAATTATGTCGTATACACAAGACTCATTTCGGTGTTTATTTAATTTTTTTCGCGACAGGGTTTAACGTCCTTCACAATTCTTAAACCTACATCTGCAACAGGGTTAATACTTTATATTATGACATCATAACGTAATAATCATATTAAGTTGTAAGACATCAAGAAAAAATATTAAACATTTCCAGAACTTTTTTGGAAAGGAAATGTTGATGCTTATTATATTGTTAATTTCGATAGAGCATTCAATATAACTGTATTGAAAGTTACATAATATTACCTCTTTGGATAGTTGTTACTTATTTATTGGATGATTCGACTACTAAAAAAATAACGAAATTCTTTATCTCAAAATATAACATAATATTATCGTAGTACGATTAGTTACAAATTTAACAACATTAGAATGAATAGAGGGGAATTCTATTTCACTCATAAAGTATTTTTCCTTATTTTTCGAAAACTAAAGAATGTCCATATTTCCTGAACACTCGTCGTTCATTGTTATGTTTTGATCTATATAATAATAGTGTAGTGTCAGCTTTTTTCCTTATATTTTCCTTTTCGGTATCTTACCCTAACCTTTACCCGGTAATTCACTTTTCTTTAGCTCTACTCGACCGTCGCGTGATGTCAAGATGACGTGGTATGCTATTGTTCAGCGGGTTATCCGGTATCTTTCTGTAATTACATAAGAGGTGAAAATCTCTCGAAAACTACATTAAATTCTAGCCTAAAATATTAAACCATATTCGTGTATTATAATAATTATGTGAATAAAAGTTGTTTTTGAAAGACCGTTCATTATATATTATAATTGAATTGATTTATTGTAATAATTATATTATAAAAATAAAATCGTATAGCCCAGAACAATTATCGATACGGGGCGGATAAAAATAATTGCCAAAACATATTATTATTCCATAAATATTTATGCATTAAAAATGCATTCGTATTATGATTTCATAATACTATTATATTGGCTATTTATGTCATACAAATATGAGAATCGTAATGCAGTTTTCCTATAGGTACCTTTAACCTCATCGCCAGACATTTGCTCTCGAGACAACCCGCCTCCCATCTACCAACACTTAACTATACCGACCTCGATCGCACCATTGAATTACAAGTATATCATTTCTTATATCATAGAAAACACATTCTGAACTTATTTCTTGTCGATCCTAAAAACATTATTATTATTCTATATCTTGTAGGCGTAAATCGTCGAGTTTAATATCAATTATATATTATTAAGATATAGATTGATAGCTGAATACATATTGATGCCCCCTCTCTCCTTTCTGAAAGTTATTTTAAAGTTCTTGGTCGTTCTACAAGATTGTATTTTCCCGTTTTTATTCCTTTTTATAACATAAAATATATGGTGTGATGAATCAGTTGACCAGGTGATGCATTCGGCCAGTGAGCACCCTATTATGTTATTCAGATTATAATAAATAGTTTTTAAGAATTATTGTATTTTACACGTTTATGTTTGTGAACTATGTAAAGTTATTGTGTCGGGAGTTTACCAATTGCGCTTAAAATGACCTTTTAATATACCTACCAATTGCGCAATGTCTTTTTTAGGTCGATAGACCAATTGCGCTCAGTTATTTTCAGGGTTTATAATATTATTCTAATATTAATATGTTTTTAATATTTATATTTTATATATTAATATTAATATTCAGGGGCGTATTTATGGGGGTGGCTGGGTGGGCTGCAGCCCCCCCTGAAATTTCAAGAAAATCCAAAAAATATGAATGTCAATAAAACTTTATTTATTGGGTAAAAAAGCTTGAAAATTTGATACAAAGCTCCTGTTATATTGTTACAGTAGCAGTTGAAAAATATTAAAAATCCTTAGTCATAGTTTTTTTATAAGCATTTAAAGTTCGAATCTTGACAAAATACGGAAAAATCACATTACTTAAAATTTTGCTGAATGTTTTCATTTTTTATACCCCAAAAAAATTTGAAAATATTTTGCCTCTTTTTTAGCTATTTACGGAGATTGACAGTTTTCATTTTTCTTAGTTTTTTTTCTATAAATATCAATAAAAATTTTTTTGTTGGGTAAAAAAGCGTGAAATTTTAACGCAAGGCTTTTGATATATTGTAACAATATTAGTTGAAAAATATTAAAAATACATAGGCACAATTTTTTCTTATAATCATTTAAAGTTCGAATTTTGACAAAATTTAAAATGTAATAAATATTTTGTAATTAAAAATTTATAAAATGTTCTACGTTCATAGTTAAGAATTGAAAATTTAAAACAATGGTCCACGTAAATAGGTAAATATATAAATTACTTTATTCACAATAATATAATCAAATATACTTAGTAATATCATAGGCTGACTGACCGTTTTCGCTTAGAATTGTTTTTCTTATACAATGATATTATATTCAAATTTTACACCATCCATTACAGTGACCCACTTGTAACCTACTGTACAGCAGAGCGACATCCACTTACCCACTTTTTTGTTTTATTGTGTGACTATGTTGATAATTTTGTTCAGCCCCTCCCGAAATAAAATTCTGGATACGCGCCTGTTAATATTATAATATTATAAAAATACTTTAATGAAAATAATATGTATTATAAATAGATTTTTTCAGTCAATACAAAAAAATTATACAATGAACGTCAATTTTAATAATATTTGTACAATATTATAAATCTATACCAAATCATACACATAGATACACGTCAATAATACATAATTAATATACATAAAAATATAAAAATATAATTAAAAATTCTTTGCTAATAATTTTTATTTTGCTAATAATTATCAGCTTGAAGCTTATCGTATTTTCCCGTAATTTCGTATACGTTTTGCTTTAAATTGAGTATATTTGAATGTATATTAGTTAGCTAATAGCTATATTTAATTGAGTATATAAATATATGTTACCGTCAATGTCGTAAATTCAGGTAATTATGATATTGACTAGCCAACCAATATAATGCCTTGGTAACTTGGTCATTATCTATAATCAACATATATTTGTAACATTGACTTGATAAATCAGACGATGTTATAATTTGATAGATTCACTAGTTATTATAACATATCCTATCTTCTTGTAGTCAATGTTATCTTTTATCGTTTTAACTTTAAAAACCCACGTTAAGATTAGGTATCTGTTTTATAACGAATAATAATAGGTATCTTTTATAGTATTAATACTCACGGCAACTAACCTATAACATAAGTATTGTTACAGTCTACGTTGTACTTTCGTATAATATAGTTTATAGTTTCGTATAGTGTTTCGTTTCGAAGTGTTGAATTGTTTTATTAAAAAAATGAATTCAAATGAAATGCGTCAAAAATTTTACAACGCATTATCTGATTTATTGAAAAATAAACGTGAAGATAATATATCATTTTTAAACAAAGAGAAATATAATATGTTTCTTATATTTTTTTTTCATTGTTTTTTCTTAAATAGTAAAAATAATATATTATATTTAAAATTATCAATGGCTACATAGTTTTAGTCAATAATGACAATGACTGCTCAATCATAGAAATGATGTATTAATATTAAATTTGTTCTATTATTGTCTATCTTAGTTAGGTAATCTCTAAAATGACTAGCCAATAATATCAATGCCTATGTAAAATAGTCAGTGTTAACATAGACTAGTCATTTTTAATAATACCTAATTATCATCATTGGCGGTAACATATACATATGTAACTTTTTCCGCCGTTTAGGAACTTACATAATATCTCCATGTAAAAATAAGGAACCTAAAATATAAGTAGTGCAATTGGCGTACTGACCTAAAATTTAAGCGGCGCAATTGGTGTACTGACCTAAAATTTAAGCGGCGCAATATTGGTATACCTACTGACCTAAAGTACAAATATTGTTTTAGGCGCAACTGGTCCATGCCCATTGTGTCTACCTACTATTGCAAGGCATCATGCACGTTTAATAATAATAATAATAAATACATATAAAAACTATTATAATATGGAGCGTGTGTTTTTTCAGGCGTATACCTGGCTGCGGGGGCGAACGCCAGTGGCGGCGCGATGCCGTCGCCACTGTCGTCCGGCGGCCGGAACCACCCGCTGCGCAGCGAGAGCCGGTCGTACGCGTCCTGCGACCTTGACCCCGTCATGGAGGAGCGGAGCGAGATGGACAGCAGCTGTGGCGGCGTGGCCGGCGGCGGACCGGTGGCCGGCGTAGGGGCGGTGGCCGACGGCGGCGGGGTCGTTGGCGGCGGAGCGGTCGAGGCTCTCGTGTGTCCGGACAGCTAGCAACACGTGCTGGCCATCGCCAGGATATCGGTGGCCGTGCAGACGGATAAACCGCCACCCAGACCGGTCAGGTCACCGCTGTGGAACACGCTCACCAACAACCCGCCGGACGAGGTGATCAGCTGACATCCGGCCCGGCCCGAACAGCTCAAGGCCATCGCGATCATAGAACCTTGACGGGCCCGACTCACGCCCACTGCCGATCCACCCACGGCCGGTGGGTGGACGAGCATTTCCGCGGCTTTACAGACTTTATATTATTTCATCGTCTTGTCGTCGTGATAATAATATTATGTTATTGTACATACACGGTAAAGATAACTTCAGACGAAAATGCCAAATATGTACATATTATAATATGTGCCACGATTTGTTTTATAGTTGTATACTCGTATCGTGTACCTATACCTACCAACGATCTAGTGCGATGAACCGTTCAGATATATTATCTGGAATATTGAGTTTGGCGGAAAAGTCGAATATGTATTATTTGTTAACCAAATATTATAGTTGAGTTTGTATTTATTATTTTCTTTTAGTTCGTTTGGTGTTTACCAATCAATTAATACTTGGATGAGTTTTTCGCGGGCAGTTCAACTAAATATCCCCGATCAGGCCGGTAAAAACATATAAATCCAAGAATTCAAATAATCCGGATATTTTGATCTTAATAATACGTAGGTATCTGGAGTTTGATAAAATCCTTTTTCTCCCAACATTGATGTATATTACGCACACACACACACACACACAATATTCTTCTCTACTAAATCACACTCTATCTCTCGCTCTGCCTCTACCTGTCTTTCTTTCAGACGCAAATCGCCTACCCGCGGAACATTTCAGTTTCAGTCTGATGGGCATAAACTTTAGCAAATAAACTTTCCAAACAAACAACCTAGGCCACGCCCACGCATACGTGTATATATACACTTATGTGTGTATGTATGTGAACACAATGTACTTATCACAGCTGTACCCTACTCTACCTCTACCCTTCAAGCGTCGTCTTCGTCATATCATCGTCCGGTGCCACTACTATTCACACACACACACATATATATATATAATTACTTTTCAAACTTTTATCGACCGGATACCGAAATCATGTTTGTTCGGGTGACGGTAACGAATCGGATAAATCCTAAAATAAACTTTAAAAAAACTACGTTTAACGATCAACATCCGTTTGGACAAACGAACTAACTTATTATTGCTCCCTCTTTCGTTACTAAGTGTCGCAACGCAGCCTTTGTGACTTGGCAGTTGACAGTAGATATATATTTTTACTTTGATTAGGTACACATATGGAATATGGTTGTATATTATATTATTATGTATACTTATATATTTTGTAACTATTATAACTTATAAGTAGGTTAGAATATTAATATCACATATTATTAAGCTGGTTTAACTACTAACTATATATTCCTCATTTGATGAGTATACATTTGTCTTGTGTAAATTTTAAACTTTCATATTCTGGGTTCATTATTTTTCCAATTATTATTATTGCCATGATATAAGAAGTGAATACATATAATAATAATATAATGATAATAATAATTGAATTATTATTCGCTAATGCACTGCGTGGTCTGTGATGTAATGGGACTTCGACAGACATTTAAATATAATGTAATCAAGACTTTAAGCGACGAAAAACGTACCGGTAAATTAATGGAAATTATAATTTCAGATCGTCACAGTTTATGATGTTGATGTTGGTCTATTACGTCTTGGCGTCAAAGTCTATTTATCTGACGACCTCCGACCAGTACCACAGAAACGAGTTCGTAAATTCCGTTGATGGCATGTCGTACATTATCTTATTTCTTCCAACGCTGAAATGAGCAAAAAACTTTTGAAATTTTATATAAATACAAGTTATATTATATTATCATCTTCCGTCGATTAAATATATAAAACAATAGGTACCTACAATATAAATAAATAAATGAAAAAAATTAACTAATTTGATAAATGGATATAATTAGCTCCCTATATATTATTAATAATTCCATTAGCGACATCATAATAAAAATAATATTCAATTTCAATTTCAAGTCGTTAGAATAGAAAAACCCTTTTTAAAAATACGAAATTTTCAAACAAGCCTGTGACGAGCATTTGACCGGTGTAATGCAGTGATAAAATTATAACTGATAACATGATAATATATTGATAATTGATATCATTACTTACGATATTAATTAGTAAAATAAAAATGAGTACAGGTGGTATTTTATATTCATTTGAGTTATTGTATTATTAAAAAAACTAAGTACTTAATTCTGCAAGTAACAATATAATTTAAATACAAAATACTTTAGAAAAGACTCAGTAAATACTAAATAGATAATATGTAAAATAGGGAAAATAAATCGTACTTGAAATGTTGAAACATGTTTTGGATTGGATGTAAAGTGCTTAAAAAGTTAATAAACTTTACAATTTATTTGCCTGATAACAAATTAAATAAAAAAACGTAAGTGTGGGTTTTTCGTTTAGAGATTTCCAAAAAAAAAAAAAAAACCTTAAGGCTTCATTGTCACTAACTACCTATAGGCTATAGGTATACTATTTTGAATTTTTGATAGTTTAACTAAATAGCCAATATAACCCAATAAGGTCCATAGCCAACTATAAATGAAAGTATTTGTACGAAAAATACGATTTGCTTTTATCAATGATATTATAATACAGTCTATAGAGCGTGCAAGACGATACATTGCACCTATACCTCTACACCATTGGTTCTCAACCTTTTTATATCCAGGTACCACCAACACGGTTTTGCAATTTTCATGTAGGGGAGAGTGGGGCAGATTTGAATGCGGGGTACATTTGAATTTGTCTAATATAATTTGTTACAGATTATTTACATTCATAAAAATAATAATCTAAGTTGGTGACAATATTTTGTATACCATATGTGATTATCAGGCATTTTTGAATAATTTTGTGATAAATAAAAATGATAATGTGATTTTCCGGCTTTTTTAAAAAAAAAATAGGTGTTTCCATAAGAACATTTTGGAAACTAAAATTCAAAATAATAAGTTTAGAATTAAATATACCTATTCAAAATATTGTTGCCTAGTAATACATTTAATGTACATACATTATTTATAATTATTAAAATTTATATTACGATTATTATTGATTATTTTGTCATGGGGTAGATTTGAATCTTCATCAATAGGGTAGATAATAGGGTGTAATAAAGGTTCCTCCTTTTTGAAATATCTATCTTATGGATGGAATATACTAGTTAACTGGATTTATGTCACAAGATGTGGATTTATCTATAAGAAAACTCAAAAATACTACATTTTCACAATAAAAAAAAATTGACAAGAAAACATCTAAACATAATTGTAAAAAATTGTTATTATATTATATTGAGCTATTTTTATTATTAAAATAAATAAAAAGTTTAATTTAATTTAATATTTAACATTCAAATGTGGCTTTTAAGACACATATTCAAATCTACCCCCTGCACGTTCAAATGTACCCCATGGGTGGGGTACATTTGAATAAAAATATACTTCACTTCATAATTAGAAATTAAATTGGTTATTTAATATATAAGATTGTTATAAGTCAAATAGTATTCACAACTATCTAGACTACAGATTGTAATTATCAAATATAAAATTTGTCAAAAAATTAAAAATTAAAAAAATAAAATGTAAATTTCATTCAAATCTGCCCCACTCTCCCCTACCACTTGGCCAAATAACGTTTTTTTTTGCTTATCAAAATCAATACCGAATACTTTAATTTACATGTACCGAAATTAATTTCATCAGGATCCACAAAATTATGATAATATAATCGTACCTAACCGTAACCTAACCTAACCTAACGCTGCTCTACGCTGTCTCTATTTCAATTCAACTCGTCTGAATGAAAGAATTGCTCTTACGTATATTTACCAAGTTACACGAATACCGGAATAAGTAATTTTACCTAAAAAAATCGTTCGAGCACCAATATGAGAATATTGTTTGATCGGTTCAAAAACGTTTAACACTGGTGAAGGTTAAAAAAAGATAAAAGTGCGAAATCGTGTGCTCTACCGACTTGTTTGCAAGCACGATATAGGTATTGTGTCTGACTCGAGAGTTTCGATGTCGACATCATTTCTGGCCTCGCGGGCGCCGATAAATACAATTCGTTTTCTACTCGCGATTTTCTAGACAAGAGAGCTGAGGTCGAGCCACGTATAACGGGGAAAGTAATATACAATTATATGTTGTATTGTATTGTATAGGTGTATACACCCCGAAAAACTTTTAATGGTTTCGACGGAATGATATAAAAGTGTATAGTGCATTGCTGGCGTTATATACAACGTGGTAACTTAATCCGGCTTTGCGACGGTTTATACTCGGGAGACGTGTCGGGACAAATTTATATATACGTTTGGTAAATAAATTAGGGTCGAATCGAAAAATAACTCCGGTGGTTAGGAGATAGGTATAATATTATTATCATTATTAGTCTTGGCCAGGACAATTCGTTATTGCGGAGCAGGAGAAGCTCTCCGTCATCATATCGTAACCGTGGAAACGGCGAGTTCGTTATTATTCCATTAAGAATATAATATAGGTCTATATGGAAATAGATTTATATAATAATACAAAACACACAAATACGTTCGTTTGTATAATTTTGTGTGTGTGTGTGTGTGTGTGTGTTCGTTAGTGGACTTTTCGAGTGTGTGTAAATAAAATATAAATAATAATATTCGAAATTGGCTCTCGGTAAAATGACATTATTAATGTCGTTTAGTTCGTAATCAAATACGAATGACAATCATTGGTCGCAGTGTTTGTCGGCGTATTTGCAATGTGTATCGATATATTATTATACTGAATTATATACTAGACTCTAGATAGTTGATATTTTTAATGTTTTCATTGATTTTGTGATTGATTTTTGTGATTTTCAATAAAAAGTACCTTTGTAAAATATATCGTACGCTAAATAATTTCATTAAAAAAATGTTTTTTGTTATTTAGTTATTTTTTGGATTTGCTGTAAATTTTTTTCTCTGAATTTCCCAATTTAATTAATTATTGTCATACCTTAAACAGTTACACTCATATAAAATACTTTTATTAAACTTGATATAATTTTGTATGAATAGGCGTAGTATCATTATTTAGAAAAATTGGTCGTATATGATATAATATTACTATTCTTAGGTAGGTATTTATATATATATCTTTTTTTTTGTGACCCTCAGCAACATCGCCCTTTGGGTATATGTTGTGTGGGGGTGGTTGCGATTGGTACCTAACACGGTAATTGTGTTCCAACACACGTGGTTTTATGTTCGGGGCAATGAAGAACCCGGGTGGTCACCCATCTGGAGTCTGGACAATGGTTGACCGCAGCACATATTAGTGACTGCGGTCAGCCATCGACCACATACAGACCCCTCTATTGATAAATATTATAATATTATTATTTAACAAAATCATATCTATTGTTTACCTAATACAAACACGCTGTGAATAAAAATCGTTTTATTTTCTCTAAACGGTTATACCTGTCTCAGTAAGTTTATATAAAACTTAAACAACGAACGTTAATTATAGTGCTTACTAAAACAAAAAAAGTGTATTTTAATTTTGGTTTTTTTTTTTTTTAGATTCGAAAACTTATCACGCTGTTATAAATAAATAAAATAAAAAAAATGATAGAAAAATAAACGATATTATTAGATCAGTAATCTGCAATTATCAGGTAGTATCGTCGTATAGATGTGAAACTTTGACGAAAAAAAAAGAAAAGATACAACCAATTTGGAAAAACTTAAAAACTATATAATGATAAACGGGGCCAAATTCGTAATAATCATTGTCATTAAAAGTATTAAAAACAAGTTGAATATTTCTATAATAATATTATTGTCTATATTTTGGCTTACGATTTGATTTTTTTGCAAGCCTGTTGATTCAGGCACGAACCTGTGTACTATTGCAAATGACCAAGCCACTATTTATTTATTTTTACGACTTCAAACTAGTAATTTGAAAATCGGTTTAGATACGGTTATACACGGTCGTACATTAAATAATATAAATTTTACTAATCGTAACAAATGACATACTCCTAAATGTTGTAAATAGTATGATGTATAATAATAATAATATATTAAACATAAGCATAACCGGGTTTTGTACCATTTATCTTGTATCAACCGCAGTACAATCACTATACTATTATAGTAAGTATTATGGGCGTTCACTCAATACATATTTGTATGTAGAGTAAAATATTTACTTTTAGGTTATAAATAAAGTATGTGTTACGTTGATTGATAATATGTTTGTTTTTAAGTATACTATTGTTTTAGTTATAACAAATCTTATAATATAATAATATTATGTATAATATACATCATGTAATAAACATTTTGAAATATAAACGAATTTTCCTTTCATTTATTGACTACATTGAACCATAGGCGGAAATTTGTCATAATTTTAGAGGGGGCTAATATTTAAAAAATACTTTACTGCATATCAAAGCCTTTCTTAGCACTTGAAAATATAATATTACAGTAAACACCATCCAAAACTAAGCATGATTTATTTTAAACATACTATAATTATAGTGTCAAACATTTACTCGTTCATATACTTGAATTTTAACTTTAAATATATAAGAAAGATAACATAAGTTATACAAATTTTAAAGAAAAACAAAATTATTAAATATTAATTTACAGTAACAACCTTGTTATCTAGTTATCAGGTATATTAAAATATTTATTTCAAAATAATTTATCTATTTTTTTGCAAATGGACCAGTATGATATTTTGACAATAAACAATTATCTTTCATATAGTAATAGCATAATAAGAATAACTTACAATATATAAAATAAATAAATTATAAAAATTCTATTTTGAACCCACAGGTCATAATAATATTTATTAATTCAGTAGGTAATATTCAATTTTGATAGCAAGTTTTTAAACTAAATTTACCTTATATAAACCTTATACAAAAATCACTCTTTTTAAAATCTAATTTGATGAAATTGTCTACAGCTTCAGCCATTTGAAGACTATCAGTTGAAAACCTTTTCTTTAAATTGACAATTACATAGGTAATAACATAATATTATATTATAATAATATTCTGTGGTGGAACCATAACACCAGATTAAACTTTATCTACTTTAAATCTTATTACGCTATGAGGTTTGGTAATTGAACAGAAATACGAACACACCAGATATTTTTTCCAATTTTTTTTTTTTATTTGCGTCGCAACAATATTTAATTAAAAGTCAATATTTTACTTATATTATTTTTGAGGGGGCTAATTTTTCTGTTTGTACGTTTTGAGGGGGCTAAGCCCTCTCAAGCCCCTCCCCCCAATTTCCGCCTATGCATTGAACTCGACTCAGTGGGCACTCGGTTTTTACAAAGTATAGGTTGAATATTAATCACATTTTTTTCAATAATCTCCCCAGAATTATTACAAACCGTCGAGCCCAATCAATTTAAAAAATATAAAAATTTTTTTTATTATTATTATTTATTATAGAACAAAAAATAATGTGTAAACAGTCTGTAATAAAATGTATACAATAAGCAATATGGGGGGGGTATGTCCGAAGACACCCTCCTCCATAATTCTAATCGGTTAAAAGTATTATTATAAGTATAAATAATTGTCATTCAATTATGTTTATTGAGATACCTACTTTAAACTTTTCCCCCATAGAGCATTGTCGTGTTGTATTTTCTTGTAAATATTGAAATAAATACTTAGGTGCAAATCGTACAATGTACATTATAATTGTATCAAAAGTCGTTAGCCCTTATAGGAGGTCGACTGATTGGTGGTACTTCTTGTTAGAGAGAATTATTTTAAAGCGGCCACCAAAGGAAAACAAATTGCTTCCTTCCTAGGAATTACAAATGCAATAAAACAATATTCAACTTAAAAGTAAAATATTATAATAAAAAACTACAGAAATAATGAATAGTCATCAGCAGCGGTCAAGAGGTGATTTAAAAAATTTAAAAAACCAATGACAATTTTATTAATATTCCTATTTTACTTTTACGGATGAAACACAATTGCACACTTTCGGTAATACCTTTTTAAGCTACACGACTGAGTACGATTTTATCTGATTTTTAACTACATAATTTTAATTATAGCACTTAACACGTCAAAATGTATTAATTATCCTTCATCTCTAGGTATGGATAGCAATAGCTAGAAATACCTTATTGTAATAAAATAAAAAAAACCTCATAATAGTTGTGTACAAAGTTTTAAGGTAAAAAATTCCGTTTTATACATAGGTGTTTATTAACAATTAAAATTATTTATTTTAAAAAAAATTAAATAATAAATTATAATAATCAGATTAGATATATAGGTACTAAGTCGTTCCAAAAAAATAAATAATTCCTCAGTCTTATTTGACTTATATTGAATAATTTGTATAAAAAAAATGTTGTTTTTGCCAACGTAGGTACAAAAATGACAACCATTCAGTTACTCATACTTATAAAAATTTCAAAAATAAATGTTTAGACATTTAAAGTTTAAATTTTGACGAAATCGGTTAGAGTACCTAATAATATAACAATAAACAACATATTAATTAATTTTTATATTACTCATTATAGAACTATACATGTACTGGATGTATTAGATATATTATTGTGAAATTAATAAATTTGTCAACTTTGCATACAATTTCATACGCAATCTTATTTATTTTTTTCTAAAAGCTATTTTTTGACCCATCTAAAAACATACGCAATACTCCTGTTGGCGCTGTTGCTAAAAAGGACAAACGTACGCAATTCGTGTTCTATACCCACTTTTAAAACATAGCAACATTATCTATTATTTCATCCGAGTTGACAAAGTTTATCAACCTTTACTCAATACTCATCATCATAAAACTTTACAATACACATTGCGAAAAAAGGTACTCCTTAAATATGATTTTGCATATTTTATGGGTTACGCATCAAAAACGTGTTGCTGAACTAAATCTAAAACTTAAAGGACTCTTTTGTGAATTGAAACATTTTTAAATCGCAGTTAAATCAAAGTTGGCTACAGGCCTGGATTTCGTTGGTGGATATCGAGACTTGAAAGAATACTAAAAATATATTAAAAACTAATCTATCATCAATACCTACCGAATAGTACTAACCTTATGTTTATTTATACTTTTACAATATATAACTCTTATGTGTACCTACCCTTGGCCGGGTGCATCAAGACAAGGTATCGGTGAAGTGAAGACGAAGGTAGGTACCTACGTGAAAGTGCACTTTTGGGGAAAGATAAGTGCAATGCATGTCGGCTTAGCGGGCTTCCGGTTGCTAGCAGAGCGACTACCTAGGAGACTATATATTATAGTGGTACCGGTGTGGTCATCGACGATGACCATACGATACCAGCAACACTACGACTGCGGTGCGAGAGGGTCAATGGACTGCAGGGATCCGACAAGGATAAATATTTTATTCACTATAGTTAAGTAGGTCCATAAGTTAAGATTTTGACAAGATTCATCAAAATCACGAAAATTCGGTCTTAGAACGTCATTACTCAGGTCGGAAGCGTACAATGTAGTTCAAATTTGTACAACATTGGATATTCGCTCGATTACTCTTGGAACGATTTATATATTTTGTTGTAACTGTAAAACAAATAACCGTAGAGACTTGAAGTTTACGCCAAATGTTTAATTTATGTATCCTCTACTTGATGAAATTTTCGGTTTTAAATTTTTTCAGATTTTAGATTCTGAGTGAAACGATGAATGTATTGATTTTACAATGATGTGTGTTTTTTTTTTTGTTTCTGTCATCACGGTTTAGGACAGCAAAAGTGCTTGGATTTTCTTCAACAGCAGATTTTCTGATAGGAAAGGGAACCTAGTTGGTACTTTAGGGGGTCAAAAGTGAAAATTTCCCATTAGTTTCCAAAAGCGGAGTGAAAAACAAAATAAAAATTGATGAAAAACGGGAATTTTTACACTAAAATCGGTTTTCGAAAAATTCGATTTTGGTTTTTGGTGCAACTCTTAAACAAATGACCGTAGGTATATGGAATTTTGACTGAATGTTTATATAAGCATTTTCTATACACGATAACATTTTCAAAATGTTTTGATTTGTTTTGAACTGTTTAGGCACATTTTCATTTTTCATTTTTTTTTTAGTTTTTTTTTCTAAAAATATCAATAAAATTTTATTTGTTGGTTAAAAAAGCTTGAAAATGTAATACAAGGCTCCTACTATATTGTTACAATGGCATTTGAAAAATATTAAAAATCCATAGTCACAGTTTTTTTTATAAGCATTTAAAGTTCAAAAATTGACAAAATATATGGAATAATCACGAAAATTAGCAAATTATTTTGAGTTAAGAAATGGTAAAATTTTTCCTTTTTAAATCTAAGGTTTTAAAATGTAATACAAGATTCCTTATACGATTATCTACTTTTATCGAAAAAAAAATTTCTATAAGAAAGTCAAATAAAATTTTATTGAACGTTTGAAATTCAAATTTTTACAACATTAGATACTCGATTTCTCAAGTAGCGATTTCCTTATTTTGTTGTAATTCAAAAACGAATAACTGTAGATACATGAAAATTTCACTGAATGTTTATAATAGCATTTCCTATACACCATACAATTTTGAAAATATTGTGACTCTCTTTGAGCTGTTTACAGGCATTTACAGTTTTCAATTTTTTAGTTTTTTTTTTCTATAAATATCATACAATAAAAATTTAATACAATGCTCCTGATATATTGTTACAATATCAGTTGATAAATATTAAAAATACATAGGCACAACTTTTTTTTATAAGCATTTAAATATCGATTTTGACAAAATTTATCAAATATAAAATTGAATAATTATTTTGTAGTTAAAAATTTATAAAATGTTCAACTTTTATATCTAAGGTTTTAAAATTTAAAACAAGATTCCACTTAAATAGTTAATTCTGTTACCAAAAAATCTAAAAACTACATAAGCACAATTTATTTTTATAGTCATTTTAAGTTCAAATTTGGACGAGATTACATAATAAAAAACCTAGAATATCTATTTTAGTTATTTTGATGTGATTGTATAATATTATTCGTGGGTACTTGAAACTTCTAAAGTGTACTATTATATATCTATGATAGTATCACAGTTTTTGTTGATGTATAACGCGTTATAAGTACCTAATGGATATTGTGATATGATTAATTTGGAATTTACTATGGATACCTATTATAGGTCAATTTTTTTTTAATACAATAGATAAGTATTAAGTATATAATATGTCTTATACCTAGACTGACATACTGTCTCCGCTCAGAATCGTTTTTCTTATACAATGATATTATATCATTGAATTCAAATTTAATACTATCCATCATACAGTGATCCACTTGTAAACTACTGTCCAGCAGAGCATCTTTTTTTTTCAATGTCAATAAAACGTTGGGTCATACAGCTTGAAAATTAAATACAAGGCTCTATTAAGCAATATTAAAAATACTTAGGAACATTTTTTTTTTTACAAACATTTAAAATTCGAAATTTGACAAAAATTATCAACATTTAAATTTAAAAAGGTGCTCTGCTGTACAGTAGTCAGTAGGTTACAAGTGAGTCACTGTTTAATGGATGGTATTAACTTTGAATTCAATGATATAATATCATTTTATAAGAAAAACGATTCGGAGCGGAGATGGTGTGTCAGTCTAGGTATAAGATATAATATTATATACCTACTTATCTACGGTATTAAAAAAATTTGACCTATAATAGGTACCTATAATAAAGGGGTTTGGTAAGTTCCCACACGAAACATAGCAGGTAAGCGAGTACATATGTAAGTTCCCTCACGAAAAATAATACGCCCGTACGTAAGTTCCCACACGAAAAAAAATACGCCTGTACGTAAGTTCCCACACGGAAAAAATTACACCTGTACGTAAGACTTAGGAATGACAACTTAAACGAAATTGGTGTGGTTAAAATTTGTTTTGTTTTTGTATTGGATAAAAATAATCCAATTCAATTTTTTTAGGTATAAAATAATAATAATAATAGAAATTAGAAAAAAAATCAAATTTTATTTGGTTTATTGCGAAAGCTCAAACACTTCACTTCTTCTTCTCCACTTTTTCTTCTTCCACACATTATTTGTATAGGTATAAAATAAATAATAATAATAGAAAAAATCACATTTTGTTTGATCTAATAACACTTTACAGTATAGTCATACTGTGTTTATAAAAATATACCAATATGTATTTTCCCACGTGGCGATAAAATTTAATGCATTACATTCTATCTACAATTTTATTATCTTTATTATCTGTTGGCTATGAAAATATTAAATATTATGGACAGTCCATTTTATTGATTTCAGTACTCGTTCATTATTAATAGAGTTAACATTTAAACAGTTTCAGATTATAACTTACAAAAAATTACACAGTATGACTATGTGAAGTGTTTGAGCTATCGCAATAAACCTAATAAAATTTGATTTTTTCTATTATCATTTTTATTTTATACATATACAAATATTATACACATTATATTTTTAATTTTTATTATATATTATACGGACTAGATTCAATTCAAAATTGAATTGGACTTTTTTTTATGCAATACAAAAACAAAACAAATTTTAACCACACCAACTACGTTTAAGTTGTCAGTCCTAAGTCTGAATAAAGTGGGAAGCAAGTTTGTGTTTGGCAAGGCTGAGCATTAACGAATTAAAAGTTAAAATTATAAGCAATTTATATAAACATTATTATGTGTATGAAATTTTTTATTTTGAAAATAAGAAAATTTTAACTTTAAATTAAGTTAAGTTACTTTTCTTCGTTATTTTTTTTCGTGTGGGAACTTACGTACAAGTGTAATTTTTTTCGTGTGGGAACTTACGTATGGATATCCAGGGGTAATTTTTACCTGCTATATCTCGTGTGGGAACTTACATTCGCCCATAATAAATTCCAAATTAATCATATCACAATATCCATTAGGTACTTATAATGCGTTATACGTCAACAGCAAACCCTGATACTATCATAGTCCGTACTCTATAGATATATAATAGTGTACTTTAGAAGTTTCAAGTACCCAAGAATAATATTATACAAACACAACATAATAACTAAAATAGTTATTCTAGGATTTTTTTTTGTGTAATTTCATCCAAATTTGAACTTAAAATGACTATAAAAATAAATTGTGTTTATGTATTTTTTTGGATTTTTTGGTAACAGAATTAACTATTTACGTGGAATCTTGTTTAAATTTTCAATCCTTAGGTATAAAAGTTGAACATTTTATAAATTTTTAAATACAAAATAATTATTCAATTTTATATTTGATAAATTTTGTCAAAAACGATCTTTAAATGCTTATAAAAAAAAGTTTTGTCTATGTATTTTTAATATTTATCAACTGATATTGTAACAGTATATTAGGAGCCTTGTATTAAATGTTTACACTTTTTGGCCCAACAGATAAAACTTTATTGATATTTATAGAAAAAAAAAACTAAAAAAATTGAAAACTGCAAATATCTTTAAACAGCTCAAAGAGAGTCACTATATTTTTAAAATTGTATGGTGTATAGGAAATGCTATTATAAACATTCAGTGAAATTTTCATGTATCTACAGTTATTCGTTTTTGAATTACAACAAAATAAGAAAATCGATAAATAGTAGTGAATATCCAATGTTGTAAAAATTTAATTTCAAACGCTCATAAAAAATTAATTTGACTTTCTTATAGACATTTTTTTTTGATAAAGGTAAATAATCTGATAAAGAATCTTGTATTGCATTTTAAAATCTTAGATTAAAAAAGAAAAATTTTTACGAATTCTTAACTCAAAATAATTTGATAATTTTCGTGATTATTCCATATTTTGTCAATTTTTGAACTTTAAATGCTTATAAAAAAAAACTGTGACTAAGGATTTTTAATATTTTTCATCTGCCTTTAAAACAATATACTAGGAGCATTCCATTAAATGTTCAAGTTTTTTGAACCAACAAATAAAATTGTATTGTTATTTTTAGAAAAAAAACTAAAAAAAAAAGGAAAATGAAAATTATGTCCCTAAACAGTTCAAAATAAATCAAAATATTTTTTAAATGTTGTTGTTTATAGAAAATGCTAATATAAACAATCAGTGAAAATGTCATGTACCTACGGTCATTTGTTTTAAAGTTACATCAAAACCAAAAACAATTTTGCTTAAAAATTCCAGTTTTTCCTTAATTTTTCTTTTGTTTTTCTTGGGGCTTTTGAAAATTACTGTGAATTTTAAATTTTGACCTGCCCAATGCACCAACGATATTCACTTTCCAATCGAACAAGATACTGAAGTTGAAAATCGAAGTATTATTTTGACTACCTATCGTGTACCCAGACACAAAAAAAAAAATAATAATAAATAATAAAAATTAAGAAAATAAAATAAAAAAAAAAACACACATCATTGTAAAATCAATACATTCATAGTTCCACTCTGAACCTAAGAAGATTTTGTAGTTGAAAATGTATAAAGTGTTCAACTTTTATAGCTAATCATTGAAAATTTAAAACAAAGTTCCACGTTAGTAGGTTATTCTGCAAACATAAAATATGAAAAACATAAACACACAGTTTTTTTTTATAATTATAGTTATTTTATGTGCAAATTTGGACGAAATTAGATATTTAAACGAAGAAGAACGATTTTAGTTTTTGTTATATTTTAAAAATATTTTTTTAGGGGTACTTAAAACTTTTGAAATATATTATTATAATATACAAATATGATAATAAACAAATAATAATAATTTAACTTAACCGGCTACCTACCATATTAATAATGATAATATAAAATATCCTAGGCTGGCTGACAAACCGTCTCCGCTCAGAATCATTTTTCGCATAAAAAGATATTATATTATCAATTATCATTGGATTCAAATTTAAGTTTTAACAAAATCAACTATAGTAACCCAACTGTACAGCAGGGCTAATTTCACGGTTTTTTAATATTTATATTGGATAATAATTACGATAGTTATTATTTATTAAAATCTTTTTTCCATTTCAGATGCTGAGCGGAGAGATAATAAATGTATCGAATTTACAATGATGTGTGGTTATTTTTAAAAAAATTTTTTTTTCGTGTCTGTCATAACCGTCTGGGTAGTAAAACTACTTCGATTTTCTTCAACAGTATCATCTTGTTCGATGGGAAAGTGATTCTAGTTGGTACATTCGGGAGGTCAATATATTTAAAATTCCCAACTGCTTGCGCCAGGATGTATATAATATTATTAAAATTGTTTTATACCGTACCCCATCATTATGTGTGGTCCATAAGCTCTTCTTGCAGACATAAAAAAAAAAAAATGTTTATAATGTAACTATAATTTTATTTATTTATTACTTTTATATCAGAGTTATTTTTATATTATTTTATCTGTTTTTGTTAGGTTTTACTACACTTATTTAGTTTTTATCTGATATGTTTCCTTTATATAATTTGTAAAAGGGTATACAATAAAATAAATAAATAAGACATTAATATTGGCCTTTCCGGGGAAGGCTCACAACATGATCGGTGGTCAAGCGTTTTCTTGAATGTGCCCGAGCAAAACCGAAGTGACCCTTGATGACACCATTGCTCAAAGAAAGAGTTAAGTACTTGTTCGCGTCCTTTTACGAATAGGTACATGCGTTGATTTAGCTGGCCCGTTGATAACGTACTAAGCGGAATTCTTGGGAGACCTGGCAGGGAAGCTTGCAGGATAGCAATATTTGTCTGCTTTTATACCAAAACACTAAGGAGCACGTCATATAGAAGCAGTGGAGGACTCAACATCTAGAGAGTGCCTCACTTCGGACATTCTGCTCCAGGAGAGGAAAACCCGATACAATTAAAAAATGAATAACTGTAGACACTTGGAATATATGTCATATATAATATGTTCATTTTATCAATTCTTATACTTGATAAAATTTTCAAAATATTTACATTATTTTCGAACTGTTTGTGTTAAATTTAATCATAGTTTTAACAAAAAATAACTTATCAAGCTTTGCAAAATTCGACGTTTTTATTTTATTTGAACAAACAAGAATATAATATATACAATATATAGTACCTACAATTCATACAATACCTAGGTAATAAGAGGAGGTACTATAATGGTATACCTTGTTTTTAAAATATTATCGTCCTTGAGCACGCTTACATAAGAATTCCAGAAAACAGAATTCGAATAAATTCATTATTGAAGGAAAAACTGGATGACAGCCATCATATATAACTAATACGTGAGATGTTTTGATGGCTATTCAGAGCACAAAATGGGTAGGTATAGGTAGGTACATAATTTATTCTGGTGATGCGTTAAAATCTATTTCATGTACGGGTCGATAATCATCTATAAATACTATCATACTTTTCATATAAAATGAGATCAAAGAAAACTAAACCCTTATAAGCCCTGCTTTGCTTGTACCTAGCTTTTTGCGTGAATGTTTATTATATATATCGAGACATAGATCTGTTAAACAATTTAAATGCACGGCGGCTCTGCTGGGTTCACCACATTAATAAAGAATATTGCTAATACGTTCATAGAGAAGTTCAACTTTTCCTAATTAGGTAGTCATTAATTTTATTCTTGCATAGCTTTATTCATTTATTTTTTACAATTATTCTGAAAGTCTGTCTGCGAGTACTTATCTTTCTTCATTATACTAAATTGGTAATTTGATAGAATTAATCATTAGTCATTTGATACGTCTTAGAGGTTGAAAAATGTAACACGTTTACATCAAAAGTGTGCCTTTCCCTTTTCCACTATTCACTGACACCCGTTATCACGAAAAATGAAAGTACCCCGTCTTAATGATTTTTTTTATTAATCACTTGCCGCTTATTTAAATTGATCAAACACCCATGGTTTTTACTTTTTTTTTTATCAACAAGCCTAAAGTTAAAGTTGCCAAAAAATATCCATCCAATAAAGTGTTAAAATATTATTTTTACAATTAATATTTTACATTTTTAACGTCATTGCAGCACAGATAATATTAAGTAAAACATCGCAACTTGTTCACAAATTCAAATCCTTCGAAACTCATAACACTATGTAGGTACGTGTCGAAAACCGTTTGCCAATTCTCTGTTTGTAATGTGAAAAACGTTTGGGTTTATTGAACCGAACACTCGTGAGTAGGTTCACTAGTGCATCCTATATAATCTCGAAATATTTTTTATCGTGCTATTATAAGCCGGATTTGAATAATGTTATATCAATTGTTGTCGACTTTTGCAATTTATTTTTAAACGCAAATTCTAAATAGAAAAAAAAAGTTGTAATTTACGCACCAATCGCAGGGTACACATAATTTTCGACCAGAATATTGGGAAATGTAGGGTATGTATAAAATGTAGGGTATACAAATCATGTAATTTGTAATTGAAATATTTATTATATAATATAAATGTAGGTACTATTTATAATTAATAATTTAAAGGCACCAATATATATAAAATATTAACGTTATTAGTAAATTGTAATTAATTACAATACTGGATGTTTGTAATTAAGTACCAGACACGGTTTGAAAATACCAAGTTTTAGAGGTTGAAATATTCACCAGTGTTCCACTACACCAGTCATTTAGTCGGAATAAGACCACCAATATGTTCGGGTGAATTAAATGTATACATCGTTTGTGTGTTTATACTTTGTCTATCATCAACGCAGATATTTTTTGCGGTCTAGATAAATGGGTAAGCATAAAATAATACAAATATTTGGCACCATGATGCAGAGTGCATAGTGTATAGTAAATTATATTATAATTTAATAACGATAATGACCCATGCACTTTGAATTAATTACGAGACTTTTAAGTTTTAGGATATATTTTGTAATTTCATAAGAACATTGAATGCCAGCACTGATACAAAGTTATTATTCTACTTTTAAACAAAGATTCTGGTTTAGTCACAAGTACTGAAGTACTCTTAATTATATTTTCTTATTGAAAAGTTCTTGTTTTTGGTTTTTAAAAATAAGGGTTGGGGTTTTAGTATAATTGTTTATACCTACACAAAAAATGAGGTATTTTACTAAAAATTAAATGTTGCTGATTTTTCGAAATTTTCATATTCAACCAAGATATAGGTAGGTGTGATCAAAAAGGTGCTCTGCATTGGTTGCAAGTAGGTCACTGTATAATGGATGGTATTAAATTTGAATTCAATGATATAAAATCATTGTATAAGAAAAACGATTCTGAGCGGAGACGATATGTCAGTAGTAAGACATAATATTATATACTTATCTATGGTATTAAAAAAAATTGACCTATAATAGGTACCTATAATAAATTCCAAATTAATCATATCACAATATCCATTAGGTACTTATAACGAGTTCTACATCAATAATAAACCCTGATACTATCATAGATATACAATAGTGTACCTTAGAAGTTTCAAGTACCCACGAATAATATTATACAATCACAACAAAATAACTAAAATAGTTATTCTAGAATATGTAATTTCGTCCAAATTTGAACTTAAAATGACTATAAAAATAAACTGTGTTTATGTATTTTTTAGATTTTTCGTTATTATAATCGTGTATAGAAAATGCAAATATAACCAATCAGTGAAAATGTCATGTATCTACGATCATTTGTTTTAAAGTTACACCAAAATCAAATTCGATTTTGTTAAAAATCGATTTCGCGTACAAATTCCCGTTTTTTCTTAATTTTTCTCGGTGCTTTGGAAAATTACTGGGAATTTTAAATTTTGACCTCCCCAATGCAGCAACGATATTCACTTTCCAATCGAACAAGATACTGAGGTTGAAAATCGAAGCATTATTTCGACTACTGTCTTATCGTGTACACACACACACAAAAATAAAAAAAACACACATCATTGTAAAATCAATACATTCATCGTTCCACTCAGAATCTAAAATGAATGTCACATTCCTGTAAACTTTTATTATGTTTTAGGTAGAAAAATAAGTGGTTAATTTTCTAATAAAGTATCTAATGTAAGCTATAAAAATATAAATTTTTATAAAATTTCTAACTGAAAAATAGTTGAACATTTTCGAAATGTTGATGAAATTTGTTAAGAATTGATCGTTAAATGCATATTATAAAAAATAATCATGCCTGTTTATTTTTTATATTTTACAACTTCCCTCGTAGGCCGTAGCACAAGGTGTCCTTAAGGATTCTTGACGGAGTCCTTGTCAGGAAAGTAGGGACTCCTAATGGATTCCCATGACTGTAACCACAATCTTTGAATGCTTTCCAGAAGGATACCAATTCAGGAGTCTTTTGTGGGATAGCTGTAGAACTCCTAGGGAGTCCTTCGTGGGATAGCCGTAGGACTCCTACAAAGGATGCATAAAGGAATCCTTTAAAAGAAGCATATAATAGCAATATTAAAATTACAATTTGTGTATTGTGCATTTGTGCTACAACGTACAATACTATACTAAATACTTTATGATGCTTCTTATTTATCAACTCTGTAATGCATTGTAATGTATTAACATTAAATTAAATATTTTTAGTTTGAAAAACAATTAAAAATGTATATTTGTCAAGACTATCATTTTTTTAATTTTATAATAAATATACAATTTTGAATATGATATATTTATAAAGAAATGCACAACTCATCATTTAAAAAATTTACTTTTCAACTCCAAAAATATCTCTTAAACTACTGAGATTTTAAAGTTAGTGGTACTTGGTGACTGATATCACTGAAAATATATTGTAAATTATACAGAGTACCCAATAGTAATTCTGTGCAATTATCTATGCTGCACTAATTAATCACGCGTTTCAAAAAACCCACATAATTTTTGTAAAAAATTTCAAGTTAGTAATTCACTTCAACGTTTAACAAACACATATATGTGGGATTAACTTCTACAAATACATATAATATATATTTTAAATTAATAAGTGTTATATTTTAAAATACATTAAAAATAAAAACAGAATTTAATTGTTTACACGCAAATGATATATCAATAATAGTAAATCCTTGTGGGACACCTATACAACATTGTTTAAATTATAATAATGATGGTCGTTGTATAAATGCCGACTAAAGTTTAAATATTATAACCAACATTACTTGCCTAAAATACATTGATACAGATATAGTTTCACAAAGGCAATTTTCTTTTTATCAGTGTTATTTCTTTTTTTTCCAGTGAAATTAATTTCACAGCCCAACTCATCCGTTATAGTGTGTTCTGAAATTCTCCTCAATAGCACTGTGTAATCTTGCCCGTCGTAATTTTTATATTGAGTACACTGTACATAAAATAAAAATCATGTTATACAATATTATTAGAAGCAATCAAACTTTTATAATGTTGACATAAGAGCTTGCAATTAAACTTATAATTAAAATCACTTAATCTTACTAAGTTTCCAACAAATGTTCTATTTTCAACTCATTTTCTAATTCTTTTAATTGGTTTTCATTAGCAGCTGATAATAACTTTTTATACTTTGAAGAAAAAGTTGAGTCACCTTCTTGGTGGTTTGTCATTGTTGCTTTGCTCTCGAGAAGTTCATCAAGTTTGCTAATTATGTTAGCTTGGCCCCGCAAAAATGCTTGAAAATAAAAGCACAATTAATATTTATTAAAACAATATATTAATTTAATAACAAATTATTAAATAAAATTAACTATAAACTTAAAAAAATACTAATGTTAGATGTACATCCTAGTGTTTTGATCAATGTGTTTCGTTGAAGTCCCTTCTGTCCTATAGTGGTTTTGAACAATTTGTGATTCATGTTCTAAATTATAAAGACTATAATACATTTGGGTTATTAAAATAAAATTAAAAAGTCCTATAATTTTACCAGTTTCTCCACCACTGAGAATGTTACATTGAGTTGATGAAGGAAGTTTTTTAAAATCTGGTGATTGATAAAACATTTCAGGACTTACGCACCTAATATTGACAATAAAGTAATGGTATTAAAATATAATGTAAAAATTTCATATTTAAAAATCAGTCATTATAATTTACTATGTTGGTCATCAATATCCGCCTTGTCTGAAACTACATCATTTTTATAAGGACTAACAATGTAATTACTAATTCTTGGTCCTAGAACAAAACATTAGAATATTAATTATCACTACCAGGTATATTTTTCTAAATCATAGGAAAAAAAAGTATTCATAAATATGAATTTACCAAAGTTGTTTTCATTTATTGCATGAAAATAATTTGGAGAGCTTGATGAGTGTCTGCCATGAGTTAGAGGAGAATATTGGGCGAGAATAAGACCTGAATATGAAATAAAATAAATTTTTAAAGAATTGATGTGTTAAATGTGTTACCAAGACTATCATCAGCATCTTTTAGTAATCCAGTGGGAGATTTAGCTTTTTGATTAAAAATCAGTTGTGTATCTAGAATAATATAGGTAATGCAAAAATTATAATAAATGTCTAAGAAATGTGTTTAAATTTACCTTGACTATCATCAGCATCTTTAAGTAATCCAGTGGGAGATTTAGATTTTTGATTAAAAATCAGTTCTGAATCTAGAAAAATATAATGCAGATATTACAATCAATACCTATTTTTTTGGAAAACTTCCAAGTTATTACAATGTCTTTTATTATTTTCAATTAAGAATTTAGTTTGTGATTCATATTTTTGAAATTCAGAAGTTTATTTAATGGAAATAAAATCTGAACCTATTATAATTTACAAAAACAACTATTTTATATTTTTATCTAAATCTCATCCAATATTTGAATTTACCGAAACAATCAACATTTTTCTTAAATAATTTCTTTTTTGATTTCACTTCTGTAGAGCAACTCTGATCAAAAGAAGATACTGAAAAAAATAGTTATTTAACTAAAATGTGAATGAAACTGTATAATAATAGTAAATCAAACAAAATTATGTATAATTTACAAATAATTGTAGTTTAAACGTTTAAAAAAAACTTGCCTTCATTAGAAGTTATTTCAGGAAACAGTTTTCTTTTATGATCTAGGTCAGGGGCGCACCCAGGATTTTTTTTGGGGAGGGCTAAATTCACATAATTTTAATATTAATAGGTAGTATTTATTTTGAAATATGTACAGAAATCTTTAAGCTTTTTTACAATCTTTTACTAACAAATTTTTTTTATTTTTGTCCTGGTTTTGAGTGTCGTCGTAGTCTATAATAATAGACAACAGAGGTCTCTCCCGGGGCCCGGAATGACAGGAATAAATTTTATAAAATTATAAAATCAGTGATATAATATAATATTATGTTATGCCTAATGTTTCAATTTCGATAGTTGATAATTTTTTTTTATAACAATTTAAAGTAAAATGTCAATTTGTCAATAAACCTAATAAAATTATCAAAATGTTTGGGGCTAGCCATTTGTGGGGGGGGGGGCTAAAGCCCGTTAGCCACCCCCTTGGGTGCGCCCTTGATCTAGGTAATAAAAATTATTATAATATATTATATATTAACTAGTAAACAACACTAAATAAAACATACTTAACCATTTATAAAAAGCTATTCAATCTAATAAAATACCTGAATTCTGTGGTTTCGGGTTTTCGGAGCATATAGGTAATATAGGGGATATGGTGGTATAAATGTAGGAGATGACAATAATTGTTTTATTTTTGGTCTTTTTAGTATAAATTAAAATGTTATTAAAAAAAAAAAAAATTAAGTAGGTACCTATTATTAAATGATGGTGAACATAAACATTTAACAAAATTGAATAATCATTCACAACTGCTCAAATATCTTGACAAATATAGTACATACCTAGGCTATCATGTGGTGGACCATATTTTTCTTTTGTTTTTTAGCTGATTTTCCGAGTTTTTTTTTTTTAGTATATTCTGCATCTGATGTTGTAATGGAAGAAAAATTATATTGTACAATTTGATTCAGTTTTTCTATTCTTCTCTCATAAGTAACTACAAATTGAAATAACCAAACACATTTAACTAAACTATAAAAATATACAATTTTAATATCATAATAAAAATTAGTTAAAAGTTTAAACTATCAGCTGTACATTAATAAGGTTATTTTTATGGACCTAATGCACTTTACCAGTCCATACAAATTTTTCGATTTTTTACTTATATTAAATTGTTGAAATTTGCGGTTGTGTGTTTTTTTATGCACACCCACTAATGATATAGTTTAAGTATAGAGAGCAAGATCAACAATATAATCCCATGTAGATTGAGGATCAATCATATGACGGACAGCCAACCTCATTTCCTTTTCCTTCTCAATATGCAAGCCCGGATTAAGACCTTCAGGGGCCCAGGGGCCAATACACAGTTGTGGGCCCCCCATCAATAAAAACAATTCTTTAAAATTATAAAAGTAGGTATACAATTAAACAAATTTAAACTTTTTTATTTAAATAGGTATGATAATAATAATAATAACCATTTTGTTGTAGCACATTGATGTTCAAGACTGTTTTCATGAAGTTCAATTTTATTTGATTTTTTCCAATTTGAAAATCCAGCACCTACAAAGGGACTTTGGTTCTTTTGATGGTCACTTCCAAAAAGCTTGCACATAAAATAATATACAACACCTTGACTAGGAGAATACATTAACCATTGTCGTTTACATTTCTCGCCATTTGGTAACTTTCTTTGAAAAAAAGTTAGTGATAGATGCCTTGTGTGATCATTTTCTAAAATATAAAAATAATTAACAATAGTAATATAATAATTTATATTTTAAACTTATATAATATTTATTAAACTTTTCTATATTCACCAATCACCTTTCTTTCTAGCTGACTTTTCAAATGAACAATTATCATTTTGAAAAAATTTTGGTCCCTTTTCAATAGGTACAATAGGATATAAAGTTGTCATCAATTATGCTTGGCCAGTAAAAGGAATCCTTGCAGTGCATATACATCACTGCTGACTGAACTAATACACCCTTTGCATCATTTGAATTATTTATTTCAGAATCTTGAGATAGGTACATCTATAAATTACATAAGCATGTTAATTTTGAATCAATAATTTCATTTAAAAATTTTCTACTTTTTTCATAGAATTATAAATTTACATTGAAAATGATTATTTGTTTAACTGTACAATTATCTACCTGAATTTCAGATATTAAACACTAACAATATTGTAAAATAAAAATACTAAAAATTTAAATATGTTATGACCAGTGGTGTAGTGGAGGGTAACGCGGATACACGGCGTGTACTCACCTCCCAATTTAAGATTAATGCGTGTACCCTTAACAAAAATCGTGGTTTGAGGGTTCACGGACCATGAACCATAGGTATAAGCGTAAAATATTGACGTAAATGTGTGGGTCTGGACATGCTTTTTCCGAAATCTAATTTTGAATTTTTTGAGTATAAAAAATTTTTTCAAAAATTTGGGCCAATGTTTCCCGGCAACGGGGGAATTTTAACCCACCTCCAATATCCTTTATATATTTTCATTCCTATTACTTTGGGGCTTGGGCTTAAGGTAACCTATGCCAAATTAATCAGCATATTCTTGAGATTAAATTTAACTAATTTTTATGGTAAAACAAGCTAAATTAACAAATAAAACAACATCCTCTTAAGGGGGAAAAAAATGTATATTCTTCTACAAATACATTAAATTTAAAAAAAAATAGTTCTTACTTAATAAATTAACATTTACACTTACTTAGTACCACAAAAGACCATTTGAAACATTAAAATAACATAATAATGCCAAAATATGTAAAAAAAAAAATTCGGTACCTATACTCAGATTTTATCTATTGTAATGGGATTACGCAATATCATATATTTTGCTCATAATAACAACCAGGAATGCGACCACACCCAAAAGTGTTTTCGACTACGAATACCACTTTCATAATCGTGAGGTCCATATCAAGGACGACTGTACACGCGCCGCTCACTTTCAAAGGACGCCGCCACCGTATATATAGGGGACAGCGAGACAGCCTGAGTTAGATGTATCCAGAGACGAGAACACCACACGTCTCGCTTAGCCGCCCAGCCATCACACACGACTTACACGGAGATTATCAACTTCGGTACGAGCTACAAATTCACTACAATCAACACTATTATTCTGCTTGTTTTGTCTGGTTTAATATAATACATTTGATTACCATTCTAATTGACTATTATTATTTATCAAGTACACCAGCTTTTGGATCCCTGAAGGGCCGCATGTAACACTATCACTAACAAATATTAGTGGGACAAAGTTACCCCGGCCTCGAAAATGTAAGTTTACAGCCACACATTTGTTTTTATTTCAAATGTCTCAATAAATACTTTAATAGTACTATATTTGTGAAAATGTATCAGACTTACAGAGTTCAGCGACAATTATTTCATATAGCACGAGAAAAGAGTTTTTGAGAGCGTATTTTTGCGTCAAAAAACCGTTAGTCGTTACTCGTTACTCGTTAGGTATGACAAAAATAATTTTATTTTATAACAAGGCAAGTGTGAAGTGATAACGGCAAAAACTGTTATCATATTCAGTTACCAGCACGGTTTAAGATAGACTATCTTAAACCGTGCTGGAGTACCATTGTCATTTGTGATTTGTCATGGCCGGTGAGGCGGTGAACGAGTGGCGTCTTAGACAGTTAGACCATCAATACTATTAAAGAATAAAGATAACTTTATTTTATTCTTCAACAATAATAAATTTGCTGGTGCGTATGATGGTAGATATTTCAATGGTGAATTGCCATTGGTAATAATATCAGCTAATAAATAATGCACCGTGAATGAGCATCTGTAAGTGTAACCAGCTTCCGTGTAAGTACCTACTTTATTTCATAATAAAATATTATGTATTCTTTATTATTATACAGTTTATAGTTGGTAAATTAAAATTGAATATCGAACCACAGAATTTAATAATTACAAACTTAATGTCTTCTATGTACCTAGATATAAAATGAAATATATTTATTCATTTTTTTTTTAAATTATCCATTTTATTGAACTATAATATTATAACACAATCATAAGTGTTGTAAAAAATATTTTTAAAAAGTATTAGGTAATGTAATTACTCAAGTATTTTAAAATACAACCCAAATACCGGGTTATTCAAAATGATTCATCCGATTTAAAGTGCTTATATTATTTTATTTTTTATGTATAGAACAACATGTTATACATTAAATAAAAGAAAAATATGTCAAGTTTAATTAACTGTAACTATAGATGTTCTATGTGAGCTCCTTTGGTTACACGGATAACATCTAGTCGGTAGTCAAATTCATACCATACTTTTTGCAGCATATCTTTTGTAATCGACTCCATGGCTGTTGTTATTCATCTAGATTTGATGGCAATGGTGGTATGTACACAGTGCCTTTAACATATCCCCAAAAGAAATAATCACATGGCTTTAGAACTTTATAGCCATTTTAAATCGGATGAATCATTTTGAATAACCCTGTACTATAAATATAGAAGTATTTGAAATAATCTTCAAATACAAAAAAAACCTCTAATTAGTCCTAAAGTAATTTGTTATAAGTAATCAAAAATTTGTTTTTTGCATTTTAAAAACATATAGTTGCACCACAACAATGAACTTTTCTCTACAGTGGGTTATATTAATTTATAGCTATATTATGTATTTGAATACCCCATATTGTCTTTGATGATAAACGATAATGATAATTGATTACCATTTTCTTGTTAAATACTAAATAGGTAGTATTAATAATTTGTAATAATATTTGTGTATAGTTAAATAATTATAATTTATAAAAGCTGGTAAGAAGAATCTTATTGCATGTATATTTTGTTGTTGACTTAATAAGCTAATACTGGTACAAATGTATCATTTCGATCGTCATCAACAATAAACTATTTCCTGGAGAAAAAAAAAACATTTCATTAAGCTATAAATCGACGAAAACCGGTCTCAAATTGTCCATAAATGATAAATAATATAATATAATATAATATTGTTAAAACGCATCACCATGACGGCACAGGAATTTTTATTTAACAAGAATTGTAAATTGAAATAAATTAAGAATTAAAAGAATAAAAAGTATTCAAAAAGCCATACAAATACATAAATAAATAGCATTTAAAAAAGTATTCAATACAGAAAAATGTATTTGAATACTTTTACTCAAATATTTTACAACACTGGCATAGCTTCATAACCTATCTCAGTTTAACACTAATTATGTGCCTACTCTATTATACATTTTTCAGAACAACATATCTCAATTGCATACAACCTCATGCAACTTTTTATTTTCTGATAGAAATTAATTTGCTTTAACCAGTGTGAAAAAAGGGCACTGTACATATTGATATGTCCCAGTAAATTTGTACACTTGTCGACAAAGATCGAAAAGATACATCTGTAGACTATTTGCTTCAGTCAATAACAAAATATATATGTAAAAAGCTTCTGTTTAACTGCTATTATACTTTATAGCTTATAGCTTATAATTATTTAATTATACGAATATATTATTACCTACTAGAGAGACTTGATAATAAGAGTGTTGTCATAGACCGTGTCGCCCCTGATTGGTTATCAAGGTTGTCCGCCATTAGTAGGCTAATATTTTTTTGATAACAACTGGTATTATATGACTAATAAGTATATTATTGTATATTATAAATTATAATTATAATTATTATAATTAAACTAATAAACTGTAAATTGTGTTTCAAATATTATTAATAATATTTTTTTTTAAGTGACTACCTACACCTCTCCAGATTTGTAAGTACCTATAATTATATTTATTCATTTTTTTAATACAATACGTTATACCTCGACACCTAGTAGTCTGAGTGGACAAATACTTTAACTATTTAGTACGTTTGAAAGTACCAATAATGTTTTACACTTGTTTATTTATTATTTTAATTAATAGTATTGCAACAATGCCCGGGTGTGCTGCTATTGGATGCTCAAACTCTTATAAAAAAGGGTTTCTAATGAAATATTTTCCTAAAGAGCCAGCATATCAAGGCACTCTAGTACCTAATGCCTACCTATTTACCTAGAAAATTGTTATCAATAATTATCATTATAGTTTATCGACAAAGACGATCGATGACTGTTTGAGATATCCAAATACATAATATAGCTTTTAATTAATATATAACTTAGTAGAGAAAAGTTCATTGTTGTGGTGCCACTAACATGACTGATCGGCATTTTGATTATTGAACGAATCATGTTTTTCAAATGCAATGAACAAATATTTGTTAAAACAAATACTTGTTTATTGCATTTATTTATGGAATGTCTTAGGGCACATTCAAACCACTCTCAAGCTCGACTAACTTCCAAACCTTCTGAATTCTGGTCTTTCATAAACAGCAAACGTACCACACTCTCCATTTCAGATAAAGTTTACTTCAATGACCAAACAGCTTATGGTAAGCAATTTGCTGATTTATTCGCCTCTTCTTTTTCTCTATTTATAAAAGTCCCTCGACATTCCCCAACACTGCCATTAATGACATGAAAATCGATGAGTTCCCTTTTTTACCATCACAATTATACTTCTCGAATGATGAAGTAGCTGAAACATTGGACTTCTTATTTAAGTCCGTGGCTTAGGACCAGACTGTATCTCTTCCTTCTTTCTCTATAATTGTAGGAAGATTCTTTGCTCTCCTATTTGTTCCATTTTTAATAAATCATTAATGGAAAGTAAATTTCCATCTGTTTGGAAAACTAGTAGAATAACTCCTATATTAAAGTCTGGCAACCCTTACTAGTCACTAACTACAGACCCGTATCTAACCTCCCTTTTATTGGGAAGATATTTGAACAATTGGATCTTAAAAGAATTGAAAGAATTCTATTACCTACACTATCTATTGACCAACATGGCTTTTTGCCCGGTCGCTCCACTATAACCAGCTCATTAGTTTTCTCTTCATTTGTTCGTGATGCTTTTAATGAATCAACCCAAGTTGACACTATTTTTACTGACTTTTCTAAGGCATTTGACTAGGTTGATCATTGCAACCTTAGTTACATTCTTGATAAATTAGGTATTGGAGAACCCCTCTTATCCTGGTTCTACACTTACTTAACCCATTGATGGCAATTTGTCGATTTATTTTGTGTCACATCCAAAATGTTCAGAGTAACATCCGGGGTTCCCCAAGGTGAGCATTTATCCCCCTTATTATTTAACATTTTTATTAATACAGTTTTTCTGAATACTCTCCCTTGTCGTGTTTTGCTTTTTGCTGATGATGCTAAGCTCTTTCCTAGGATATTTCAACAAATGATTGCTATGTCCTTCTGGCATCATTAGATAGTTTTATAATCTGGTGTAAAACGAAGACAAATGTAAAGTCATGTCCTTCTATAGATCTAGAACATCGATTACAATTTATTATTCTATAAACGGGAAACCTCTAAAGTGGATTCAAGAGACTAAAGATCTTGGATCTATATACACACCGACTTTATCCTTTAGATCTTATATATATATTATATTTCCTGTAAGGCTTTAAAGGTTTTAGGATTTATTCTAAGTCATTCCACTGAATTCAACTCGGCACCTCAGAATTAAATTAAAACTCTGTTTTCTTGAAAATAAACGAGAAAGAGCTGACCAACTATTATTGTTCAACTTGCTTCATGGTAGGGTGGATGCATCCAGACTCCTGGAGCGCATTAGTTTACATGTACCAAGTGTTCAGACCAGATCACATGAGCAATTCCTCCTCCCTCCTTTAATGTCTAACTTTTCGAAAATAATATTGATCTTTGGCCTTAATCAAACATGTTTTTTAGTCCATTTTAATTATTACCTAACCTTTGCATACCTTCCTGTTATAACCAATTATGTATAAATTGTTATTTTTGTTTATACCTATGTAAAAATTTGTTTGGCATATATTTATAAAATACTAGCTGATTCCGTGCACTTCGTTTCCCATTTAAAATACCGACTCTATATGAATAATATGTTTTTTATAAAATATAACTGTTACCATTACAACAATTTTAAACCAATGGCAACCAATAATTATTATTATTATAGCTTTGAAACCCACGGCAACCATTTATAAACAAACATTTTCATCGGAAATCTTAAAATCCCTGTTTGAGCACGTCCCGGTAGTTGGTCTACTCCCCTTTTAAATTAGCCTATCTTTTGCCCAGAGAGCTAACCTATCTCTGTTACAAATGATCCCATGTACTTCGTTACCCGGCAACCAATAAATATTATTATAATAGCTTCAAAACTCATGGCAACCATTTATAAACAAAAATGTCCATATGAAATATCAAAATCCCTGTTTGAGTACCTGGTTGGTCCTCTCAATTTTTATATTAGCCTATCTTCTACCCAGAGGTCTAATCTATCTATATATATGTATATATAGAAATATCTGATCCCGTGCACTTCGTTGCCCATTAAAATTGCCAACTCTATATGAATAATGTGTTTTACATATCACCATGGCAACCATTTATATACAAAACATTCCATCGAAAATTACAAAATAATATATAACTGGTAACCATCGAAATATGGACACACACGACACACCGGCGGAAATCTCAAAATAATATATATATGGTTGCCATGGTAAAATGGAGACACACACACATACATTCATTTTTATATATATAGATATAGAAGAAAATAAAATAACAAATTATTTCAGAACTAAAAAGTAAAACAATTTTTTTTTGTATTTGAAGAATATTTTAAATGATTCTGAAAAGTATTTGAGTATTACTAAAATACTTTACTATTTATAGTGTTATAATGTATTTAAAAAATATAAAAAACACTAAATACCGACTCGGTATTCAATTTTAAATACATATCAGTGTTTTCTTTTTATTTATGGCAGTCTAAATGAAAAGTTTTAGAAAAAGAATATGTGCAAATGGACACACTACAAACACTTCTTACAAGTTGGTCGTACCAACTGAAAGGTTTGATATATAAGGTACCTAATGTTGTTATGGTTCATGTTCACAGTATTTAATTGAAAACAAACAATAGAGAGGACATAATATGGAACCATTAAGAATAACTACTGATGATTGCGGGATTAATTCAAAGTGAGCAAAACCATTGTAATTAGTGTGTCATTAATAAATTAATTTTTAACCTACATATTAAAACTAGCTGTTTTGTCAATTTATGTATTTATTATTAAATTTGTGCAATGTATCTAATTTATACTTAAGTAACCTATTAGGTAGTACATACTGATAAAATATAAATTTTTTAGGTATCATGATATAATACATAGGTCTAGTATGTTGTCAATCCCATTAATAAGATGTGATGATATTCCTGTTATTAAACAGGAATATATTGATAATCAAGTATTGAATGGAATTGTCAAAGAAGAAATTAATGAAGAAATAGACCATAAAAATGATAGTCGATCATTTCAAATAGGGTATGAATTAAATTTACATCATAGTATAATATTAAATTTGCTGATACAATTTTAATTTTTCATAATTTGTTTTAAACATTATGAGATAGTTTATAAAAAATAATAAATAAAAATGGTTGGCAAGCGGTCACTGTATTGGATGACATGTTAAATTTGAATTCAACAATATAAAATCATTGTATTTATTCGAAAATGATTTTGAGTGTTGACAGTTTGTCAGCCCATTAGTTTATTTGTGACAACTAGAGTTGAGTGACCAGTGTTACATATTAATTTGTATACATTAAGCTGCAGTTATTTAAATAATATTGTTTCCGTGTGTGTGCGATAGCAGCTTTTGTCCCGTGGGTCCAAGTCGACAATACCTACCGGTGAGGTGAACTCACACACGCTCCCCTCTATCTTCTCCATGGTTCTGGCCCCATGTTACCATTCTGCACATCAAATAAAACCCATACACATTTAGTTATCACTATAGTTATCAATCTCATGATGTTATTATCATTTGTAAGATTATGTACAAAAAATGTGCATTTTGTTTTTTTTGTCATATAAGTAATTCAGTCCACACACTATGAACGAAAAACCACTGAGTTATTCATTTTTTTACAATCTACAAATAGAAATATTCATTTTGAAATTAATTTTTGGAACACTCAATTGTACTATGCACTATATGCTGTGGCGTACTTACGGGTTTACCCATCGGCCGTATTTTTTTTATTCTTGTTTTTAAATTGTCTATGAATGTCAATAAAATTGTATTTGTTTTGTAAAAAAGCTTGAACATTTTATTCAAGGCTCTTAATACATTACAATGACATTTGAACAATTTTTTTTAATCCATAGACACACAATTTACCATATAAATTATTTTATCAATTCCTATATGGTTGTCGGCTATTCTTGATAAAATTTTCAAAATATAACATATTGTAGGTCGACCTGCTTTAACAGAACATAGTAACCAAAAAAAAGAAACCCAAAAATGTAACTGATTGTGTACCAAATGCAAAATCTCATGAAACTATTAAAAGTGTTTATTACTGTTATTATTATTTGCAACTGTTCATTCTTCCCTCGTCCTAAGTGCTTATTGATGGAATTAAAAATAAAAATGATTTATTAATATGTTAGGTAGTTAGGTACCTAATTATATTTCCAAATAAATAATTTAATTATATTCTTAAAAAATGAAAATTTGTTTATGCATAAATAGTGGATACCCCCCATTATTATAACCTTATTTATTTATTTTTAGTATGAACCTCATAGAAATAATTATAACTATAATTTTATTTGAGTAGGTATGGTAGTAGGTAACTAAAATTTATAATTAATTTAATAACTGAATGGTAATAATTAATAATAGAATAATAAACTAAATTTGCTTAAAGACAAAACAGATTGTATACTTACTGAAAAATCTCATGTATATATGATAATAATTATAATTCATATTTTACCTTATTGTTATTATAATTATTATAATCAATTATCAAATTAATTTGTATTATGATTAGATGTGTATGAAGTAAAACCTATTTACAATTGTTTTTTTCCAAAAATTTGCTTGTAAATATAATAATAGAAATAAAAAAAACTTTTTGTATTAACTAATATTATTTTATTCAAAATATTTAAATATCTTATCGCTCCAAATTGTGAACTAATGAGAAAGCCTTATTTCTGTATGGGTTTTATTTGATGTGCAGAATGGTAATACCATGAATGGTAGAATGGTACGTACCTTTGTATGTAAAATATATATGTGGGATTATAGTAATGGAATAATGGAAACGGATAGATTTAATGGGCAGAACACTCAATTTATTATAACGTAACAACAACGAGGACTGAACAAGTACAATTTAATATAACGTAACAACAACGACACCATCACTCGTCGACCGTCACAACATCACTGTCGATGGATAGGTCACCCCCTCGGCTTGGTCCGGCCTGGCTGTCATCAGTGTTACCATCCCACACTCTCCCGCCTTGAACAGTGTCTGCCTCGGAGGCGGTATCTTCTCCGCTTGTCTCCTCAGATTCATCCTGGTCGACGGAACGCCACGGTTTCATGTATTCTGCACAGGAGTAGCTTCGCTCGGGACCTTCTTGTGTTCCCACTTTGAGTACCTTATAACGCTCATTACCTTCACGTCCTACAATCTGATAAGGTCCTAAGAACTTCTTGCACAGCTTTGATGTGGGTAGGAATTGAGTCCTTTTGATGGCGACCAGATCCCCTAGGCGATAGCTTGTGGCTTCCTTCCTGGATTTGTTAAACGTGCGCTGCTGTTGAATCTGCGCCTTTTGTATCTGCTTCTTTGTATACTGCCGGTTTTCTTCTTGACCTTCCTCGTGACACCTGACATACTCAAGCTCCACTGCTTCTTTGATTGACTGGTACTCTGGGTGATTCATTTCTACCCCAAAAACCAATTTGAACGGAGTCATGCCTATGGAGCGCTGATATGACCCATTTAATGCCATCTGAACTTTCGGTCTTATTGAGACTTAACTTTTTCAGTACATTTATAATGATGGTATTCAGTCTCTCAACTTGACCATTGGCCCTTGGTACGCCTGTTGTTATGAGAATGTGGCGAATCTCTATAATAGTGTAACTCTGCAATAGTCATCAAAGTCTTTAGAAGTGAATGCAGTTCCTCTATCGGATACTATTTTCCCGGGGTTGCCAAAGGTAGCCTCCATCACTGTCAATTTCTCAATGACCTCTTGAGCCGTTACACTTTTGGTAGGGAATAACCAGCAAAACTTGGTAAACCCATCGATTACAGCCAGAATGTGTCTGTATCCCTTCGGTGTTGGTGTCGGTGGGCCAAGAAAGTCTATATGCCACATAGCTAACAGTGTGTCACCTTTATCTATACTGTGCAGGAAACCCTCCTTCTTGCCTTGCTTACAGTTAGCCAAAATACAAGTGACGCAGTTATTCACTATCTTACCAATTTTATTCTTCAGGTCGCTAATGGAGTAATCACGTTGAATCAGGGCTTCAGTCTTTATTATACCAAAGTGACCAATGTTGTGTGCGTCCCTTATAACTTCATTCTGCATCCTGCCTGGGACCACCAGTAAATTTTGGCCGTTCCGAATCTCATATACTAGCCCACCAATTTTGGTGAAAGTTTGATCATCTATGGTGAGTTGCTGTATATGGGGATCATTTTGTTGAGCAATCTTCAGTCGTGCTAAGAATTCACTGTGGAGTACCATGCACATAGGATAACGACTCAGAGAATCAACATGAGGCATCCGCGACCCGGCCCTATGTTCAATTACATAGTCATATTCGTTGATCAGTAACGCCCATCTGGCTACTCTAGTAGCTAGTTCCCTCTTCTCTAAAGTTTTGGTAAAGGCGGCACAATCAGTCACTATTTTGAATTTTAATCCCAGCAAGTAAACGCGAAACTTCTTTAATGCCTCTACTATCGCTAATATTTCAAGTTCATAACTATGGAATTTCTGTTGGGCCTCGAGACGTTTTCTTGCTCATATAACAGATGGGGTTTAATCGATTATCATCACTATCGTCGGTCTGCAGCAGAACAGCTCCAAAGCCGAATTGACTGGCATCTGTGTGCAACTCAGTGTTGCTAGCTTCAGGATTGTAAATCTTAAGTACTGGCAGGTGTACGACACTCTCACAATTCCTAATGCTATTTGAAAAAAGTGGGGACACGGCCTTGAACTCATGGGCACTGCCATTTTGTTATTTATGAGAATCAGCTGACGGCTCATATCATATATTTCAATAATTGATAGTTGATACTTGATACCATTATGATAACACAGACATTATAATAAATTATATTATAATTTATAATTTATGGCGAACGTGAAATGCGTGAAATTATAAGTTAATAGTTGTTGTTGGGTAGCCGTAAGCCATATAGGCATAGAACGGTTAGGTTATAACTTATAGTATTAAAACGCAAACAAATAACAAACAGTTTATTGTAAAAAAAAAATCGTTCGTAACAACACTCCTAAACCACCAGGTAATCATTTACAACTTCAACACTAAACCACCAGAGATCGACCACCAAGCAGAGTGTCGCTTCTGTATTGTTCTGTGGTACTGGCGATGCTGGGAGACTTTCAAACTATTCACTGCTGCTTCCTGAGGCTGTCCCATGTGATATGGCACCCCCTGTTTCAGTAAATTACTCAGCGGCAGCGCAATCTGCGAATATCCACGTATGAATCGGCGGAAATATCCGGTTAGGTCCTTCTTCGACATTCGCCGCCAGAACAATCAGATCGTCCATGTAGGCCAACAGATGGCCACGCTGAATGAGATCACGGAAAATAAAGTTCACGTATCTCTGGAACGTAGGTGGTGATGTGCATAGTCCAAATGGTGTACGGAGGAACTCGTACTGACCGTCAGGTACTACAAACGATGTATATTTTACGCTGGCTTCATCTACCGGGAGATGGAAAAATCCGTTCCCCAAATCTAATGTTGAAAAAACCATTGCACCTCTTAGCCGGTCAACCTGGTCATCGATTAACGGCAACGGGTAACGATCTCGTACAACTTTTTTGTTTAACTCACGGTAGTCAATGGAGAGCCTGAGGGTCTCATCTTTTTTTTTTACCAACACAACGGGACTACCATATTCCGAGCAACTGGGTCGGATGATTCCCTCAGACAACCATTCTTGAATTTACTCGCTTACTGCCAGTTTTTCTCGCGGTGCTAGTCTTCTTGGCCGCTGGAATATCGGGATGTCGTCGGACAGGACAATGACCGTTTTAATTGGCGCCGTAACACCCTGGACTGGGCGATTTGCATCTACCAACTCTTGAACTACTGCTGAGCGAGCCCTTACGCCTACATCCAACTCTCTAACGTTGGTATTTATACTCATCAGCTGCTGGGCGGCATTGGCATGAGTAATAGTTACCGACTGAGGGCTTACCCTTAGTACGGCGTTAGTCTGAAATAATGGCCGACCTAGGATAACGTCATATCCTATGGTGCCATCAGGTACGGAGTGAATGTCAACGTTGTAGCTTTCCTCGTCCACAGTTAGTCGTTTCAATTGAAACGACGATAGGTGTAGAAACACGAATCAGCCGGTCCATTCACAGGCGACGGTCATTGTTCGGTCGCGAAGAGGCTCAACGATTTTGAGGAAATGGCGTTAATGGTCTTGGACATCGCTAAACTTGATCGCATTACTACCTGTGGCTCCAGTCTCGACGTGGGAACTATCGATGCTCGGCGATTGCTTCCCAGCTGTTGATTTCCGCTTGCGAGAAGCCATTATACGAGCTCTCACACACACAACAATTAACAATTGGCCGTGATAACAGTTCACGCTTAATCAATTCACGCAATCACGCCCGCTGGTCCAAATACCATTGTAGGTTAGGTGCGATAACGTTCCCCTTTGATAACCGGCAATTTGAGGTTATGTAAAAGGTGATGCATAACAGCCCTAACAAACCACGTTTTCCGACTTACGCAGCGTCGTAGCAACGTATATCGTACAACGATCAACGATGCAAGTACCAAGTGGCGACTCCCGCACCGGGCACCGTTAGCACGAACAAATGACAACTCGCGAACGAGACACTCGGCACACGCCTCTCCGTACGGCCACACTATTCGGAATTACAGTTATTCGATCAATATCCCGGACAGGCCCCCAAAATGTGGGATTATAGTAATGGAATAATGGAAACGGATAGATTTAATGGGCAGAACACTCAATTTATTATAACGTAACAACAACGAGGACTGAACAAGTACAATTTAATATAACGTAACAACAACGACACCATCACTCGTCGACCGTCACAACATCACTGTCGATGGATAGGTCACCCCCTCGGCTTGGTCCGGCCTGGCTGTCATCAGTGTTACCATCCCACATATATATTTCTATTTTGTCATTTTACTTCAAAATTCTAAGCAGGTTTTTTTTATTAAATGTTAATTAGAGCCCTGGGCCAATCTCGTTTGAGACGGCGAGGTGGGTTATAAGGAAGAGTAAGAGAAGATAGGTTTGAAATTATAGGATTTGAGTGATTGAAAGTGTTTTTGTGGAATAATTTATAATTGTGGGCGGCAAGAGTGTGAATGGTTGTGATTTTGAGGTGAGAGTGGTAGGATAGATAGCTGACGTACCGGGATGCTTTTGTAATGAGGCGAAATCAAATTTACTGAAATGATTGGAATATTATTATATTTGATATTTTGGTCGTACCCCAAAGCTGAATACCTTACATTATTGATGGTCGAATAATTATAATTATAATTGATTTGATTTGATGAGATGTCTAAGCTTATGGAGCTTAGGGTTAAGAGATTTTTCATAAGTGGCCCAATTAAGTTTGTTGTCAAGGTGGACTCCAAGATAACGAGTTGCTTCTTTAGAGTAAATCATGTCATTATTAAGAGTCATGGAGGGGGGGCAGATGCCTGGACGTAGAGAGAAATTTATATGTGTTGATTTGTTATGATTTATTTTAGTGGGGAGTGAAATTGTCTTTTAGGTAAGAGGCTAATCCTTTGGATTTTTCTAAATTGGTCTTGGAGAAAGATCCATCGGGATATCTAATAGATGCTATTGTATTTTTTTGGTTTAAAATTCTTTTAGTAGCTTTCCAAATAGAGTGGTTTGAGTTGATGAGGGAGTGTATATATTGTTGGTATGTTTCTGTATTGTGTGGGCGAGGAAAGTTTTTAAGAGAGCAAGGGAGGTTGTTGTAGCGTTTTTTGTCTCTAGGAAGGTGAGTATGGTGCCAGTGGTTTCTGGCGGACGTTTTTCAGCGAGAAGTAGAGAGAGGTAATCGGGGAGACTATTGTTGTTGGGAGAGGTCGGTAGTAGGGTTTATGATTCAAGGGCGCCGGTTTTTATAATATTAGTGAGTTCCGAGACAGCAGAGTCAATCTCAGTGGGAATTTTTATGGATAATTTTAAAGAAATGTTGATTTCAACGATGGCCGAGAATTGTTTCCAGTTTTTTTACGAGGTTTGAGAGTCGGGTAATTTTTTTGGATGGATACTTTGATTGTTTAGGGTAAGCAAGATTAGTATATGATCTGATGAGAGACCGAAGGAATTTTCAATTTCGAAGTTGGTGTGATTAGGTAGGGTATGATTGAAAAAGTCAAGGAAATCTGTTGTTCTGTTTGAATGAGTAAGCCAGTAGGTTAGCCCAGAATTTGATAAGTGCTTAAGATTGTTGCTGATTTGAAGTAGGGTTTAAAATGACGGAGGTTTGAATTATTTTGTCGTTGAGAGATTTTTCTTTATTGAAGTGAAGCTTGGAATTTCTTGTGAATAGGCAACCTCTGTAGTTGGCAGGATGATCGCCCGCGCAGAGGGCACACTTGGCTGGCATGCTCGAGGGTTTAATACAGACGATGGATAGATGGTTTTCACCACAGCGGACGCATTTGGGATTTTTATTGCAGTAGAATTTTGTGTGAACAAATCCTTGGCACCGAAGACATTGAATTATTTTTTTATTCACCCGAGGCTCCTCGATTTTGATTTTGGTGTAGAATACGTATTTTAGATTAAAAATCTCTTTGTTAATGAGAGCGGGTACCAGGTCGATAAAAAAAAAAAAGAGAGTGGAGATTTAGTGGACTTCTTGTCCTGTTGACACTTTCCATCCTGCCCTTAGCATTTCGTTACCGAATATTATGACTTAAAATCAATGTTATGTACTTACTATAACTTCCGTAAAGCTGATCTAACTTGTATTCGATTATTTATGTCATCTTTTGACTGGTCTTCTAAAAAGGCTCACGCCAGATTCAAATCTTATCCAAATGCTACTAGTGACAAAATTCTCATTTCACATTTGAATCAAAAAAGTGTTACTGCTCATATGTTGAACGGTCCAATAACTGTCATTCATTACTAACCCCCAGGGTTTCTGGAAATTCGTAAATAATAAAAAAAGCTACTAACATTCCTAAGGAATTATCCTTTAACAATTCGGTATCAACCATTGAACAAGAAGAATGGCCTTTGGGGATTTCCTCTATCAACTACAATATATTATTTATCCACAATGGACCCCGTTTATGCGTTCCTCGAATAATGCAATTTTTTCCTTATAGGACTTGAATTAAATATAAACAAATTGTAGTAGGATGTTTTTCACTAGAAGACACTCTAAAATTGTTTTCTCTTATAATATAAATGGTACCATCCTGACGCATCTAAAGTCTTTGTAACTGACGTCTGCGTCAAACTAACAAGTTTTCTAGATTGAAGACCTCATATAGTGGTTGCAAGGTTTTTGGAACCAAAGGATTTATTATGCGAACTGCTAATTCCTTCACTAACGGTTAATCCCTTAAGGTACTCTACTGCGCTTCGGTGCGGAGTATACTTGAATATGGCAGTGTAATCTGGGATCCCAATACGATCGCAGAGAACATTTTTTAGGTTCGCTGGTTCCTTCACCAAAATCCCACATCCCTAACATGATTATACACCTGTAGCTTAAGACTCAGTTTAGATTCCTTGGCTGATCACCGACATTCAATAAATCTCCAGTTCCTAAATTTTATTCTATCTGGTAAAACTAGTTGACCTACCCTCCTATCTCAGGTTAATTTTAAGGTACCTCAACGATCTGTCAGGCATTCTGTCCCTTTTTCTATAAAACTATCTACCACAAATTATATGTTAAATGAACTTATTAGGCGTTGTTGTGTACGTTTTAACGAGAATTTAATAAGTACGCTCAGAGAAATACTATATCTTTTTATTTAAACAACGTCAAACAAATTAAGTATACATGAGTTCGGAGATTCAGCTGGACTACGACTGATTTCCCCTCTGGACGAGCCTGGTTGGGCAGGCCCGTTGTGGCTCACAACTGTCCTCGCAGTGGAACGCCATATAATGTGACCGGTGTCGTCACCGATGCGGTCAGGGCATTTGCGGTCGGCACCTTTTTCGTGCCACTTGCTGTCCATTTATTTCTATCTACCTAACAATAAAATGTGTATGCTATAAATAATATATATTATATACTTATTTTTTGTTAAAGGTATATATTTATTTTTATTTAAACTTCCTTTCACACCTTTCCAAGCTTAAGAATTTGAGTATTTTTTTACACCAAGTTAAAAAGCTTGTTATTATTATAAATAATTCATATAATAATTATATAATTAATATATTTTGTCAATCATATTTTTTTAAAACCTTATTATAATTATTCGTCGTATACGATTTAATGTTGTTTTTACAGACGAGTATACAAGAGTTTCAGCCACTAAATCTAATCCCTGTTCTATTATTGGTGTAAACTCTTCTCGAAAAATTTGAGCAGAAAAAGGTGCTGACTGCATAAGTCCCAGAACCATATGTGGTACCCATACTACTATATTAAATGAGTTTAGAACAGCGTATAATGTCCCTCCTTCTCGTTTTTCAATTGTTAATTAATATTGTTGTATATATTATATCCTAGTATATTGTTAATTTAGTATTGTTAATGTATATTAAATTGACTCACTATTCTAAAAGGGTTCAGCCCGTAAATCTTATTAAATAAATACATTCATCGCTCCGCTTAGAAACTAAAATAAATGTGTTAAATATTATAAATTATATTTGAATGTGTTATATATTATATTTTACAATACGTATATTTGTATATTAATATAATTTAAACAAATAAATGTTTGACCATAATTGTACCTACGTTTAATATAATATTTTGAAAACATAATAACAAATTGGTTATAAGGTATACCTTCATTCATAATTAAAATATCCATACTATGTAATGAATTTTATTTTATTTTATTTGTAAAAGGTTAAAATTTTGAAATACTTTATTTTGTTTTTTAGAACTAAAACTGAATTGAATGTTGACACAATCGATACCGAAATAAAAACTGAAGTAAATTATATTAAAGGTTTTGAATTTAAAGGAACAGTTTTAAACGAAAGCAATTCTGCGGAAAACATAACTGGTATGAATTTAGACTTGATATCTAACTGCCTTAATAAAAATCCATTGGATAACAACTGTGATAAAATATCTACAGCATCCAAATTAACAAAATATACAAGGACATACACCGGTGAAAAGCCGTATAAATGTGATTTTTGTGATAAAGCGTTTTATCAGAAATCAGATTTAAAGAGGCATAAAATTACACATACCGGCGAAAAGCCCTATAAATGTGATATCTGTGGTAAAGTGTTTTCTGGGAAATTAGATTTAATAGTGCATAAAAGGACACATACCGGCAAACAGCCGTATAAATGTGATACCTGTGATCAAGAGTTTTCTAAGAAATCAAGTTTAATTAATCATACAAGGATACATACGGGTGATAAGCCGTTTAAATGTCGTAACTGTGATCAATCGTTTTCTCAGAAATCAAATTTAATAAGCCATCAAAGGACACGTACCGGTGAAAAGCCTTATAAATGTGATGACTGTGATCAATCGTTTTCTCAGAAATCAATTTTAATTAATCATACAAGGACACATACCGGTGATAAGCCGTTTAAATGTGATAACTGTGTTCAAGCGTTTACTCGGAGATCAAATTTAATAAGCCATCAAAGGACACATACCGGTGAAAAGCCGTTTAAATGTCAAAACTGTGATCAAGCGTTTACTCTGAAATCAACTTTAATAAGCCATCAAAGGACACATACCGGTGAAAAGCCATATAAATGTGATGACTGTGATCAATCGTTTTCTCAGAAATCAAGTTTAATAAGGCACAAAATGACACATACCGGCGAAAAGCCTTATAAATGTGATGACTGTGTTCAATCGTTTTCTCAGAAATCAAGTTTAATTATTCATACAACTACACATACGGGTGATAAGCCGTTTAAATGTGATGATTGTGGTAAAGTGTATTCTCGCAAATCAATTTTAATTAGGCACAAAATGACACATACCGGCGAAAAGCCTTATAAATGCGATGACTGTGATCAATCGTTTTCTCAGAAATCAATTTTAATTAATCATACAACTACACATACGGGTGATAAGCCGTTTAAATGTGATGATTGTGGTAAAGTGTATTCTCGCAAATCAATTTTAATTAGGCACAAAATGACACATACCGGCGAAAAGCCTTATAAATGCGATGACTGTGATCAATCGTTTTCTCAGAAATCAATTTTAATTAATCATACAAGGACACATACCGGTGATAAGCCGTTTAAATGTGATAACTGTGTTCAAGCGTTTACTCGGAGATCAAATTTAATAAGCCATCAAAGGACACATACCGGTGATAAGCCGTATAAATGTGATGACTGTGATCAATCGTTTTCTCAGAAATCAATTTTAATTAATCATACAAGGACACATACGGGTGATAAGCCGTTTAAATGTGATAACTGTGGTCAAGCGTTTACTCGGAGATCAAATTTAATAAGCCATCAAAGGACACATACCGGTGAAAAGCCATATAAATGTGATGACTGTGATCAATCGTTTTCTCAGAAATCAATTTTAATTAATCATACAAGTACACATACGGGTGATAAGCCGTTTAAATGTCATAACTGTGATCAATCGTTTTCTCAGAAATCAAATTTAATAAGCCATCAAAGGACACATACGGGTGATAAGCCGTTTAAATGTCATAACTGTGGTCAAGCGTTTACTCGGAAATCAAATTTAATAAGGCATAAAATGACACATACCGGTGAAAAGCCGTTTAAATGTGATGATTGTGGTAAAGTGTATTCTCGGAAATTAGATTTAATAAGGCACAAAATGACACATACCGGCGAAAAAGCCTCACCAATGTGATAACTGTGATCCATCGTTTTCTCAGAAATCAATTTTAATTAATCATACAAGGACACATACGGGTGATAAGCCTTATAAATGTGATATCTGTGGTAAAGGGTTTTCTAGGAAATTAGATTTAATAAGGCATAAAAGGACACATACCGGTGAAAAGCCATGTAAATGTGATGACTGTGATCAATCGTTTTCTCAGAAATCAATTTTAATTAATCATACAAGGACACATACGGGTGATAAGCCTTATAAATGTGATATCTGTGGTAAAGTGTTTTCTGGGAAATAAGATTTAATAAGGCATAAAAGGACACATACCGTCAAACAGCCGTATAAATGTGATACCTGTGATCAAGAGTTTTCTAAGAAATCAAGTTTAATTAATCATACAAGGACACCTACCGGTGAAAAGCCTTATAAATGTGATGACTGTGATCAATCGTTTTCTCAGAAATCAAGTTTAATTTATCATACAAGGACACATACCGGTGAAAAGCCGTTTAAATGTCATAGCTGTGATCAAGTGTTTTCTCGGAAATTAAATTTAATAAGGCATAAAAGGACACATACCAGTGAAAAGCTATTTAAATGTCAAGACTGTGTTCAACCGTTTACTCTGAAATCAAATTTAATAAGGCACAAAATGACACATACCGTCCAAAAGCCGTATAAATGTGATGGCTGTGCTGACGTTTCTTCTCGGAAATCAATTTTGACATGTCACACTATGACACATACCAGATAAATACCATATAAATGTGTTATCTGCTACCAATGGTTTCTTCTTCCATGCATGGATACATGCCGAGGACACCCGTATAAAATATGACGCATTCGTGATATAACGTCTTCTAAAGTGTCTCAAGCATCAAATTAAAAAAACTTAACAATGATACCATAACCGGAAAACTCTTTAAAAATACATCATATTATTCAAGACATCAAACTTTTTAAACTCATGTGGGTTCCATCGCAGACTTCATCAAGATAGTAGGGCTCACAGCGAACATCTGGATCAATGGCCCTTCATTATAATGATTATTTAAATCTGAAAAAAAAAATTTTGAAAATTTAATGTAATTAAATTACGGAAACGATTGTTAGCTAATAAACTTGACGCCTTAAATAAATTATTTAAAAATTCATAAAATATCTTTTACATATTTCATATTCATATTTTTATTGTTTTCCTTCAATTTAGTCATTATTAAAGTAATATTATTTTGGTTATTTATATGTTGATCTTTATTCTGCTTGGTATTATAGTGGTAATTATCTCCGCCTGTCACGTGGGAGACCGTCCTACAGCATAAAAATATTTCCTAACTAATTTTAAAAATATTTTCAGGAAAATAATATAGTTGTTATAATATTTTAAAAAATTGCGTAAATAATTAGGATATATTTTTGTTATATTCTTATTCCAAAAATTTTGTACATATATATGAAAATATTTTTAAAAAAATAAGTATTTATATAATATTATTAGTCAAATATTCATTATATAACCATTTTAAGACTTTCACAAAATATTCTCATTTCCCAAATGTTGTGTGGGCGGGGTTCCATTCACCGCCGTTGAGCCAATTTGAAATGGGCTGTCCGTAAGGGTCCAGTTGCGATTGTGGAGTGGTGGTGAAGGGAACACAAAACGATTTATTTAAACGACAAAATGCTGTATTGGTTTGAAACATTCAACGCTTAACAGGCGATCGACGATACATGAGGTGAATGAACAGAGATATTTGAAACGTACGTAACGTGACTCGTGTATGATGGTTATTGGTGACACTGTTCGAAAAAGACAGTTTTCGTGACGACGGTTGCGATGCGAGACCGAAGCCCGTTTTGCGTGACTTGCTTTCCCGTCCTGCAATCAACTTTGCGGAGTGGTGGGTGAGTCAATGGTTTCACGCTGTCGTGTCCATGGTGGTGGTTGACAAAAGTGTAGACCGGTCGCTGCTGTGCCTGTACTTTGTACTGGTTGCTGCTGCGTACCGTGTTATCTAAATAATTAAACATGATTAAAAATATTTTAGTAATTAATTGTCTTATTTATAAAACTTGTGTAATAAATTAATTATAGAAGATAGTATAAAAACTTAAAAAAAGACAAGACCTCGGGACAGGTTTCCCCTTTTCCAATCTTAGGTCTTTTGCCTCAATTTTTTATCCAGTGACCTCGATATACATTAAAAATATAAAAAATTAATTTGTTTATTATTCAAGTTTAATTACTGGAATATTGTTTCTTTCTTAAATACTTTTTAAACATTAAAAGAAACATTTTATGAGTTTTCAGCGTTTTCAGACGCATATAAAAAAGAATTTTGATTGTAGGTACGCTCTTTGTTTTCATACTTAAATAGAAATGTCATGTGAAAATGAAAATATGATGTTATCCAAATATTTCTAAAAGCAACTAGGATCTACTGTAATAATAAATGCAGTATTCGCAAGATACATTGCAGGTATTTAATCTACAATATATCTATTTTGGCCGGGTAACGGAACAATATTATACAGCCGACCGAATGACGCACACACAAACACACACACACACACACCCAAAACGGATTAATATTATACAACCGAACGAATGACGCACACACACACACCCACATATATGCACCCACCCCTACCATTTCACAAAGGTTAGGTTAGTTTTTAAAGGCATTAACCCTTTGAAAAGTTAATTTCTTTTAACTTCTTTACTTAACTAGTTAATTATTTTTGTTTTTAACTTTATAACTTATTCAGTTAAAATTTTTAATGTTCTTAACTTTTTATTGTTAATTATCATTGTCGTTAATTTTCTTTTCGAATCATGCGTAATCAATTAGCGTATACTGATTAGTCGACTCTTTAGATTTGTGTAATTTACTGTCGAATTATGTACTATAATAATCTATATTTTTACACAGTGTTAAACATCTTGGTAAATGTTTGTGTATGATAAAATGTATATGATATGTGTATAATTTTTTTTTTTTTGTTAACTTTTTACTTAATTGAAAGCAGTTTAAAATAATTAACTTAACTTGCCAACCTTTGCATTTCATTGTAATTTATATTGTTTTATGTTGTATAGAATATTTTTAAGAGTTATATGTATAATATGTAGATTACGCGTATCGACACGATAGTGGCCACCGCCGGATCGCCGGTCCGCGGATTATAACACGGCCGCCCAATATTATTCAGTTCTGTTCGCATAACCGTCATGCTTTGCTTTAAATGTTTTGATCTGTAACGAGCTAGCGCTTCTGCCAGTGTGAATGATTTATGGAGTGAATTTTGTATGGATTGTGCACTTGGGCTTACGAAATGAGGTGAAAGTTAGAAGTTCTAAAAGGTCGTTTTATGAAAAGTTTTGAGGTTGGTCTTCTTGTGCTGATTTCGGAGATATGGTTGTGTGGAGAGTTGATGATTTGAGTTTTGACAGAGTTGGTGAGTTGATTTATATGGTCCATGATGGGTAGGATTTTAGTGGAGTGGCGGATTGCCTTGTTGTTGACGAACCACGGTTGGTCAGAAATTTGGCGGAGAGAGGTTGATTGAAGACTTTCAAGCTTTAACCATCTGCTGGCTGATAGGTTGGAGGCCCAGGTGTGAGAGGCATATGTGGCTATGGGGCGGATGTAGGTTTTGTATATAAAGCATTTGGTGTTGATGGGGAGACTTGGGCTGGATAGTAAAGTGTATAGTGGGTGTTTAACAGATTTTGCCTTATTGACTGCGGTGGTGACGTGTTTTGAGAAGTTAAGTTTTTTATCCACGTGGACGCCGAGACACTTCATTGAGTGAGACCACTCAATGCTTATGTTTTTGAGTTTAGGCTGGATGGAAGTGGCAGTGGATCTATGAGACAAAATTATCGCTGTTGTTTTGAGAGGTTTAACCGTGATGCGCCAGTCGTGGAACCATTTTTCAGTGATGTTGAGCTGAAGTTGTAGTAGTTTGGTGGCAGCGTCGTTGGAATTACTGGTGGCATAAAAAAGAGGGTCGTCAACAAAGAGTGCCGCACGGCATTTAGGGTGAGCTGGCATGTCATTGATATATAGGCAGAACAGGTGTGGAGCAAGACATGAGCCTTGAGGCACGCCTGCTAGAGTTTTGCGAGTGGTGGAGTTTTTTCCTTCGATTTTAATATGGAAGCTTCTGTCAGCGAGAAAAGAACTGATGATGGCGATGAGGTCGTTGGGCACAGCGAGGTCAATCAGTTTTCTGATGAGGCCGTCATGCCAAACCTTATCGAAAGCCTTTTCTACGTCAAGGAGAATTGCGGCGGTCTTTTTTCTTAGGTTGAGATTTAGGGAGATGTCGTCGATGACTCTGAGAAGTTGAGTTGATGTGCTGTGTAAAGTTCTGAAGCCATGTTGATCGGGTCGAATTTTGGAGGAGGTATGGATTTTCAGTCTGATGAGCAAAAGTTTCTCCAGGACTTTAGACATCGTGTTGAGCAGAGAAATTTGACGATGGCTGACAGGGTTGGATAAGTCCTTGCCAGGCTTCGGAATAGTGATGACTGTGGCATGTTTCCACGGCAGTGGGAAGTAGTTGAGTCGTTTGCACCAGTTGAATATTCGACATAAATGTGTTATAGTTTTGCGTCCACAGTTTTTGAGCGCACAGTTGCTGATGCCATCGGGCCCAGGGGCGCGACGACTGGGGAGCGATTTCATTACGTTCCAGACTTCTGCAGGTGAGAAGAACGAAGTGGAGGTCGACGGAATAGTGCGCTGATGGATCAGTTTATCGTGGACCAAAGAATCGATGATGACGTTTCCAGGAGGGACCGAAATTGAGTTTCCAAGGAGTCGGCCAGCAGATCGGCTTTTGACTTGGGGTCAAAGATGGTCTTGCCTGATGAATCCTTGAGAGGGCGAGAAGGTAGACGTTTGCGTATGAGGGCGCGGTTTAGTCCGTAGAAGCGTGTCCACGCATTTGAGCCTTCGTTGAGGGATCCAAGGAGGTTGTTCCATTTGTTGTTGCGGTGTTCGGCCATGAGATCTTTGACTTTGGTGATTTGTCGGTTCAAGGTGGTTTTGAGACCTGGATCTCTGGTTCTCTGCCAGCGAGATCTTAGGCGATGCTTGAGGTCGATTTCAAGCTGCAGCTTTTTGGGAAGAACCCTGGAGTGATCGGAGTGACGATCGAGGATGTGCGGCAAACGATGCCATTTGACATGAGGGTTGTGAGGTTCTTGATGGCTGAGTCGATGGAGTTGGTTGTGGATCCGCTGGAAGGAGAGTGACTGACAGAGTCCATGTGAGACTGGAAAGCGGCCCAGTCAACTGCATGTGTAGGCTCAGGAGGATTCATAGATGCTGAAGTAGAGTGGAGTTCCAGAACAATCGGAGTGTGGTCGGAAAAGAGGTCTGAAGATAAATTTTCGAGGTGATACTGGATGTTGTTGGATTTTATTATAGCGATGTCTAGTATGTCTGGACTGTGATTGGAGTAATTAGGATAGTGCGTTGGGGTGACTGGAGCGGCTACAGCAAGATCGTTTCTGGAGTTGATGAAGTGAGCCAGAACGCTGCCGGCCGCGTTAGGCCTGCGGCTGAACCAGAGTTGGTGCTTGCTGTTGAGGTCGCCTGCTACAATGGTGTTGTAAGGAGTGTCCAGAAGGGCGGTGAGATCAGCTGGTAGAAGGATATTGGCTGGTCTTTTGTAGATGGCTACGAGGCGACGGACAGTATTGTTGACTTGAATGTGAACAGTCGTGTTCTCTAGAGATGAAGTTGATATAACGACATGTTGATGAGTGTATCGTCTATGAACGAGAATTGCGGTTCCACCTCCGGCTGAGTGGCCGGGGACTTGGGGACGATTAGATGTGTAGGTGAAGTAGTTGGGGATGTTGATTGAACGTTGGCCGGTGAGATGAGTCTCGTTGAGTAACAGGATGTCGATTTTTTGTTGAAGGATGAAATCAATGAGTTCAAGGCGCCTCCGAGTGACGCCTTGACAGTTGCAAAATAGTATGCGGGTGTTACTCATTTTGGAGGTTGAGAAGTAGTGGTAGAATGGTCAGCAAAGAAATGAGGGCATCTTTTACCTTCATATTATTGGATGGAAGATTTGAGATGATGGTAGTGAGCTCGGCTGCCATTGAGTCAGGGACAGTATTCTTGGGTTGTTTGTTATTGGACGTTTTGGAAGCGTATGTGATGAAATTTACCGGGAGAGACTGGAGAGTTGATGTCTGGCTTGTGGGAGCAACAGGTAGAACACTGTTTGGAGTGGAGGTTTGATCAGCAGTTATGGAGGTGTTAGGTCTGACAGGTCGTCTTTTGTCCTTCTCTTGGGTCAGTGAAGGACAGCTTTTGTAGTTGGCGGTATGGGCGCCACAGCAGTTAGTGTTGAAATATACAATTAATATGTAGTACATGTAGTCAGCCTTGACACGTGTGCACAATATAGTACTAGTAACTAGTAACTAGTTATGTACGAGCATAAGACTCACTCTCTTCACGGATGTAACATGACCTCGGTCGTGCATATATATAGGGCCTTTGATGTATGTAATACTCACTTGCACAGGCGTCGTTGTACAGAGCGTATACGATGTGTGTGTACTGTCACAATTTAATTGTCCAGTTGTACGTTATTATATATTATACTTATACATAATCATATTGTCGTGTTATTACTTATTATATTAATGCTAACATCATTAGTCCGTCAAGCTTCACTTTCAACAGTTAGCACACTTAGGTGTTTCATCTCTGGACTTGGGACATTCTTTGGCTAGGTGGCCTCCAGCGCATTTGACACATCTTGGAGCGTAGCCGCAGTGAAGGCTGGAATGGCCGAAACGTTGGCAGGAGAAGCATTGGGCAGGGTTGTTGGATTTGAAGGCTTCGATTTTAATAGCCATAAAGAAGAGAGAAGTTTCGTTGTAAATTTGTTTGCTGGAAGGGGTGGCGGCAAGAATGACCAAGTGAAGAGGAAATTTGCGGGAGGCGTTCCCGAATTGGCGTACGGTGGTGATATCGTAGCCCTTGGATTTCAGTTCGTCCGACACCTCAAGTTCGGTGATGTCAGGAAGCAGCCCACGGATGACGATTTTGATTGTCCGTTCGGTAGGGGACGGGACGGTATGAAAATCTATATTGTTCTTGTGTAAGTATTTTTGAACAATCCTGAAGAGATCTATGGCGACGCATTGTAGTTTAATGGAATTATTGTCACAGGTCTTGGCTAGAATGCCGTCGGCTGGAACCGCGGACATAAGTTTAGGAGCCACATTGCGACAGGCGGAGCCTGGAAGGAAAATAGGCGGAACTTTTGGAGGGCGTTGGTTGATGTCAGCGACGGGGTCGGGAAAGTGGAAGTAGCAGATGATGATGGTAGGGTTGGTGCAGGTATGTTGTTCATGGAAAGTCTTGGTGAGGGGGAACGCGAGGGCTGAGTTTCACTATTGCTCCAGCTGTCTTCAGAGCAGGCGGAATTAGATGAGACGGAGTTAGTTTTAGGTGGAGGAGATGTTCTGTTTTTCTTCGAGACTTGCATTGGAGGAGTGGCGACGCGTTTTCTGATTCGTCTGTGACCCCCATGTTCGGCGAGCTGCAGGGTTGACTTCGCTCCGAACGAGACCCGGCCGTGTGGCCGCTAGGGTGCACTTGCCTCGAGGTCGAGAGTGGGGGGATGATTTAAATAAGGTTCTACTTACGAAGGTGAGCGTCACCTTTCACCCATCGAAACTATTATTATACGTGCGCAAATCGCCGTTTCACTTTTTAGATTGTTGTTTTTTGTGGGCTCGATTCACCACAGTTTTATATTATTATTATTTGTAAGGCACGAAATGCCACTTTATATAGTGTTAAAGGCGCGAATCGCAGTAAACAAAATTATATGGCTTTTGTCGTGGCGTAAATCGATAGCGTCTTTATATTGTTATGACGCATTGTCTGTGTCGTGTGTCAGTACTATTGTTCTTTTAACCATAGGATAGGTAGCAGCTGGCCAGCCGAACACCGTCATATTTGTGAGTTTTTTACATATTTCTCATTATTAATATTATTTGTATTATCTGTATACACAGAAGGGTCATATTTATTATTTATTTGTGTAGGATCAAGGGAGTCGCTGTTCCCCCTCTATATATTATAATTATATATTGTAATTTGTTGATACAATTATTACAAAACCAATATTTTGCACTATAAGACCACCGTTATAATTATTTCTGTAAAGTTAAATAACATAATAAAACTAATATAGTCTACTAACCTAATTCAGTATATTAGTCTAGAGCCAGTGTTGGGGAGTAACTTAACTTAAGTTACAAGTTACTGTAACGAAATTACTTTTTAAGTAATTTGATGGTAATTTAATTACATTTTATTGTAAGTAATTTATATGTAATTTAAGTTACTTTTTTGTAGTAATTTTTACTAAATTACTCGTTACTTTTTTTTGGATTAATACATTTTTTAGAACGTACCTATTGATAATATTGTGTGTAGGTAAATATTAAAATATATCATAATATAACTTATTAGTATTTTAATTTATAGGTAAAATTGTATGAACTGTAGGTACTATTTTTGTTATAGCTATTGACAGTTCGACTATAAAGTGTTACTTTTAGAATGGAATTCTTATCTTTACTCTGTACTCTGTGTTGTATCGTCGCGGACGGCTCACGGCGTCAGCGTCTGCGTATACAGCATTGTTGGAACTATCAATAAATAGTAATAATAATAAAAGTGAGGGAGACGGAGTGGCCGAGCGGACTAAGGCGTTGGTGGCAACGCGCACCGTAGCTGGTTGGAATCTCGGTAACGGGCAGACTACAGGTGCCCAATTTGAAATTCTTTCAAGCTAAAACACACGTGTTTACAAAAACCTACCGTACCCTCCATCTCAGTTAAAAACCACCCAATTGCTGCGGGTTAGTTAATATAAAAAGAAAATAATTAATAAATAAATGTGTGGCTTGGCTGCTAGCTACCAGTCGCGCAATACGACTGAGAGTAAGTTGCGCCCGCTGCTACTAGTTCCCGGATGGGTGACCACCCGGATTCGTAGTAGTAAAAACCTTGCCACACTTACACGTGTTTACATACATAGGTACCGTAACAACATCTTACCATACCAAATTTATCAACCACAGTTTATAATCCCCTACAACAGCTTATGGCCATAGTTTCCGGGCTTAAGTTCAATAAAAATAATAATAATAATAATAGTGTAGCAAAATGAGTATCTGCTAATAATTTCATATTTTTGATTGGCATTACCTATTGAGTTTATGTATTGTTATATTGACAACATGATTATTAAGCTCCAGTGATATTTTTGAAAAAAAGTAACTTCTATTGTAATTCAGTTACTTTTTAAACTCAAAAGTAATGTAACTTAACCATATTAAAAAAAAGTAACTTAAAAATAATTTAGTTACAATTTTGATAAGTAATTAGTAATGTAATTTAATTACCAAAAATAAGTAACTTCCCCAACACTGTCTAGAGCATTGTGATTATACTAATTTTTTTTTCTCGTATCAGGCACATCATTATGTAGGTATAATCCTCAAATAATAACCAACAAAGTATACATATAAAGTGAAACCATAAGTATAAATATAAAAGGCAAACAAATGAATAAAATAAATAAACATAAATAAACATAAACATATAAAATAAATAAACATATTAAAATAATTCAAAGTCACATAAATGGTAAAAGGTTGTCGTATTCTGGTTCATATGGTTTCAGCCAAACTACGTCTATGGCGTTGTCGTTTGCATTCATAACATCATCTTGTGTGCATGAGTAAGGACAGATTGGACATTGCAGAATATGTTTCATTGACTGTTCCATCCCACATTCACAAGTTGTAGATGTTCCTTCAAGTAGTCCCCATTTCTTCTTGTTGTCCTTAGTGAGACCGACTCCTGTTCTCATTCGATTTAAAGTTCTCCAATTGGCCATTCTAGTTGATTCCCTGATGGTAACGCTTCGCTGGGCACCTATATTTTGTCTCTAATTTGGTTTGTCCATTGCATAACTCTTTCCTGTTCCTTAGTTGTTTTTAAGCATTTCGTCTTTTTTAGGAAACTGTTTCTTGATTTTAGCCGGAAATTATTTGCTTCAATTCCATGCATTGGATGTCTGTCATCTTTCGTCATCTTAGTCCTCTCCCAATCTGCTTGCACTGCCCTCCTGATTGCCGGTGGGGCAATTCCAGCAAATACATATATTTCTTCAACTTAGGAATTTCTTAGACAACCTGTCACCAGTCGGCACGTTTCATTTAGTGTGACATCAATTTGTTTTGAGTGGACAGATCTCCCCCATACTGGTGATGCGTATTTAGCTGTTGATAGGAATAAGGCCATTGCAGTAGTTCTTAGTGTATGTGTCTGGGCTCCCCAGCAGCTTCCCATTAGTTTTCGTAACAGTCCGTTTCGTGATGATATTTTTTTCTTTAGCTTTTCACAATGAGCTCGGTATGTTAAGGACGTATCCAGAGTTATTCCTAAATATTTGGGATGTTGGGTATTTTCGAGTTCTATACCGTCCCAGATTACATTTAATAGGCGGTTTGCTTCCCTATTCCTCAGATGGAAGGAGCATATTTGGGTTTTCGCTGGGTTTGGTCGTAAGTGATTTCTTTGGTAATAAGTACTAACTTCTTTAAGTGTCGTAGTTATCTTTTTTTCCACCGTTTTAAAACTCGTGTCTTGCACTGCAATAGCGGTATCGTCAGCATATATGTAGTGGTTTATTGATTGGTCTTTTGATATTCGTTTGTCGTTGGTGTATATATTGAACATTGTTGGTGCTAGTACACTGCCCTGCGGTAGACCATTTTTAGACTTTCTCCATAGAGACAAAACCTCTCTCTCGCTGATCCGTTGTACCATCATCCTCAGTCAGTCGATCGTTTGTTAGAGGCCGACATCTTGCCAATGCCACTTCTAAATGGAAAAGCCACAGGCCAGCCTGGCATGTCTGTTTTCGGTTGGAATCTGATGGAACCTGTCGACAGTAATGCTCAGTCAACTGTCACAACTATGTGTTAATCTGTTTCTGAAACTCTTGACTTGTCTATCAGGCGTTTCTGGGAACTTGAAGAGCTACCTGTTGTTCGCCATCTCAGTCCAGATGAGCGCGCTGCCGAGGAAATTTATAAAAAGACAACAACTCGGCTGATTACCGGACTATACATGGTATCTCTTCTATTTCGGAAAGCATCGCCTGTGTTAGGTGATTCAAAATCTGTTGCCCTTCGCTCTTCCAGGCACTCGAAAACTGACTGAATAATGATCAGAACCTTCGACGCCAGTACGTAGACTTCACGCAAGATTACCTGGACGCTGGTCACATGGAACTGGGTCCACTCGAAAACACAGACAATGTGTTTCATTATTATATTCCTCATCATTGTGTACTTAAGTAGTAAATTCAAAATATTAATAATTGTGTACGGGCCGGAGTATATAATAATAATATACATGTCCGGACACCAAACTCCTTTTTTTTACGCCACTAACACCTAGGTCTAAAAAATACATTATGGAGGACTAGCTGGGTGTGTAATGGTGTAATAGCTCGAACAGCAGTGGTCGAGATCGCCTAGCAATTATTGCTGTCGGCTATGTAGTACTTGTTGTGGATTATGTGTATTTGTGTATGAATGTGTGTATGTATGTAGGTGTGTAAGTATACAATTAAACAATTAATACAAAAATTGTAACAAGGTTCAATGGCAACTTGATGTATAATAGGTACACGACTTTAAATAATTCACAATGATAAATTATAATAATATTATAATTCGCTGCCCTTATAGCTGAACAGCAGGGGCGTAGCGTGCATGTAAGCACTGTAAGCACTGCTTAAAAAATAAATTTGATCAATCACGACTAATATAGGTACATAATAAATGATTTTTAAAATTTTAATTTTATTTATAAAATATTTAAGTTATAGCTGGTAGTGATAGGCAGTGGTAGTTATAGCTGGTACAATGATAAATTATAATTATATTATAATTCGCTGCCCTTATAGCTGAACAGAATATAATAATAATATACAGATTAATAATTGCTGGTATGAGTATAAACTCGTCTAGAATAATATAATATAAAATATAAAAATAATATGCGGCCCTTTTGGCACGATAGTAAAATAATTATAAAATGTGTACGGCCCTTTTGGCCTAACAAATAATGTAATACGTAAAATAAAATATTATAAATAATAAAATAAATATTAATAAAAAAAACTCACAATCCATGGAGCGCAGACTGGCCAGCTGGTCCTGTGCTATAATAATATAAATTGTACAAAATGACAAGGGTATATGAATTGTAATAAAGATAAAGTATTGCCCTTATGGCCCACAATAATAAAATGAATAAAAAAAGAATGTCTTCGGCGATCAGCACCGAAAGAACAATAATGTAGACACAGTGCTGAGAAACACAGTAGATTTACATCTAATAATATTAGTGGCGATTCGAGCTCACAATTTTGTTTTAACACTTGTTCAAATATTGAAAAGTACGAGTTGATAATATCTAAACATCGTACGGTACGAGACAGGACGGATTGACGATCGCCGTGCCAAATAAAATTCGCATAGACGGCGCGACGGCGTGCGATAACGTTTAATCTACATATTATATAACTCACAAGACACATTCAATACAAAAATAAAACAGTACTAATAATATGATATGTGTGTGTGAGTCCAGCTATTTCTCCGTGACCAGTGATAATATTAATATAAAAATAATGCTATGTTATTATGTTGCGGCGGCAACCTATAATAAACATTTTTAAATTGAAGGAACTAAAACTATAATAATTTCAAATTGTGTGAGAAAGTTCTAGTTCCCAATCTTTTTTTCGGATTGTTGAATTCTAGACTAGGTTCTTTTCAGTTTGGTTTTAGTTTCTATTTCAATTATTGTTCATCGCCTCTTATAGGTTAGGTGCATGATATCGGCCAATACGGTATCAGTCACCGCGCTTATAAATTTACTAGCTGTCAGCTGATCCCGTGCACTTCGTTTCCCGTTAAAGTCGAAATAAGCGAGATAAAAATGTCAATAGAAGTGCAAAGATTATTTTTTTAAGTTGTTATTTATTATTATGAAATAAAAAATTGTAAATGATTGAAAAAAGAATAGGCCATACCACGTGAAAATCAAAAATTGTCTGATAATACACTTTTATAAAATATGCATATTTATTAAGCAACTATACGTAATAACTATTAATAATAATTATACGATCGTAAATTATCTGTATCATAGACATATTATAAACACTGAGCCAACATTTTACCATTTTAGTAATATTAAATAAGATTAATAACACAAATCACACGTTATGTTAAATGCATATTTAGATAAAACAAATAAATCGATTAAGTTTTAACATAAAATATAGGCCATCACTCTGCCAGCCTTGGTGTTTCTTCATTTTCCACAATCCAATATTGACCAGAACTACCTTTTTCCAGAATATAAATTAAAGCTTCGCCAACATTATCCGATCTAAACAATTGAAAGAAACACTACTTGTAATTTTCTGAACCCAATATTATTATTTACTCGTCAGTTGTTTATATTCAAAAATAAAAGTACTTAAGTACTGTAGGTAGACTTACACATTTCTTGGACATAATACCATAGGTAGTTCTTATTTTTAAGTGATGTGAACTCCGTACGTCCTAAAAGGAAAAAAAATTATTCGGATTATTCAAACTGATCTATGATATTTACAAAGAAAGTACCTACCTAAAGAACTAAATATCAAATTATTATTGAATGGCAATTTGTTAAAAGGGACCCATGTACATTTTCAACTACTTTTCAGAAGAAACAAAAAACAGTTTTCCTTTATTTCTATTTGGGTAAAAAGTACATAGGTACCTTTTAACAAACTATGAAATATTTCATAATAATTTAATATCATTAATACGATTTATTTTAAGTTCAAATTTAGAGGAAATTACATAATAAAAAACTTAGAATAACTATTTTAGTTATTTTGTTGTGATTGTATAATATTATTCGTGGGTACATGAAACACTACTATATATATCTATGATAGTATCAGGGTTTGTTATTGATTTATAACACGTTATAAGTACCTAATGGATATTGTGATATGATTAATTTGGAATTTTATATAGGTGCCTATTATAGATATATAGGTATATAATATGTCTTATAGGTACCTAGACTGACATACCGTCTCCGCTCAGAATCGTTTTTCTTATACAATAATATTATATCGTTGTGTAACGTATGTTACATCATTACGTTTATTTTATAAGCATCATAATATGCACATTAGGCATATATTATGCGCTGACTATAATAATATATTAAGCCCCTCCGGTTTAGGTGACACATATATATTTGTAACGAGACAGAATGGACTATGTGATTTTTCTCGTAATAGCGTATGGACACGCTACCGACGCGCTACAAGCCGAATCCGCATGAACTATTTGTAATTATTCGTCCGACCGTGAGTGCCTATTACGCGCACTAGATGGCGGGCAACGCCGATACCATTTTGACGTGCGCGTACCAGCAATAAATACCAGTATAAAATGTACTCATACCAGCAAAGTTACCATCGGATAATCAAATACACCCGAAAGGACACTGATCTCTAGAAGTACGTGTCCATACCAGAAAAACGTACCAACAAACAACAACAAAATAAGGACACACCACGTCGCAGAGCTGTAACATGGAGGCAATGGTGATACCTAGTAAATAGACCCTGTGCAGCCGGCTACAAAATCATCTTCCGCGGTCTATTCGCTACCGGTACTGGTGATTACCTACATAGTAAGCACAAACAGCCCGGTCCGAATAGACAGTCCGCCGCTCACTTAGCCGTGTCTGGTATTTGCACAAACAAATACAAACAGCACGGACAAGTTTTGCTCCCCGCCCGTCCATTTACTTATGTGTCTGGTGTTTACCTACAAAGGAAGCACAGACAGCACACATAAGTAAAATAACCACCGCCGCCGCCGACTATCGAGTACGTAAGCTAAATCGCCGACCGATAATCGACACCGCCGTTATTTTGTTTCTTTTGTTAATATTATTCGTGCCTGGTGTTTATTTGTAACATAAACACAGACAGTCCGAATAATTAATACCGCCGACTATCGAGTACGTAAGCTAAATCGCCGACCGATAATCGACACCGCCGTTATTTTGTTTTTTTTAGTTAATTATTCGTGCCTGGTGTTTACCTATACAGGAAGCACAAACAGTCCGAATAATTAATATTGCCGTTGTATGTTTTGAGTGCCGAATCTAGAGCCGCTACCCGAAAATTCGCCGTTATCGTTTAATACGAATTTTATTACGAGATAATCGTGAATATCATTGCCGCCGCGTACCTACTTAGATATCATTGACACGGAGCATTTTGAACAGTTTTCGTACGCCGTCGTCGTAATCACCGCCGCCGTAAAAGGTTGATTAACCATCTACCCGCCGCCACCCGTATAGTGCGCGAACGACTATCTGTAATAATCGCCGCCGCCGTATATTTGAACATATACATTATCATTGCCGCCGTCCAAATATACGCCGTCGTCCATAATAATAATCTTGCCAGAGACGTGGATTATTCAGTATCACCAGACCTGTGTAGCTACTAGACGTGCCGCAGTCAACTGTCCAGTGAATCTACCAGCCACCCACCAACTTTGTCGTCCGAGGATCATACCGCAGAACCGTGAGTCCAAAACGCAAAACCAATAATTTTATGTAATTACATCCTTGATACACGTATTTTTAAATGTACATTGCACTAAGCAATTTAATTGAAATATAAAAGAAAAAACTGTATAATTAAATATTCAAAATATTTCAATAAACGTTAATAAAATGAATGAACTACAAACTTGAGTCGCGTTCATTTATGTTTTATTACATATTTTATGATTGTAAGGCTCCGGCCAATATCCCTATGTAAGAGAATATAAGTTCTTCGCGAGTCCATCACGTGCACCTGAACTCCGTACAATCCTACATTTTTGGTAACTTTGTTCGTAAATTGTAGGTTATAATAAATAATTTGTTTATATTAATAATAATTTAGATCAATCGTTATTTATTTGTAATAGGTATTAAGATCCTAATACCATTCGTGCTCCCGAGTTACGGTAAAAATATATTCAAAAGAATTTATTTCTTCCCTGAATATCTTATATTTAACGGGTCATCCCCGACCGCGTTACAGTTGGATTCAAATTTAATACCATCCATAATACTGTAACCCTCTTGTAACCTACGCTGTAAAGCAGAGCCCCTTTTTTAGCTTTTTTTTTCTATAAATATTAAAACAATTTTATTTGTTGGATACAAAAGCTTAAAAATTTAATAGAAGGCTCCTAATATATTGTTTCAAACACAAATGCAAAATATTAAATACCTATCTATACTCACATTTTTTTTTTTTTATAAGCATTTAAAGTTCAAATATTGACACCTTTTAGATTCTGAGTGAAACGATGAATGTATTGATTTTACAATGATGTGTGTTTTTTTATTTTTTTATTTTTTTATTTTTTTTGTATCTGTGTACACGATAAGTAGTCGAAATAATGCTTCGATTTTCGACTTCAGTATCTTATTCGATTGGAAAGTGAATATCGTTGGTGCATTGGGGAGGTCAAAATTTAAATTTCCCAGTAGTTTTCAAGAGCGCCGGGAAAAACAACATAAAAATTAAGGAAAAACGGGAATTTTTACGCAAAATCGGTTTTCCAAAAAATCGATTTTGGTTTTTGGTGTAACTTTAAAACAAATAACCGTAGATACATGAAATTTTTAGTGGTTGTTTATATTTGCATTTTCTATACACGATAACATTTTCAAAATATTTTGATTTATTTTGAACTGTTTAGGGACATTTTCAGTTTCCAATTTTATTAGTTTTTTTTTTTATGAATATCAATAAAAATTTATTTGTTGAGTAAAAATACTTGAAAATTTAATACAAGGCTCCTACTATATTGTTTCAAAGACAGATGAAAAATATTAAAAATCGTTAGTCACAGTTTTTTTTTTTAAGCATTTAAAGTTCAAAAAATGACAAAATATGGAAAAATCACGAAAATTTGCAAATTATTTCGAGTTAGAAATTCATAAACATTTTTCTTTTTAAATCTAATATATGAAAATGTAATACAAAATACTTATAAGATTTCCTACATTTATCAAAAAAAAAAAATTCTATAAGAAAGTCAAATTAAATTTTTATGAGCGTTTGAAATTCAAATTTTTACAACATTGGATATTCACTCGATTTGTCATGTAGCGATTTTCTTATTTTGTTGTTATTCAAAAACGAATAACTATAGATACATGAAAATTTCACTGAATGTTCAGATTAGAATTTCCTATACACCGTACAATTTTGAAAATATTTTGACTCTTTTTGAGCTGTTAATGGACATTTTCAGTTTTCAATTTTTTTAGTTTTTTTTTTCTATAAATATCAATAAAGTTTTATCTGTTAGGCCAAAAAGTGTAAAAATTTAATACAAGGCTCCTGATATATTGTTACAATATCAGTTGAAAAATATTAAAAATACATATGCACGATTTTTTTTTATAGGCATTTAAAGTTGGAATTTTGACAAAATTTATCAAAATATCGAAAATTATCAATCGTTGGAATTAAAAAATTATAAAATGTTCAGTTTTTATAACTAAGAGTTGAAAATTTAAAACAAAGATTCTCTTAAATAATTCATACTGTAACCAAAAAAATATATAAACACACTTATTTTTTACAGACATTTTAATTTCAAATTTAGACAAAATTTCATATTTAAACCAAGAATTACGATTTTAGTTATTTTGTTGTGATTGAATAATACTATTCGTGGGTACTTGAAACTTCTAAAGTGTACTATTATATATCTATGGACTATGATAGTATCACGGTTTTTGTTGATGTATAACGCGTTATAAGTATCTAATGGATATTGTGATATGATTAGTTTGGAATTTATTATAGGTAGGGGAGACTGGCTTAATATGACATACCAATTTTTAATTTTGAAAAAATGAAGGAAATAATGTTAGTTAACACACGAAACTTGAGCAACATATTAGTACTTATATAATACACGTATTTCTGAAGTCTAATTGTACATTTAATATAAACAAATAATTTTAATTCACTTTTTTTTAAATGTACCTACTATGTCATTTTACCCGGAGTGTCGGGTAAAATGGCATACACCATATTTGTATAAGCAACCATTGTATACTGGTCAATAGAAATAAATTATAAAATTTTTAGAATTTAATAGTTAAATGAATTTTTTTTATTATAAATAACAAAATTTTAGAAATATATTTAACATAATTAATACAATAATATAAATATGAAATTAATATAATAATAAGCACTGCTATGTCATTTTGCCTGATATAATACAAGTTTTTTTCAAAGTATTTATGGCAAAAGTATTATAATAAGCTTATTTATAAAACAATTGTAGTATAGCTTGCCTTTTTATGTTCAACTTCGAATAAAAAAAATTGAAGGAACATAAGGTTTAATATTTTAAAATTAATTTTAAAAAATGATTTTAAAAAATGTTGATAAGACAAAAAACACATTTTTGTTATCAAATTCCCTGATAAGGTCAAAACCGGTGATCGCTGTATACAATTGTATGTAGGAGGTTATATGTAACGTATTTAAAGAAGATTTGGTTCATAAATATCAATAATTCTAATCAAAACATCAATGTGTCATATTACCCTAATATGTCATATTAAGCCAGTCTCCCCTACCTATTATAGGTCAATTTTTTGTTTAATACCATAGATATGTATATAATATGTCTTATACATAGACTGACATACCGTCACCGCTCAGAATCATTTTTCTTATACAATGATATTATATCATTGAATTCAAATTTAATACCATCCATTATACAGTGACCCACTTGTAACCTACTGTACAGCAGAGCGACATCCACTTACCCACCTTTTTTTATTTGAATATTATAATATTATATATTTATTACTTCCACAGCGTTAATTATAAATAAGGGGACGAGGTGGCCGAGCGGTCGAACACGTCGTCTGCGGCACTGGCGTCGCGGGTTCGATTCTCTCGACCACTGGGCGGCATTTTTCTCCGGGCAAGTCACGGTGTCCGGAGAACAAGTGCCGCCATCCCCCACTCCGGGGCATGGCAGAAACCTACGGGTGCCCCAATAGAAATTCTGCCAAACACAACACACACGTGTAATAAGTAATAACCCTACAATTTCAAACCCTACTACCTACAATCATAAGCGCACAATCAGCTAATGGCCATAGTCGCCGGGCTTTAAAAGATCAATTAAAAAAAAAAAAAAAAAAATTATAAATAAATATTGAAAAAAACGCTATTTCAATACCTATTAGCTACCTATACCAATAATTATTGAAAATACTACTGAAAGTTATACGATATATAATCATAGGTACTATACTTCTTATACTGTGCCCAGATAGCAATTAGAAAATATTTATATTGTAAACATATGTTTTCTTTATGTTCTAGGAAATATTTTGTTTAAACACCTTTTGACAATATGTTTTTATTATATGAACAAAAATATATTTAAAAATAATATTTGAAACATATTGTAATAATATGTTTTTCAGATACTGAAGAAAATATTGTTGGAAACATCAATATAACATACGTTGACAACGTTTATCTAAAATTATTGATAACATATGTTCTTGTAAATATTGTAACAATGAGTTTATTTAATGGATAGTAAAATATTTTGAGGAACACTAAGTAAAAATATTGGGAAAATATATTTATTTATATTATTGATAACATATGTTCTTGTAATTATTGTAAAAATGTGTTTATTTAATGAATAGTAAAATATTTAAGGGACACTAAGTAAAAATATTGGGGCAATATATGTATTTATATTATTGATAACATATATTATTATGTTCTGGTCACAGATATGTTCATATATATGTGGTTCTGGTAGAGATTGTGATTATGTGTTTATTAACTAGACTCAGTGTCGGCCTGGGATCTAAAGGGCCCCAGGAGGCATATTATTCAAAGGGCCTCTCAAAAATACCAAATCTCAAAAAAATAATTTTAAAACGTTTTATAGATATTTATCACAATATAATATGGATCGATATATTTAAATATATTTATATATATATAGTAATATAATATCGATCAAACATCACGTGAACAGTCCGTATTTCAACATAATCATAGATGCCAAAATAATCATATAATTGTATTATTATCACGGACTAAGATATTATGATTTTAGTATCATTAAAATAATAAAATGTATATTATATTATTTATTATAAAATTATTTAATGGATCCAAACGCATACCACTGGCCTATATTATATAATAGGTAAATCGCAAATGTTTGTAAATAATTTCATTTATTTTTTGTTCTAAACAATTTTTTTTTAACCACAATTATAATATAATGACCCATTATCTGCAGTGTATTTATAATTTATTAAATTGTTTTATTACTAGTTAAATATAATATATATATAACGCCATCACATGCAAAGGCAATTGAATAATATAAATAATATATCATTGTGATATATTATTATGATACTATTGATATTGTTAAAAACTATTTAGAAGAAATTATATTTTTTGATTTCAATTCATTAAGAAATTTTTTAATTTTTATTTGTTTATTAAATGAAAGCATAATAATTAAATAAACTATAGTAGGTATAGTAATTATGTTTTTAAATTATGGCCAATGACAGTTACATCATAATCTGATACAATGTTTTCAACAAAATATAAATTGTTTCACTTTATTTATTGTTTACTTAAGAGGACGCCACACCGGTATGACGTGTTGTCTCCGTCTTACACACGTACGATGTAGACAAAACGCGTTACTCATTACTCGATCTGATTAGAACTCGCTCAATTTTGGTTCTAGAGTAAAATAATGTCAATGATACTTATTTTACTTACTACAAAATAAATATAAAATTGTTTATGATATAAAAAAAAATATATAAATATTCCTATGATATTATCCATTTTCACTATAAAGCTAGGTATATTGTGTACTAATGTACCATACCACCAATTATCATAATTATGTACCTACTTATGGTATGACAAATACACGCAGCAAATATTTTCAAGCCATTCAAGTATAATAACCTCTAATACACATATTATGTATATCATACTATAGAGCCATAGAGGTCTGCACGGGCTGATATAATTTACAGTTCACAGAAGCCCAGCCCGTCCCGCTTTTGATTTAAGGAAAGTTCAGATCGGACCTGCCAGTAACTTTTGTCCTAATAGAGGTCTGGCCCAGCATGTCTTAAATTTTATAGAATCCGGGCCGTCCAGGCCGGTCTGGGTAAGCCCGGCTCTTGGCCCTTGCAGATCTTTAGTATATTATTATTATACGTTGTATTAAATACAGTGATAAGAAGTGTTCAAGAGTCAAATATCTTATCATAGACGGTTCTATGATCATAATAGATATTATAATTTATAATAATGGATAGGACCACGAACATAAAATAGTAGGACATCGCAAGGTTTAAGGCGGGTTTCCACTATACACGTTTGCCGTGCACACGAAAAATGTTCAGCTATGTCCAACAACAAAGATAATAGATATTAAAATAATTTTCACATTGGTGTTCTATGGTGTTACTGGTATACTTCGTGGTATAATCCTCCTTATCATTTTTGGGACAACTGCCCCCAAATTATTATTATTATTATCAATGCTAAATATAAATTATATATATTATTATTAATTTTATTTCTGAATACAAATACGTATCGATGAAGATTGTTTATCAGTAAATCCTAATATCTGCAGTATACGCGCGTCGCTCACTCGTCCTAACCTAACCTCACTATAGTCAATTTATACGTTTCGTACTCCGACGCACGCCAAGTCGCTACTCAGTATTCGCCTCACCAACCGCCATTTCAGATTTCTCCACGAGGTACATGCCACATGGCTCCCGTGCACACATAAACTGTACTCTGTACTCTGTAGTACAATAACACTCCAATACTATAATCGTTCAAGGTTCAACAATACGAACAAGAGTTTAAAGAGATCAATCAGGTAATAAATTGTTAATTTATAATATTATAATAATAATTTTTTTTTTAACTTATACCTACCTATAACAGAAATTCTGTTGACGATTATAATATTATATTTCAGTGAATTCTAATAGGTGCAGTATACGCGCGTCGCTCACTCGTCCTAACCTAACCTCACTATTTTCAATCCGTTTCGTACTCCGACGCGCTGCACTCCAACTCGCCACTCGCCTGTCATCACCAACCGCCTTTTCTTCAAGAGGAACACATCACAAATGACACAAATTGTAGTATAGTCTATATTATATACGTTCATTACGTTCTGTTTTCTGTACTCCGACGCGCCACGCCAATATAGTCGCCACTCGCAAGTCACCAACCGCCTTTTCTCCACGAGGAACACGCCACACGGCACTCGTGCCCACATTCACTACAGTACAATAACACGCACCAATAATATAATCGTTCAACCATACAAACAAGAGGTCAAGAGTTGAAAGAGATCAATCAGGTAAGAAATTGTTAACCTATAATAATAATTTTTTTTAAACTTATACCTACCTATATATTATGCCTTAATACTACCTCGTGATAGGTGCCCACATTTATTATAAGGTACTTATGTAAATTATTCATACATGTGACCGTGACAGAGAATCCTATCACTTTATATATTACCATCGTGTTTGCTTGTTCTTAAGGGTAACGTCAAACAACCTGATAGCATATTCTAATTAAATTGTATGTTTTTATTTCCCATGTAGATTTTTTGTGCACATCATACTTTATGCACTCTAGAATGATAAAAAGTTATAGATCCAAACGGAGAAAAATTGCAGATGAAATTTCCGCTATAAATGCCTATCAACCATTATTATGTACAACTAACAGTAGTCAACTGCCCCAACAATCTTCAGATTTAAATATTAATATAACTGACAACTATTTACTTAACAATGAAAAAACTGAATGTTTATTAGAACAACATCCATTAAATATAATTATTGACTCAACAATACAAAACTCAATTTTAACAAATGCAGCTTATAATTCAATAGATTCTAATGAACATGACTACAATCAATCTAATAATAATAATAATAGTTTTAATAATGATTTATTTCCCCTCAATAATATTATAAACACACCAAATAATATTACTTATTCTAATATACCAATAGATTTAAAACTAAAAAAATGGGCTATAGAATGTAATGTTCCGCATGTGACTATCAACAAACTATTATCAATTCTTAAAGAAGAAAATTATCTTCCATTACAAAAATTACCCTTAGACTCTAGAACATTACTACAGTCTGGGTCATCAAAAACCACAAATATAGATATTTTAACTCCTGGAATATACTATCATTTTGGTTTAAAAGAAGGTATCAAGAATTCTTCATTGAAGTTTAAGTTGGATAGTGAGATAAAAGTCATGGTTGGAGTAGACGGTTTACCTTTATCCAAAAGTAGTTCTAGCCAGTTTTGGCCTATTTTGGCATACATATATCCACACTCTAATCATGTATTCCCTGTAGGAATTTATCATGGTAATGAAAAGCCCCATGACAGTAATAATTATCTTGATAAGTTTATACATGAAGCAAAAAATTTAATATTAAATGGGTTACAGTTGGAAAATATACTATACAAAGTATCAATTAGAGCATTTTGCTGTGATTCCCCTGCTCGTTCGTTTGTTTTAAAAATTAAAGGACACTCAGGGTTTTCTTCATGTACCCGGTGTTTTCAAAGTGGTGAATATTTAAATAATAGAACTTGTTTTCCATATGTAGAAAGAGAGTGTCGGTCGAGAACCCATGACGGTTATGTAGCTATGGTTCAAAAACAACATCACATTAGAGAAGGTATTACTTCAAATTTAATTGAGCTTCCTAATTTTGATATTGTTAAATGCTTCCCATTAGATTACATGCATTTAGTTTTATTAGGAGTTATGCGTAAACTCCTACATCTTTGGATGCATACAGGTCCTCTCAGAGTACGCCTAAATGGTAAAAAAATTAATGATATAAGTAGATCATTATTAAGTCTAAAAATATATATCCCTAGTGAATTTTCTAGAAAGCCTAGAATAGTTCAAGATGTTTCTCGGTGGAAAGCCACTGAGTTAAGACAGTTCCTATTATATACTGGCCCTGTGGTTTTAAAAAATGTACTATCAGAAGAATGTTATGACAATTTTATGTCATTGAATATTGCCATGATAATTCTTTTGAGTAAAAATCAAAGTAATAAAATAGAATATGCTGATAAATTGTTACATTATTTTGTGAAAAGTTTCCAAAATATATACGGAGACCATTTTGTTTCATACAACATACATGGTTTGTTACATATAGTAAATGATTACAAGCAATTTGGTCCTCTTGACTCATCTAGTTGTTTTCCTTTTGAAAATCACATGAAAATATTAAAGTCTGCTTTACGAAAACATCATCAACCACTACAACAAATTGTTCGTAGGTATAACGAAAATAATTGTTCTATAGATACCGAGATTTTCCCAAAAACAAATAAGCTTAAAAGAAATACACACCAACAAGGACCTATATTAAATAATTTTAAGTATTCTAGTCAGTTTTTATTTTATAAATGGAGTAATTTCACTATACATATTAAACGATTGGCAGATAGATTTATACTTACTAATAAAAAAGAAATTGTAAAAGTTGTTAATATAGCTCAATTAGCAGAACCTAAGAATAAAATAATAATTATTGGGTATAAGTTTTTAAACAAAGTTGATTTTTACAATAACCCAATTAATTCTTCTAAATTAGATATTTGGATTGTTCAAGATTTATCAAATGTTCTACAGCATTGGGAACTAACCGATATTAAATCAAAAATGTTAATTCTAGTTCATGCAAATAAAAATATTGCTATGTCTATTTTACATTCAAATGTACAATAAAAATCATTAAATTATAAATATCCTAAAATGTCTTTAGGTATTATATTATATAAATATATTTAATGTAATTAAAATTTTAATTTTAATTTTTTAAGCCTTAAAATGTAAGGTCTACTTAGACTTTAGGTATACCATCTTACACATAACTATACTAGCAACATTTTACTGCAATTAATTATAAATAGGTATTTAATATGAAGGCAAGTATTTTGCATCAAATTAAGATAATTTAACTATTGGTATAATAAATGGTTTGCCAGTATACATTTACTTTATTTATTATTTTTATAATTTTTTTTTTAATAGACAATGTGGTCGATTGTTATATTTGTTGAATCAAATACTGTGGCTGCTGTACCAACTCAATGGTATTCTAATGGCATGTGCGCTTGGCCTAAATCACATGTTAGAAACAAAAATAAAATGGTCGAGTTGCGTACACCATCAAATTCTTTCGATTTTGATTTTTTTGAAGCTAGAAGATTGGCAGCTGACAAATCCATTGGTATGTATAATTTTAATTTTTTTTTTTTAATTGGCTAAATATAGTAAAAACAACAATGATGATAAATAAAAAAAATTAAATTATGCTATAATTTTTTTTTTAAATATGACCTTTTCAGAGTCCTTAACAGAAGCAAAACAAAAAGCAAAATTGGGTCAAATAACGTCAGATTTCTCATCTTCAGAATCTCATAAAAAAAAGAAAAAAGAACACACTTTGAAAAGATCAAGGAACAATTCAAAACAAACAAAAAAATTGCCTAGGTCAAATAAACCCCCTATTTTCACAAATATTTCAGGTAGATATCAATTTAATTTAAAAAACAATTTTATAACAATGTTTTTATTTTGTGTTTTCTTATTATACTTGTATTGTAACTGCATCTATTTAATACCTATATTAAACTATTATATAGATAGTGATAATGGGGAAGATGCCTGCAATGATGACAGTGATATTGACAAATCGTATAATCCAAATGTTACTAAAGAGAGTGAGTGTACTATTATACTATTACTATATTGCTTATATTATATTAAAATTAAATCAACTGTATTTTAATAATTTGAATTAAAATCTAATTTTGGATGATGAAATAATTGCAACATTTTAATTTTTATAGGCAATAATGAATCATCAGATGATAATGAATCAATTATTTCTACCGTTTTAAACAAAAAAGACTCTGAAACACAGCTTTTAGGTTCAATGAGACAAACAGATGCAGAAACAGAAATAATCCATGGTATACCAGGTATATTATATAGTTATATTATATGTTATGTTTAGTTTTCTCAGTATATAAAACTGCACAATAAAAATTAAATAATTTAATGTATTATAGATTTTAACATCTTAAGTGACATTAATAATGAGCAAATAGGATATTGTACGCCATCAACAAGTAAATCAGCTACAATGGAATTCGTAACACAGAAGCCCTCAACATCAAAATCTGTTTCTACTCCTTCTGCAGCTGTAATGACACCGTCAAATACTGGTATTATAATATAGCTGTGTACCTATAATTGTTTTCATAGATTAAACCGTGTATTATATTATATAATATATATGTATTTGTTTTGTTTTGTTTTAGACTTTGAAAATTTTGTTAAAACCACATTAACAAATTTAAAATATGAAATAAAAAGTTTATCTTACTCGGTTGAAACAATTAAAAATATGACTGCTCAAGTTTTAGATTCTTCTATCCCCAAAGAAACTTTGGAAAATGATGTTTCTGATGGATGTGAAATACTGTGGCCGGTAGAAAATACTGAAGATATGGAGAAAATCGAAAAATTATTAGTCGATATCAAAATCAGGAAATATCAAGTAACAATAATAATAATAATTAATTGTACTTAACATTCAGTTTAAATTTCAATTATTTTCAATAATTATACTTATTACTTATAGGCAATCATTTTTTCAAGATTAGCTGGCTCAAAAATAAATGATTCTGTAAGAAGAATTATGCAACGTATGTTTGTTGATACTTTCATTAAAGATTATTCCTATGTTGGATTTAAAGGAAAGAATAAATTCCAAGGATTAAACTGTTGCCGTTTGTTGTTTGGTAAGGATTTTAAATATTATTAATATGGTAATTATGTAGGTATATAAAACCAGGCCTGCAGTAGGTATAATATAACCACTCGGCTTCTGCGTTCAGTATAGGTGTTAAATGGTTACCCAACCATAATATTTGAGTCTATTATTATTGATAGATAGATGTGTCAAGTTTAAATTTGAATAAAATATGAAAAAATGATTCTGAGCATTAGCAGTTTTAAAAACATAACCCTATTATTTAAATATCTCTCATCTTTCCCAAAGTATAAACTACATCTAATTTGCTACCAGAAACTTTTCTTGAAGTTTGAAAACCTAAGTATTATTTCTACTAGAAAAAGTGCTGTTAGGCCCACATAATTAAAACAAAAATATTGTTAAATCAATACATTCATTGCTCTTCGAATTCTTAAAACATGTTGTAATTTTAAAAGTAGATAAGCCACCATCGGTTTTGGAAAATCATTAGCGACCATTTTAAAATATATCTAAAAATAAATATAAATTTATAAGCTAATTCATAATATAAATACACTGAATCGGATGGAATTTTATTATAGTTTATTATACAATAGTTATACTTATTATTGCACTGACCTTAAGATAGTATAATTATTATTATTCATTACATTTAATAATTTACAGATTCTATAAGAATAAATAAAAAATTTGAAATGACTTCAGATGAAGAAATATCTACATCGGTGTCTAAATGGATGGCACAAGCTACCAACCGATTGAATCAAAAAAATAAAACAAAATTATCTGCAGCTTAAAATGTATTTTTATTACTTTGATTATTAAAATATTTTTTAATTGTCTCAATTTACCAATATAATTATGAACAGTATTTTTTTTTTGTATTAACTACTATATAACTATAATTTAAATGTTAAATTGTAATTTGTTTTACCTACATTATATATGACGTTGTAAGTTCCAACTAAGAATATATATATTTATTTGAATAAGATATTGTGAATTAAGCCAAATTATTTTAAAATGCAGTTATATTACCATGTTTATCATAATATTAGTTTATCAATATTATGCAGCTTTTTTTAATGTACTAACTATTAACTGTTTTATTTTTACCTATAATATTATATAATATGTTGTAAGTTCCAACTAAGAATATAATATCAAATATGAATTTGAATAAAATATTGTGCATTAAGGCAAATGTTTTAAAATTTTTTTTTGTTATTATAATAAGTATAATAATTACGATATTTAAACCACAAAATGAACATATCTCAGCAATATTACAAATATTGACAGATAATTGTTACAATCTTGTTGACCAATAGGGTCACAATATTTCCAGAGTAATATGATTAAAATATTATTTTTAATATTGCTTCAACGTTTTTATTTGTCAGCCACGGGTCGTTGCAATAATATTGCAGACCAATATGATCACAATAATGTACACGGGTCTTTGCTACAATATTGCTGACCAATGTGGTCGCAATGTTTCCGAGTAATATGATTAAAATATTGTTTTAAATATTGCTTCAACCTTTTATTTGTCTGCCACGGGTCTTTGCTACAATATTTACACAATAAAAAAAACATTAATATTACATCTAAAAAAAATAGTGTCACAAGATATTTATATTTAAAACAAATATTTTATCAATATGTTAGCAATAGAAATTTGCTATCTGGGTGGTGGGCATCGAGTCATCATTCATATTTCATACTATGTAAAATCATTTATACATGCTACTGTAGTTGGTAAATTAATTCTTATAATTAACAATACATAGGTCAAAATATTTATCTCATATGTACAGAAATGATGCAGCATTTGTGTTTCACGTTCGAAAAACAAACACATAGAAAATGTATAATGTAATAAAGAGGATTTTGGACTTAAACACCTGCAATAATTAAAATAAGCCCTTAAAAAGCACTCAATAATAACTACATTAAAACACCGAAATAAGCAAAAAAAATTAATTTCAATTTTAATAGGTACCCCTTCCTCAAAAATGTTTTTAAAAAACTATGTCACGCCTCAAAATGTCCATGGTTTTGCACTTATTTTCTATAAAATAAACTAGTTTTTTGTACCTGCAATGAGTAGGTATATTTTCGATGACTACGACCAATATTAGTTTTTATCAAAAATATATTTTTATAAAAGCAGAAAAATGAATGAAAAGAATTTTATAAAAAAAATCACGGAAATAATAAACAAAAATCAGCATTTTTAAATTTCATATTAATTGAAATCTTAATAACATGACATATATTTCAATAGACTCTTTTAGATTTTACGTTAGTAATTTTCAAGTATTTTTACTCAACAAATAAATTTTTATTGGTATTCATAAAAAAAAAAGGTGTGCAAGTGGGTGTCGCTCTGCTGTACAGTAGGTTACAAGTGGGTCACTGTATAATGGATGATATTAAATTTGAATTCAACGATATAATATCATTGTATAAGAAAAACGATTCTGAGTGGAGACGGTATGTCAGTCTATGTATAAGACATATTATATACATATCTATGGTATTAAACAAAAAATTGACCTATAATAGGTACCTATAATGGCTGTAATACGATTGAGAACGTTCGACCTTTTTTAGCGTACGATTGAGATCAATCGAAATGGAACAATGAAATAACCGCTGACCCAATAAAACAGTACTATTGAGAACGAAATTAAGTGCAACGTTGCCGAACTATATTCAAGTCAAAATAAAAATGAAATAAAACATTGAATAAAATAATTAAAAATTATAAATTTTAAAAATGTCATAATTTTTAAAAAAAATTGTATTATTGGTAGGTACCAATGATACAAACATTTAAAAATAATTTACAATTTAATTTCCCTATATAAATTTCCCATATGTGTTAAATATTTTACTAATCCTTCAGAAGATTTTTTTTGACAGTAGTTAATATAAGACTGTATTGTTTTTGAAATTTTTTCTTCATCTGCTTTTGATGCCTTTTGAACAGTACCCTGTTGAATAGTATTGAGTTTTAAAGACGTTTATTCCTGCTACATAGTGTGTGAGCAGTGCTAAGAGTCATACATATTTATATAGGCTATAGCCATAGCCGATTATTATAATATGGCAAAGTTTGGCAACGTTGGGCGGAAAAATAAAAACTGAGCGTTCTCAATCGTAATAGTCAAAAGGGTCTAAGAAAGGTATCGCCAATAATGACCGTTCTCAATCGTATTCCTGCCCCTATAATAAATTCCAAATTAATCATATCACAATATCCATTAGGTACTTATAACGCGTTATACATCAACAAAAGTAAAAAACCGTGATACTATCATAGATAATATATAATAGTACGCTTTAGAAGTTTCAAGTACCCACGAATAATATTATTCAATCACAACAAAATAACTAAAATAGTTACCTATTCTAGGTTTTTTAATATGACCAAATTTTAATTTAAAATGTCTGTACAAAATAACTGTGTTCATATTATAGTTGTTAGATTTTTTGGTTACAGTATGTATGAACTATTTATGAGAACCTTTGTTTTGAATTTGCAATCCTTAGCTATAAAAACTGAACATTTTATAATTTATTAATTACAAATTACAATGATTGATAATTTTTGAGATTTTGATAAATGTTACAGTAGGTTACAAGTGGGTCACTGTATAATGTATGGGTTTAAATTTGAATTCAATGATATAATATCATTAAGAAAAATGATTCTGAGCGGAGACGGTATAACAGGTCAGTCTAGGTATAACACATATTATTTACATGTCTATGGTATTAAAAAAAAAAATTGAAGTATAATAGGTACCTACCTATAATAAATTATAAATTAATCATATCACAATATCCATTAGGTACTTATGACGCGTTATACATCAAAAACAAACCATATGATACTATCATAGATATATAATAGTGTACCTATTTTAGAAGATTCAAGTACCCACGAATAATATTACACAATCACAACAAATAACTAAAATAGTTATTCGAGGTTATTTATTATGTAATTTCGTCCAAATTTGAATTTAAAATGTCTATAAAAAATAACTGTGTTCATATATTTTTTAGATTTTTTGGTTACAGTATGAACTATTTATGAGATTTGTAATCCTTAGCTATAAAAACTGAACATTTTATAATTTGTAACGATCTGGTGGCTATTGGTACCTACTATCGTAGTGCTGACAGTAGATAAGTGGCTACCAAGATGTTAAACTCAGTTAAAGTTGCAGGTCGCAGACACTTTATTTGATGCTGTAGTCGTGGTAGATAATTGAATAATAAGACAGATGTTATGTATTGTGAATTTTATTATATTGTTCGATAATTTTCTAAGTCCAAATAATATTGTACAAAGTGACGTGAAAGTGCTTGCTCTAATGGGTGGTAGTACACGTCTGAATACAGGCCGATTCGGGCTCCCTTATATATGAGGTTCCCCGTGCCCCTTGCCTACATATACGATATCTCGGTTCTCACGGATGTGATTTGTGTGCTCATCATCCCAGCCCAAGCATTTACGATTGACTGCATTACCAAACTATGATTATTATTAAAATAATCATTTTACTCTTTTTTTTTATTTGAATTCGTCGTGTACAGTGTTTCTGTAAAATATTATATACGCCTATTTTTGAACCCCTCGTCCTGAGTATTCAGTGGTTTTGTCTCATTATATTTAACATAAGGAGACCTAACCACTTTCTTGTAATATTTGTTTTAGGCCGTTCTACAGTACCTATATTAAACTAACTATGCACCCGTAAAATTGGTAGTGTTTCTGTAAATGTTACAACGCCTATTCCTGATCCCTAATTATTGTCTTATTACCTGGTTATGCCGGTCTATCGTATATTATAGTAATAACTATGTACTCATGAAATTGGTATTACTCCATAGTAACTGGCTTACTACATCTCCCCCTTTAAAAGTTGATTTTTTATCGTCTAAAATGAGAAAAATTAACTCAATCATCCCTCCATTAGTCCAAGCACTTCCATGTGGTTACAAGTTACATATATAAATTATTTCATTACATTCAATTATTACATGTTTACATAATATGTTTGTTACAGATATTTAGTTACATTATTGAATTATATGGTACATTTCACCATACTTTTCAGGTTATATTTATTAAATGTTATTGACAAATACAGATTACAATCCAGACTAAAATATATATTTTACTTATTATCTAGGTTAGTATCTTATGTGATTAACAATATATTTTTTTTTTTTGTTTTTGTTCTGCAACAATAATCTTATCTTAGTGTTAATATAATATAAATTAATCCTTTAATATAATATGAATTCTTAAATCTATTACAATATATTTTTTTCCGTGCAATATATATATATGATAAAATAGTGGTGTGTTATATATATTTTTTTCCATTACCATGTTAATTATATTTTAAATAAGTTAGATTAATATATTTCTTTTTCCATCACCATGTTAATTACCTATGTCTAATATGTGCACCCGTGAAATTGGTAGTGTTTCTGTAAATGTTACAACGCCTATTCCTGATCCCTAATTGTCTTATTACCTGGTTATGCCGGTCTATCGTATATTATAGTAATAACTATGTACTCATGAAATTGGTATTACTCCGTAGTAACTGGCTTACTACAAATTTATTAATTACAATGATTGATAATTTTCGATAATTTTCTAGGTTTTTTTTTATGGAACGAAATGAAACGAATGCAGTTTAGCTCCCAAGCGATTTTTTGGAATTTTTTTTTTTCAAAATGTGTGTTTTTCCATGCCTTATTTGATGGTACTTTCAAAAAAAGCCGGTCAAACTTATTTTGGAAGTTATGGTAAAAAAACTTCAAAATGCTCAATTTTTTCAAAAATCGTGTTTTTGCATTTAAAATACCAAAAATTTAAGTTTTTAGAATTTTTTTTTTTTAGAAACATTTTGGGGGAATCAGAATTTGCCTATCCTACTTACTTTTTATGTTATAGTTAATAAACCACATAAAACTGAATTATAAAGTTATTTCAAACATTTGCATACCTATTTGAGAAACTCAAAATTGATTTTTTTTTTACTGTTTTTTTTCATTCGATGAGTAATAAGATAAATAAGTTTTTGGTGAAATCAGAACTAACTTATATTTTTTGGTTTGGGAGAAATTGGTTTACACGTGGAGGGTGGAGCTCCACTAGTGTTTTCGGCGCAGAGCCCGCGTCGCCGAGCCAAAATTACGTACGGTCAACAAAGGCGACCCGAGGTACTTTTCCTATGTCAAATACCAGTTTAAAATGGCATTGAATGTGTTAAAAATAATAATCAATAACAAATCAAAATGTACAGATTTAGATAATGTATATTATATTATATCAGTATCGTCGTCATCAGATACGTCGACCCCATCGTTGTTATATTTATTTGGATCTTATAAATTACCGGCTAAACTTAAAAATTCAATAATAGGGTCTAGATTAATTATTATACGGCATTTTTTTAAAAACCTAAATTTGGCCATGTAGCCGCCATAGAAATGTTTTTTCCTTGAGTATTGAGACAGCGACATCACATTTTACCCTTGGAAAAATACAGTTTATTAAATTTATTTTTTAGAAGGCCAAAAGTAATACAAAAAAAAAAAAGTATTGAAAAATGTATAAAATGTTCAACTTTTATATCTAAGGATTAAAACTTTATAACAAAGTTCCACGTGAATAATTGATTCTGTTATCAAAAATAGGGTAGGGTACTAGGGTGAGGTATCTTCATTATGTAGGCAATGTAGGAAAGAAATCTATTTTGAACACGCTCGAGTCTTAGTTCGTCTTTAGCTAGGTAGGGATGCCACACCACCACACCGTATTCTAATATAGAACGTACTAATGAGAAGTATAATGTGCAGAGACAACGAGCAGAAGAAAACTGACTAGTATTGCGTTTAATAAAACCCAATACTTTTAAAGCTTTACCTACAGTGACATTTATATGGTACTCAAAATTTAATGATAATGAGTAATGAATACCAAGATCTTTATAGAGGAAGACACGGTTAAGAGAAGTGCCATTAAGAGAATAGTTGTGGTGGATAGGAGATCGCTGCCTATAGAAAACGACATAACATGACATTTTCTTGTATTAAGGCTAAGACCAATGGAGTACGCCCAACTCGCAAAAATATCTAGTTCTGACTGTAGGATATGACATTGATTAAGATTGTCTATTTTAAGGAATATTTTTATGTCATCATCAAAAAGAAGGAGTTTGGCCTTAGTGATCCATTTGGTTATCGAGTTCGCAAACAGAACAAATAAAGTTACAAGAGTGGTGACAGATAATGGATCAAATTTTGTTAAAGCATTTCGGTAAGCATAATCTTTATAATTGTGTTGTAAATTGTAATGCAATCTTCATTGTTTCAATTTGACATTAAAATAATTTATTAAAAATTCATATATTACTTTTAATTTATATCAAATAGTTGCAGTTAGTAAATTTAATTTTATAATTACTTACTGACTTTTAAATATATGAATTAACCGCCGTCAGAGGTACGGTTAGCTGTCAAAAGTAAAGTAATTTCATTACAATTTTATTTGAGTAACAAGTAAAGTAATTTGATTACTTTTTAAAATTAACTTATCCAACACTGCAAATATGTTATACATGCACATTTATATTTTATGCTTATTGCAATTAAACAAATACAGAAAGGTCTTTTTAAGTATCTAAATAGCAACATATTGGTATTACATATTAAAATAATTAATAAATATCAACATAGGTACTATTAGTTCTTACTTATTAGTATAAAATGAATGTAAATAACAGTCTTGTAAAGTATTTGAGTAAATGTATTTAAATACTTTTATTGTATTTAGAATACTTTTTGAATAAAGTATTTGGAAAGTATTTTAAATACGGTTTTGGACGTATTTGTATTTGAAAATCAAATACTTTTATTTAAATACTTTATCGATTTTTTTTCAATAATAAATGATTATTTATTATCTTTTTTCTCAGAAATCAAAGTAATATCATGACTAAATAATAATATAGTCATGAGTAATATCATTTAAATTTAGTAAGTTTATTCCCGACATAGCCTCCTAAAATGCAAAATATTATTGTTTTTTTTTTCATTGAAGCCTATATTAGTTTATTGTGATGTGAATTATTTGAAACTCCAAACTATAAACATAGAAAAATAATGAAGCGAAACTCGATCAGCTGATTCGGTTTATGACTTTACGTTTACCTATGATCTATGAAGTCTGAACCTAAAACGAGCCCATAAATCAACATGAAGTTAGATCCACAAACGACGTGCGAAAAGACGAAACTGTCGGAGAAACCGAAAAAAATCGGCAAAAAAGTCTGGCCGGGAGCGTATTTTGCGATCGACATTGCGACGGCTACGGACACCCACCAGCGGCTTCGAGAGATCGCGAGTTAAGCGTATCGAGTATTAAAAAAGGCGAAAAACGATAGAAAACGGTCGAAATAGTGTGAATAATTAAATAGTATACATACGTAATATATACATTAATAAAAATATTTTCACTACAGAAATATAGCATGTATATATAAATTATTTTCTCCAGAAGCTAGGTTTGTTGTGGAGATAAAGGTTCTTATAATATCTATTTAGTTCTCATACAATAAATAATTAAAACGATCATTCGGTGATTATTAACTTATCATACAATTATTGGTACCTTGGTTAGTACCAGAATATGGAACATGCATTATAATATATGAACTATTAAGTATTAACCACGAACTATACCACGAACCTAACCAGATATCTAATATGCACACAAACATTCAATTATATATATATATTTATTGACAAAAAATAATAATACAAATCAACAAACATGCCCGATTAACCAATAGCAACCAAAATATAATACACTATTATTATTATTATTTTTTTTTTTTTTGGCCATTTCACCAGGTGTCCACTTAAGAGGCCATAACTCCTGAACCACTTATCGCACAGCGTAATAACTTCACAGAAACCATCTAAATATCAATTTTAATATGCCCTGAAATTTTTATCGAAATCGGTTTTTTCGATCTTGAGTTATAAAATGTATTCAAAATATACACTTATTTTTTTTTTGTATTGAATATACTGCGTAGTGCGTAAAATATATGATGTCAGATTAGGATAAAGTAGTAGACGACAGACGTACAGCATTTAATAACCACTTAACTTCTATCGTCAAAAAGACAACGCTACTACCTTAGGCCCGTGGCTCTGTCCGCCGACAACGCGTTTAAATATATAGATTATATTCTCTTTGGTGCAGTACAAATCAAAATCGTATAATACATAATATCGGTACAATATACCAATTACCAATCGATGTATTAAATATACTACGCACCAGGCACGCCCGCAGATAAGTAGCTCACTAGATGCAAACATACTTTTAGTGACAATATAAGCTGTGGGGGCTTTGCTCCCCAATTGCTTACCATTATTTAATGACATATTTATGATACATTTTTAAAAATATAAGAATTCATAATTTATATTGATTAGGTACCTAATAATTAGATACCTAATAATTAGATATTACTTACCTACATAATATGGTTAATATAAATTGGTTATCAATTGGAGTATAAAATAATTAATTGTTTGGAAAAATATACCATTTAATGAATCAGTCCTAATTTTAGTGATACCTACGTTAGTTTCATGTTTTATATTATTTATATCCAAGTAAAAATTTTAATTGCAATTTTAAGCATTAACTGTAATTGTTTTACAATGCAATTAAAATATGAATATATAATGGTAGGTATAACAATACAATAAACAATCTATAGTGTTAGGTTTATAAAGTGTACAATAATAATAATACTATCATAATATTTTATTTTTATACAGTAGAAACCAATATATTATTATAATAATGAGTGGATCAAACATACCTACCCATAATAATGTACCTCGCTACTGCCGTCAATTTTAGCTCAAAAGATCTTAAGTTTTAAGAAAATTAAAGTTAATTTACGTTGTCCGATTTTTATTCTGAAAAACCCGAACTCGCCAGAAAATTGTCTATAGATCGTACGGAACGCTTTGTAAACTTTAAATCTTATATTATTGTAAACTGTAATTGATTAAAAATTGCCTAAATGTTACCCCTCAAATAATAGCCGTAGCGAGGATCCTTAACGAAATTAATATTATATAATATCATTTAGTGACCAAAATAAATGTATTAATAGACGCGTGGTATACAGTTCTTACATTGCTGTACCTTATACTAAAGTTCGACAGACGACTGCTTCTTAACATAGGTATATAATGTAATCGGTCGACTGCTATTGTTATTATTATATGATTATAGATATACAAATTACATGTAAACATTTTTTTTTAAAGATTTCAACCCTTTAAATTCAAAATTTCGAAAAATAATTTCTTAGCGGATGCCTATGCCATAATAGCTATCTGTATGCCAAATTTCAGTCCAATCCGTCCAATGGTTTGAGCTGTGCGTTGATAGCAGTCAATCAGCTTACTGTTTTATATATACAGATATAGTCTACAACCAAAGGCAACCATTAATAAACAAAAAAAAAAGTTTTGATTTCCACCGTGAACCTTAAGATTCCTGTTTTACCACCTGCTTAAAAAGCGAATATCATAAAATCCTTTCTTATTGCATATTAAGATCATTAGAGGAACCATGAAATATTCCAAATATCAAGTTTGTACGTTTTGTATTTTAAAACTAATATTGTGTATTTAATTAAGATATGGCTTGATAGATGGCGCCACTGTTATATTCTTAAAACCCCCTTATTTTCCACTTTAGGGATTGAATTTCCAAAACTCCTTTCTTAGCGGATGCCTACACCATAAAAGCTATATGTATGCCAAATTTCAGTCCAATCCGTCCAATGGTTTGAGCTGTGCGTTGATAGCAGTCAATCAGCTTACTGTTTTATATATACAGATATTATAGTATTCAATAAAATGCTCAATATAAATGCATTTTCAGATTAGATTAAAATGTTCAACATAAATTGTAAAGGAGGGGCAAAATCTAATATTGGGGGAGCACTTGCTGGCTCCAGTGTAGCGCTGCTCCTGTGTATACAGATACAAAAAAAAATAGATGGTTGTAAAATCAATGCATTCATTGCTCTTCGTTCAGTCATTAAAAAAAAATCATTTAAAAAAAAAATATAACAATCAAAAACATTATTTTTCTGAGGATTACTTACCTGTAGCATTCTTAGTCAAAGTAAAACACGTCAAAAATATTTCAAAAAGTAAAACATAAAATAATTAATAATAATACTAAATAAGTAGGTACCAAGATAGGTTAGGTCATAATAAAAATCACAATTGTGCCTAAACTTAATAAATAACTACATACAGAACCATTAGTTAAAATTAAAACTTGAAATACTTGAAATGTCTCCAAATTCATTAATTTATCAAGGTTCCTTAAATTTAAAAATGTAATGCAAATAATTCAAATTAATAAAACTTAGGTACATGTATATTTTGTAAATGATAACACACCAATGGACGAGGTCCAACTTGCCTTTGATTGTATCCATCCATGGTATGGCATGCTTATCTTAAGAACATTAAAATATCATTGTCCTCATTTAATATTTGAATATAATACTTAATTCAATATGTAGCATCAGCTCGATTAACTCGAGTTACACTATTTCGTATTGAATGATTTCTCCGAGCTTGGTCCATTTCTACATAGTACTGGTTTTCAATCAACAATAGTCTTGCTAACATAATAATAATATAGTTTTAATTAATACAAATAATTGGTACATATGAAAAATTATTCCGCTTACCTAATTGTTTAAGTAGCAAAAAATTTATTAGATATAGGACAATGTGTGTTAAGGCCAAAGAGCTTATTAGGCGGGCTTTGGTAAGCGGTTTAGTGGACTGTATATTTTGTTGAAATAAGTTTTACACTGGTGTTGTTGTTATATAAACTAGATGGCATTTATTTACTTTATTTTATTTAAATACATAATACAAATGTTGCTTGATGGCACAAATAGAATTAGTTTAAATAAATAATGTTTCTGGCCTGACAGCACAGATAGGTAACATTATTATTATGTTTGGTAATTGCCATTGGATGACATCAACATAATATACTGCAGGAAGTTGATGTGTAATTGCGTTGATGATGGACATTTCTACATTTTTTTGAGTATTTGGAATGTAATGAATGCAATTGTCCATGTATCCAGCTTGAAGTGTTCATCACAGAAGATCCAACTCCACAGATAGGCATTGTACCTTTATGTTTTTGAATGTTTAATTTATTTGGTAATATGGTTGAAATTAAATTGACCTGTGAACCACTGTCGAGTACCGCTCGTGCCTTTATCAATCTGCCTGTACTATTTTCAATATTCACTATTGCTGTTCCAAGTAGTACATGACTGTTATTCTGACTATGTGCACAAAGTACTCGGGGGGCTCCTTGAGGTTCAACAGGAGGAGTAGGTGTCTCTGGACTTGACTGAGCCGGTGTTTGTTGATCTGGTTTAACGTTTGAAATTGTATTACTGTGTAGCAGAGTATTGTGCTTCTTGCAGGGCTTGGAACCTTTATGATTTTTTCGGTTTCGGTTCCAATTCGGTTCTTCAAAAAAATAAAAATTCGGTACCGGTTTCGGTTCCGGTTCTTAAAATTACAGAATTAAGGTTTCGGTTCTGGTACCGGTAAATACCGGTATTTAGAGGTATATTTTTTTTTTCAAAAAATAAAAAAAAAACCAATTATAAACTTCATTCATAGACCCATAGCCGCAAATCGGAGGGATAAGGCCTCCAAACTTGGTCGCAGCCCCCCCCCCCCCCTCCCCCCAAAAAAAAATCTATGACATACAATTTTAAAATTCTATATTGAAATAGTATGCTTGCCTTTAATGTATTCAGCCCCCCAAGTCAAAAGTTGAAATTGCCCCTATGCATATACCTATATAATGTATTATCTAAAATGATAAAATCAAATTATAGTAGCAGCCTTATTGGGTTAAAACTTAAAAGGACTTAGTAAGTTTACTATTTTGTTTTAAAAACATCCAAAACAAATTTTAAAAATAGGGTCGACTCATGTTATAAGAAGTGGAAGTCAGTAAATTTTATAATTTGATACAATCATGAATCAAACACTCAATGGTCTCTTTAAAAAGTTGTTTTATTTAAATAATATCCTAGAATTGTATATGATATATATGTGGCCAAGCCTAACTTACTCTATAGCTGTGGCCTTGTGAGTTGTAAAATTCAGATTGAACTACTGACATTTATACCAGAAATTGTATAATAGGTATATAAAGATTTTTTCTATAAAAATCATATTTTGTGTAGATAGGTACTTAATTTAATACTTAACTGATAATTGTTAGTATAAATTAAAATGACAATATTACTTTCCTACTAAAAGTTGTTTAGATTAATTGACTTTTTCTTATTTCAACTTTTTTTCAATTCATTTTTGATAATTTTCTGTCTAATTTAATATGAGACCATAATAGGTATATAGTTTATAATATACCTAGTATAATAAGAGACTGATATATAATTTATTTTACTTTTAAATTTTAATCTAGACTAGACGTTAAAAAAAAGTTTTTTTGATGGTTTAAAATACAAAACGTATAAACTTTTTTTTCATGTAAAATTGAATATAATAAAAAAATTAAAATAACCTTATGAACAATTGAATTCTAGATTTAAAAAACAGGTTGACTGAAGGAAATAAATATGCCAAGTTATTTATTATTTAATATAACAATCACTTATAACCTTAAGTCTTAACACTAAAAACTAAAGAAACTGTAGAATATTGTACTCAGTCTCTCATAATATATTATAATATATGGGATATTCACATACATCAATTTATATTGTTTACATTATAAACAAATGAAGTTAACAGAAAACTATAAAAACTAAAATTCAGTAATAGTAATTATTTTAAGTTAGTACTTAGTATCTTATGGTGGAAATAAGTTTACTAAAATTATTTAGAAAACTCCATAATATACATTTACAATATAAACAGGTATAATGTAATATACTAATATATTGTATAATGTATACTAATTACAAATAAAACATAACATCAATTTTTTTTCTGTTTTTTAGACAACACAACATTTTGTTGTTCTTGTTCTTGTTCCGGTTCAAATATTCTATCTCTGACTATTAACGAATTTTGAATACTTGTTTTTCTATAAAAAATGTATTTTACAATATTAAATACTAGGATATACCAAATACATAAAAATGTTTATACATACTCATTTTTATTTTGAAACAGCCTGTTAGTCCTAACCAGTAACTGATCTTCCAAATTTTTAGATGACACACTGGTTCGATAAGGAGACAATATGAATTTGAGTCCAGAAAACAATCTCTCCACACTTACTTGTGTAGAAGGAACAGAATAAATAGTTTTTGCTAATTCAGCAAGCTCTGGGTATGAGGTTTCCATTTGCTTCCAAAACTTCAAAATATCTAATTTATGGCTCAGCCTTTTCTGATCAACGTAATACGATTTAAGAACTGCTTCCATTCTAGTAGCTATGGAACCTTGAGATAGCGAGTTGAAGCTTAAAGAGGACTCATTATCTTTTTCTTGAAGAAAAGTTTCAAGTTCATCTGAATCATCCATTGAAGTTAAATCATTATCATGGCCTTCTATAGTTTGATTTTTCGTAGAAAAAAAAAACTCGATTTCTTTTTGTTCTAATTCTTTTATATGAACCCAGACATTAATTAAGTGCTCAATAGCAATAGTGGACTGTTCTTGAGTCAACATATTTTTAAAACGAGGATCCAGATATATAGCGGATAATAAAACTTTGTTGTTCATTATATGTTGTTCTCTTATAATTAAACACTGCGCTAAATTATTTGAAAAATTTGTATTCAATGATTGTGTTTGAATTTTACAAGTTAGCCAAGCTCCATAAAAATCTGTTAATGTCAGCTGTTCAGATTGCAATTTTTTTGTACATATCTTGGCAGGTAGTAAAGCTTTGCACAGGGCATCTACTTGTTGCCATTCAAAATTACTCATGCACAATTTGTTCAATTTTGAATCATTAGCTGACATGTTTGTAATAAAAGGTTTTAAATATTGTACTCTTTCAAGCATGTCCAAGGTTGAATGCCATCTAGTCAAGCAGTCCAGAACTGGTGACTTTAATTTTTCTTTTTTAATAAGATATAAGTAAGTTTGGTTTCTTAGCTTCTTAACTAAGATTCTCACCTTGTTTAATAGTTTTTCAACAGTACTACCTTTGAGACTATCAATTACTGCTAATTGAAGCGTATGAGATACACAGCGTATACCTGCAATAAAATGAAAAAAACTATTAATTCTAAATATTCTCTCCCCATTGGATGAAATTAATAACATAAGTTTAAAGTTTTAACATAAAAACAAATATTTGTGCTAATTTAACTTTATTTTATTTAAATATTTTTAAATGAGTTAAAATATGTGTTTCTAATTATGTATAAACTATGAATTATACTTAATGAACTATTTGTGAGTTTCAATAACTATAGTTAACATTTAAAAAGTTACTGCTATTATTTTATTTATAGCCTCTGAAGAGTAATCTATTAACTTACCAGTAAAAATCTCACCACCAATATTTTGGGCAACAATATCAGTTACAATTTTTTCTGTTTTTTCATATTGTTCATCAACATCATCAAAGTTTTCATTTAATAAATCAGATATTTCTCCATCATCAAGACCTGGATTGAAGGTTAACACATTTTGAAGATCACTAAAAAAAATGTATCATATTTTTTATAATTTTGTTTACAACATATGAGTAAAAGTAATACCTGTTATTATCATTATTGTCATCTGAGGTTGAGGTAATATCGCTATCATCATTTATTAACTCATATACAGGTTCATCGACTTCTAAATCATTATTTTTAGAAATCTGTGTTTCACACTCATTTTCAAATAAATCAATAGCTTTAAGCATATTGGCTCCGTTATCTGATGTAATAGTATATACTTGATTTATATCAATTTTAAATTTTTTTAAGACATTTAAAATTGTATCTTTCAAATACATACCTAAAAGAAAAAATGTAAAGCGTTTGAAATTAATTTTGAAAAACGTTCCATTACCAATACTAAATGTATACTTTACCTGTATGTGACTCAGTAAGTTCTATTAATCCAATCTTCTTCAGTATAATAGTATCATCGACAATATATTGAATGTTTATTCCTAGGAATGCTCTGTTGAGCCGCGTGACTGCACCCAATTTTAAGCTTATCAGCTTAAAATGTATGTCTTTCATTATTGTTTTTTTTATCTGATCACATTCTTCGTGTAAATATTTTCTATGAAATAAGGGCAGAATTTTAAATTATTAGAAGTTAAAAAATATTTACTGAGTTACAATGTTCTTACCTAATGGACTCTGAATTTATAACAACACTATTTTTTACACCATCCAAAACTGGATCCAATATCCTGCGCAGTCCTGAATCATTCAACATACTGAATGGACGCCCATTTACAGTGACAAGTTCAACACAAGCATCTATTATATCTCTAATAGATATTGATACTTGTACATTTGGTCTTGAAAAGTTAAAAAGTCTATGATGTGCTTCACTTTTCAAATTGGTCTTTAAATTGTTTTTTTTAAGGTTTTTTTTTGATTCAAGTTGTTTAAACTTTTCAAACACATCAACATGTATACTCAAATGCTTTTTTAAATTTGTTCCATGCTTTCCCTATAATGATTCATTAATTTTAAATTTGAATTATTATCAATAGGATGTAATATTTTACTTAACATACTATGTAATCAAGCAAATAAGCAAAATTAAAATATTTAAGATTAAAAAATACCTATATTTTAACTTTCTAATCAAATGAGTAGCAGTAAGTACAGATTAAATTCTTATTTTACTGAGAAAAAAACTATTTCCCAATAGAAGTATAGAACATTTTTTCAACAAAATATAGGTAGGTAGATAGGTTTTTTTTTAAATCAAACAATCATTTTTTTTAAATTTAAACGGCCACAACCATGTAAGATAAATAATCCAATAATAGATAAATTATATACTTCGATAGTTGAAGATGAAATTGAAGGTAGTATAATAGCCGTATAGGAACAGGTACTTACGTATTAATGACTACCTACCAAAAAAAAATGACAAATAAATAAACTTACTTTTACTTTACCACTGCAGTCCTTACATACAGATGTTTTACTGTTTGTATCGTATGAAAAATACTCATATATTGTCGATTCTGATAATCGACCCATTGCTCAGGTTTGTTCTCACGTTGTACACGTCGTCTGACTGCAACTGCATATACTAGCCACAATTCACAAGTTCACAACACTAACAGAAAATTGTTTGACTTATGTCAACAACCATGAACTAAGATATACCTAAGGTATATCTTAGTTCATGCAACGGAGTTATTTTTTTTTTATAATAGGAATGACCACGGACCACGGACTAAGATATAATGGACTGGAAACGAGCAGCTTATCATGGCCACGAATGTATGTACAAGAGGCAAAGTGCGGGGGGTCACTATGTGTTCTTGGAGTTCACAGCGCCCTCTGTATTTAACACGGACTAAGATACAAATTGTGTAGCCAAATAAAACCACCGGTATCGCTGAAAACTTCAAGAACAGTATTCTTATCAGCTAAGTGACATCTTTTCGTGGCGTCCCCCGATCCCCGCCGACCATGTCGTTTCCAGTCCATTATATCTTAGTCCGTGGGAATGACTGTAGTACTATTGTCATTTGTGATTTGTCATGGCCGGTGAACGAGTGGCGTCTTAGACCATCAATACTATTAAGTATTAAAGAATAAAGATAATTTTATTCTTCAACAATTATTATTGCCGGTGCGTATGATGGTAGATATTACAATGGTAAATTGCCATTGGTAATAATATCAGCTAATAAATAATCCACCGCGAATGAGCACCTGTGTAACCAGCTACTGTGTAAGTACCTACTTTATTTCGTAATAAAATATGTAGGTATTCTTTATTATTATACAGTTTATAGTTGGTAAATTAAAATTGAATATCGAACCACAGAATTTAATAATGACAAACTCAATGTCTTATATGTACCTAGGTATAAAATGATACATATTTATTCATATTTTTGTAAAATTAACTATGCATTTTATTGAACTGTAATATTATAACACAATCATAAGTGTTGTAAAAAATATTTTTAAAAAGTATTAATGTAATTACTCAAGTATTTTAAAATAAAGTATTTAAAATACAACCCGAATACCGGGTTATTCAAAATGATTCATCCGATTTAAAGTGCTTATATTATTTTATTTTTTATGTATAGAACAACATGTTATACATTAAATAAAAGAAAAATATGTCAAGTTTAATTAACTGTAACTATAGATGTTCTATGTGAGCTCCTTTGGTTACACGGATAACATCTAGTCGGTAGTCAAATTCATACCATACTTTTTGCAGCATATCTTTTGTAATCGACTCCATGGCTGTTGTTATTCATCTAGATTTGATGGCAGTGGTGGTATGTACACAGTGCCTTTAACATATCCTAAAAGAAATAATCACATGGCTTTAGAACTTTATAGCCATTTTAAATCGGATGAATCATTTTGAATAACCCTGTACTATAAATATAGAAGTATTTGAAATAATCTTCAAATACAAAAAAAAACCTCTAATTAGTCCTAAAGTAATTTGTAATAAGCAGGGCTAGGATTTGTATGCAATAAAAAATGGTAAAATATGCATTTTATTTACCAAAATATGCAAAAATATGCATTTAAATTTTTATAAGATAAAAAAAAATATAGTTACAAAAAAAAATATTTATTTGTTGAAATACATCAGTGATTGGCTGTTTGTCTAATAATATAAAATAATTGTGAAAAAAATAAAATAAAATAATTTGGAAATAAAATTTATAATTCACATTCACTACGTGTGTTGCATATACTACAACCAAATATTATTTTTAATTTTCGAAAATGAATGTCAAACTATTTAATCTTTTATTGCTTACCTATTGTACCATATGATTGTATTTATAAAAATAAAATTTAAGTTTGACAAAAAAAAAACCAATTTTTATGAAATATACTATAAGACATGCATATTTCGCATTTTTATAATGGAAATATGCAATAATATTCATTTTATTCAATATATGCAATATTATGCATTTTATCCAAAATATGCAAAAACATGCAAAATAAAAATACCACTATTTATCTCATCGTGAGGTGATTCATGGACATTACTGACAAAATCAATAATCAGAAGTTGCAAAAAAAAACATGCTGTTGCATATAAATCCTAGCCCTGGTTATAAGTAATCAAAAATTTGTTTATTGCATTTTAAAAACATATAGTTGCACCACAACAATGAACTTTTCTCTACAGAGGGTTATATTAACTTATAGCTATATTATGTATTTGAATACCCCATATGGTCTTTGATGATAAACGATAATGATAATTGATTACCATTTTCTTGGTAAATACTAAATAGGTAGTACCTATTAATAATTTGTAATAATATTTTTGTATAGTTAAATAATTATAATTAGGGCTGGGATTTCGATGCACTTTGCATTTTTGGAACGAAGTTCCTTATGGGGCGTTAGGTGGATGGGAGTCGCTGGAAAAAAATCGCAACACCAAAAATCGCAACACCAAAAAGCGTAACACCGAAAAGCGTAACACATTGCTCGGCTCGGCTCGGCTCGGCTCTGCTCGGCTGCCGGCTTACATATCCCCTCCCTCCTCTCATATTATCGTATGTCCCCACTAGGATCGTACCATCTGGCAACCGGGTTCCATTCGCGTAGGCTACCCAACATCGGTCGTCACGCGCGTAGAGGTGATCGTCGGGCGGAATGGGGGGGGGGACCCATTAAACGAGTAATTATTTTTGACGAAGCATAACTTAGCCGGTATTCGACTTAGAGACCCCGGACCAATGGGCATCTCAATTTTTTAGGCCCCAGATGAATTTTCAACATTAGGGAACCAAAGCCCCCACCCCCCCACATTTTGAGTTGAGTATAACTCGGCCGGAATTCAAGTTAAAGACCTCGGACCAAGGGGGAACCCATTCTTAATATGAAGACTACAGTTTTCCACTTTAGGGAACGGGGGCACCTCCTCCCCCCCCTTTTGGATTTTGCTTTTTTGATGGATTTTGGTCCGGGAGAAAACTAAAACCCACCTCGCCAAGGGGAAACTCGGGGTTTTGAGTTTTTGATGGGATTTATTGGGATTTTCATAAATATTGTTTTTATTGATAAGGAAAGTGATAAGAATTTTATTTTCAAAATAATTTTTGCCCCTTAAATTTATAAATTCCATTGTGATTTCCATTTACCTTCTTCTCTATATACATACAAATCTATTATAAATTTACTTTTGAAAAACGATAATCGAGTACAAGCTGTATCAACCGTATCATTATTAAAATTTCTTTCAGTAGAATTTGACTTAACCATCAATAGGTTTTTTTTTTTTTTTTTATTGGATAACCCGCGGCAACATAGGCCATTGGGTGTTGGTAGGGAACTGTAGGTTTTTAGATTGGGTAGGTTGGTACACGTGTGTGTTTGTGGTGGCAGAATTTTTATTGGGGCACCCGTAGGTTTCTGCCATGCCCCGGGTTGGGGGATGGCGGCACTTGTACTCCGGACACCGTGACTTGCCCGGAGAAAAATGCCGCCCAGTGGTCGAGAGGCGAACCCGCGACTGCCAGCGCCGCAGTCGACGCGTTAGACCGCTCGGCCACCTCGTCATCACATGCACTGAACTTCGTTCCTGCCGAGTGTTCAACAACACTCACTGTTTTTTTCCTAAGCTTACTGTGCAATGCTCGTCTTGTCACAAATTTGTTTTATGTACATTTGAATGAGAATAAGAAAGTTTATTTTGCATTTTTGGCATTTCTTGGCATTTTTTAGTTTTTAGGTCATTTTCTTAATTTTTTAGTGCATTTTAGAGTTTTTGGAGCATTTTTTGAGTTTTTGGAACCAAGTATAAATTTGAAATTTTATTTTGAGATTTTTACACCAGCATGGTTTTTAAATAAATATAACAGATTAACTTTTTTTTTAGATTTATACTAAAACTATGTATTGAAAGCTTACACTTGTAATAGATTTTTGTAATGCATTTTTTTAAACTTTTTATTGTAATTTATACCAAAATTATTAAAAAAAAAAAATGTTTAGATCATAAAAGCATATTTTTTAGGGTATTTTTCGGAGTTTTTTAGGGCATTATTTAGAGTTTTTAGGTCATAAAAGCATTTTTTTTAGTACATTTTTTGGGATTTTTTAGGGCATTAAAATCCCAGCCCTAATTATAATGTATAAAAGCTGGTAAGAAGAATCTTATTGCATGTATATTTTGTTGTTGACTTAATAAGCTAATACTGGTACCAATGTATCATTTCAATTGTCATCAACAATAAACTATTTCCTGGAAAAAAAAAACATTTAATTAAGCTATAAATCGACGAAAACCGGCATCAAATTGTCCATAAATGATAAATAATATAATATAATATAATATAATATTGTTAAAACGCATCACCATGACGGCACAGGAATTTTTATTAAACAAGAATTTAAAAAAAAAAGTATTTAAAAAGCCGTACATATACATAAATAAATAGCATTTAAACAAGTATTCAATACAGAAAAATGTATTTCAATACTTTTACTCAAATATTTTACAACACTGGCATAGCTTCATAACCTATCTCAGTTTAACACTAATTATGTACCTACTCTATTATACATTTTTCAGAACAACATATCTCCATTGCATACAACCTCATGCAACTTTTTATTTTCCGATAGAAATTAATTTGCTTTAACCAGTGTGAAAAAAAGGGCACTGTACATATTGATGTGTCCCAGTAAATTTGTACACTTGTCGACAAAGATCGAAAAGATACATCTATAGACTATTTGCTTCAGTCAATAACAAAATATATATGTAAAAAGCTTCTGTTAATTGCTATTATACTTTATAGCTTATAGCTTATAGTTATTTAATTATACGAATATATTATTACTAATTATTAGTACCTACTAGAGAGACTTGATAATAAGAGTGTTGTCATAGACCGTGTCGCCCTGATTGGTTATCAAGGTTGTCCGCCATTAGTAGGCTAATATTTTTTTGATAACAACTGGTATTATATGACTTATAAGTAAATTATTGTATATTATAAATTATAATTATAATTATTATAATTAAACTAATAAACTGTAAATTGTGTTTCAAATATTAATAATAATATTTTTTTTAAGTGACTACCTACACGTTTCCAGATATGTAAGTACCTATAATTATATTTACTCATGTTTTTAATACAATCCCGAGTAACAATTTTGGTGCACATTGGGTGCCCTACATCAATTTTTAGGTTTTTGTTACCGTGCTATAACGGTACACAGCACTGTGTTTTTGATCAAAATTAATACCGATTTTTTACATGGGAAGCACCGTGCCGATAGAACTCAATAGTCGGTTCAGGAACCGTTTACCGTGCAACTAAAATTATAGTTCATTTGTCAGACTAGGGTCGGTGTTCTAACCGTGCGAGAGTGAACAAAGGTACAGTGCCGTAACTGTGTAGGAGTGTTGAAAAATACCGTGCACATACCGTGACAAAAATAAACAAAAAACGTAAAAACACGCAAATTTTTTTTGCGAGATGCCGAATTCGAACCAGGAACCCCTAATAACCTATGCGTTGGTAATCCTAATTCCTACCTACCGGGCCACTATCTTAGATATGTTTGTGTGGCGATTCTATAGTATTTAAATCTTTTTGATCATTGTTATTTAAATAACATTAAACAGTTTATATTATAAAATGTTACATTTAAGTATATTTAAATTTCTTAAAACTCAAATATATCCATATTTAAAAAAAAAAAATAAAAAACTTGTATGTTATAAAAAAAATAGTTACATTATTATAACAATATTACAATTTTGATGTAGGTAGAACATTTTATAATATTATGTAAGAAAAAATGTAAGTATAAACATTCAACATGTTATTATAATTAATAAAAAAGATGCTCTGCTGCACAGTAGGTTACAAGTGGGTCACTGTATAATGGATGATATTAAATTTGAATTCAACGATATATTATCATTGTATAAGAAAAACGATTCTGAGCGAAGGCGGTATGTCAGTATAGGTATAAGACATATTATATACATTTCTATGGTATTATAAAAAAAAATTACCTATAATAGGTACCTATAATAAATTCCAAATTAATCATATCACAATATCCATTATACTAAAATAGTTATTCAAGGTTTTTTAATATGTAATTTCGTCCAAATTTGAATTTAAAATGTCTGTAAAAAATAACTGTGTTCATATATTTTTTAGATTTTTTGGTTATAGTATGAACTATTTATGAGAACCTTTGTTTTAAATTTGCAATCCTTAGCTATAAAAACTGAACATTTTATAATTTATTAATTACAATGATTGATAATTTTCGAGATTTTGATAAATTTTGCCAAAATTCGATCTTTAAATGCTTATAAAAAAAAATTGTGGCTATGTATTTTTAATATTTTTCGATTGCTATTGTAACAATATATCAGGAGCCTTGTATTAATTTTTTACACTTTTTGGCCAAACAGATAAAACTTTATTGATATTTATAAAAAAAAAACTAAAAAAATTGAAAACTGAAAATGTCCGTAAAAAGCTCAAAAACAGTCAACATATTTTGAAAATTGTATGGTCTATAGGAAATGCTAATATAAATATTCAGTGAAATTTTCATGTATCTACAATAATTCGTTTTTGAATTACAACAAAATAAGGAAATCGCTACATGAGAAATCGAGTGAATATCCAATGTTGTAAAAATTTGAATTTAAAACGCTCATAAAAATTTAATTTGACTTTCTTAAAGAAATTTTTTTTTTGATAAAGGTAGAAAAACTTATGAGGAATCTTGTATTACATTTTAAAACCTTAGATTTAAAAAGAAAAATTTTTACGAATTCTTAACTCAAAATAAATTGCTAATTTTCGTGATTTTTCCATATTTTGTCAATTTTTGAACTTTAAATGCTTATAAAAAAAACTGTGACTAACGATTTTTAATATTTTTCATCTGCCTTTGAAACAATATACTAGGAGCCTTCTATTAAATTTTCAAGTTATTTTAACCAACAAATAAAATTTTATTGATATTTCTAGAAAAAAAACTAAAAAAAATGAAAAATGAAAATGTCCCTAAACAGTACAAAATACATCAAAATATTTTGAAAATGTTATCATGTATAGAAAATGCAAATATAAACAACCAGTGAAAATTTCATGTATCTACGGTCATTTGTTTTGAAGTTACACCAAAAACCAAATTCAATTTTCTGAAAACTCGATTTTGCGTAAAAATTCCCGTTTTTCCTTAATTTTTCTTTTGTTTTTCTTGGTGCTTTTGAAAAGTACTGGGAATTTTAAATTTTGACCTCCTCAATGCACCAATTATATTCACTTTCCAATCGAACAAGATACTGAAGTCAAAAATCGAAGCATTATTTCGAATAGGTAGTAGGTACTTATCGTGAACACAGACACAAAAAAAATTAAAAAAAAAACACACATCATTGTAAAATCAATACATTCATCGTTTCACTCAGAATCTAAAAGAACATATTATTATAAATTAGATAATATATTTAATTGTACATTTGTATTAAAACTTTTAATAAAAAAAATAAGTACCTATATTATTATCACAATATTAAGATTTTAATAAAGAACATAATAATCTATATATATAAAAATGGAGACAAAAAATTCGAAATTGCATCAGTTGAGAACGGCTGGGCCGATTTTGCTCAAATTTTTTTTAAGATGTTCGTAATTGCCAGGTGAAGGGTTTTACGAAAGAAAATTTTTAAAAAGTCAACCGTATAATTAGAAAAACTGCAAAAACTTTTATTGATGTCTGGGATTTGAACTCGATACCGTTGTCTTTATTTACTCTATGGTGTATTATATTATATTGGTTGCTATTGGTTAATCGGGCATGTTTGTTGATTTGTATTATTATTTTTTGTAAATATATCTTATATATAAATGAATGATGGTGTGTAGATTAGACCTATGGGAAGAAGATACGCTAATTTAAAAAGGATTAAATTTGGTTTTTTTATTCATCGGATTTTAGTACGGTTATGTTAGGTTAGGATTTATAGGTAGGTGGAATTAAGTAAAAACGTCAAACTTGGTATAACTTTACGTATTTAACTTAACGTTATGTACAAACAGCACGGGGTCCGCGATCTACCGCAGGTAAATTACCTATCTGATAATGTACTGCTGCAATTCAGAATTTTTATTCCGGGCAACAGAAAAGTTAAGATAAATCTAGAACATCATACACCGAATATTAAATAACGCATTGAACAATGTTTGAGTCATATAGAGTTGGTACATTTAACGGGAAACGAAGTGCACGGGATCAGCTAGTATAATATATAATATAAGAAAAAATGTAAGTATAAACATTCAACATGTTATTATAATTAATAAAAAAGAACATATTATTATAAATTAGATAATACCTATAGCTGTGATACCATTGTAGGTACCATAATATGTATTGTAATTTGTAACAATATTTATAGACACCGCTGTACGGTGACAACACGGTAATTTTGTCCACCGTCACACATTCGATGTACAGTGTTCGTTGTGCACCGTAGCATCATAATAGCATGTACGCAAAATAAGAATGGTTTCAAACAGACACCAATACACTTAAACTGCACCGTCAAGTTATGCATGGTTGTACCCTTGGTGCACTGTACATGGTTTGCACAGCTGCACCCAGTAGAAACGGTTTTTTTTTTAACCGTATTTAATATCCCTTGAGCACAGAATGTGCACCATAAACAATTTATCCTGCACGCTAGGACAGTGTGTGCACTGTGTTACATGCACGGTACACCAGAACCGACACTGAACCTTAAAATTGTTACTCGGGATACGTTATACCTCAACACCTAGTAGTCTGAGTGGACAAATACTTTAACTATTTAGTACGTTTGAAAGTACCAATAATGTTTTACACTTGTTTATTTATTATTTTAATTAATAGTATTGCAACAATGCCCGGGTGTGCTACTATTGGATGCTCAAACTCTTATAAAAAAGGGTTTCTAATGAAATATTTTCCTAAAGAGCCAGCATATCAAGGCACTCTAGTACCTAATACCTACCTATTTACCTAGAAAATTGTTATCAATAATTATCATTATAGTTTATCGACGAAGACGATCGATGACTGTTTGAGATATCCAAATACATATAGCTTTAAATTAATATATAACTTGGTAGAGAAAAGTTCATTGTTGTGGTGCCACTAACATGGCTGATCGGCATTTTGATTATTGAACGAATCATGTTTTTAAAATGCAATGAACAAATATTTGTTATAAAAAATACTTGTTTATTGCATTTATTTATGGAATGTCTTAGGGCACATACATATAAACCACTCTCAAGCCCGACTAACTTCCAAACCTCCTGAATTCTGGTCTTTCATAAACAGCAAACTTACCACACCCTCCATTTCAGATAAAGTTTACTTCAATGACCAAACAGCTTATGGTCCGCAAATTGCTGATTTATTCGCCTCTTCTTTTTCTCTGTTTATAAAAGTCCCTCGACATTCCCCAACACTGCCATTAATGACATGAAAATCGATGAGTTCCCTTTTTTACCATCACAATTATACTTCTCGAATGACAAAGTAGCTGAAACATTGGACTTCTTATTTAAGTCCGTGGCTTAGGACCAGACTGTATCTCTTCCTTCTTTCTCTATAATTGTAGGAAGATTCTTTGCTCTCCTATTTGTTCCATTTTCAATAAATCATTAATGGAAAGTAAATTTTCATCTGTTTGGAAAACTAGTAGAATAACTCCTATATTAAAGTCTGGCAACCCTTACTAGTCACTAACTACAGACCCGTATCTAACCTCCCTTTTATTGGGAAGATATTTGAACAATTGGATCTTAAAAGAATTGAAAGAATTCTATTACCTACACTATCTATTGACCAACATGGCTTTTTGCCCGGTCGCTCCACTATAACCAGCTCATTAGTTTTCTCTTCATTTGTTCGTGATGCTTTTAATGAATCAACCCAAGTTGACACTATTTTTACTGACTTTTCTAAGGCATTTGACTAGGTTGATCATTGCAACCTTAGTTACATTCTTGATAAATTAGGTATTGGAGAACCCCTCTTATCCTGGTTCTACACTTAACCCATTGATGGCAATTTGTCGATTTATTTTGAGTCATATCCAAAATGTTCAGAGTAACATCCGGGGTTCCCCAAGGTGAGCATTTATCCCCCTTATTATTTAACATTTTTATTAATACAGTTTTTCTGAATACTCTCCCTTGTCGTGTTTTGCTTTTTGCTGATGATGCTAAGCTCTTTCCTAGGATATTTCAACAAATGATTGCTATGTCCTTCTGGCATCATTAGATAGTTTTATAATCTGGTGTAAAACGAAGACAAATGTAAAGTCATGTCCTTCTATAGATCTAGAACATTTATCGATTACAATTTATTATTCTATAAACGGGAAACCTCTAAAGTGGGTTCAAGAGACCAAAGATCTTGGATCTATATACACACCGACTTTATCCTTTAGATCTTATATATATATATTATATTTCCTGTAAGGCTTTAAAGGTTTTAGGATTTATTCGAAGTCATTCCACTGAATTCAACTCAGCACCTCAGAATTAAATTAAAACTCTGTTTTCTTGAAAATAAACGAAAAAGAACTGACCAACTATTGTTGTTCAACTTGCTTCATGGTAGGTTGGATGCATCCAGACTCCTGGAGCTCATTAGTTTACATGTACCAAGTGTTCAGACCAGATCACATGAGCAATTCCTCCCCCCTCGTTTAATGTCTAACTTTTCGAAAATAATATTGATCTTTGGCCTTAATCAAACATGTTTTTTAGTCCGTCAATTTTAATTATTACCTAACCTTTGCATACCTTGCTGTTATAACCAATTATGTATATATTGTTATTTTTGTTTATACCTATGTAAAAATTTGTTTGGCATATATTTATAAAATACTAGCTGATTCCGTGCACTTCGTTGCCCATTTAAAATACCAACTCTATATGAATAATATGTTTTTTATAAAATATAACTGTTACCATTACAACAATTTTAAACCAATGGCAACCAATAATTATTATTATTATAGCTTTGAAACTCATTGCAACCATTTATAAACAAAAATTAAAACTCAAAATCTTTGTTTGAGCACCTCCCGGGGTTGGTCCTCTCCCTTTTTAAATTAGCATATCTTCTACTCAGTTGTCTAATCTATCTATATATATAAAAATATCTGATCCCGTGTACTTCATTGTCCATTAAAATTGCCAACTCTATATGAATAATATGTTTTACATATCACCATGGCAACCATTTATATACAAAACATTCCATCGAAAATTACAAAATAATATATAACTGGTTACCATCGAAATATGGACACACACGACACACCGACGGAAATCTCAAAATAATATATATATGGTTGCCATGGTAAAATGGAGACACACACACACATACATTCATTTTTATATATATAGATATAGAAGAAAATAAAATAACAAATTATTTCAGAACTAAAAAGTAAAACAATTTTTTTTTGTATTTGAAGAATATTTTAAATGATTCTGAAAAGTATTTGAGTATTACTAAAATACTTTACTATTTATAGTATTATAATGTATTTAAAAAATACAAAAAACACTAAATACTGACTTGGTTTTCAATTTTAAATAGACATCAGTGTTTTCCTTTTATTTATGGCAGTCCAAATGAAAAGTTTTAGAAAAAGAATATGTACAAATGGACACACTACAAACACTTCTTACAAGTTGGTCGTACCAACTGAAAGGTTTGATATAGAAGGTACCTAATGTTGTTATGGTTCATGTTCACAGTATTTAATTGAAAACAAACAATAGAGAGGACATAATATGGAACCATTAAGAATAACTACTGATGATTGCAGGATTAATTCCAAGTGAGCAAAACCATTGTAATTAGTGTGTCATTAATAAATTAATTTATAACCTACATATTAAAACTAGCTGTTTTGTCAATTTATGTATTTATTATTAAATTTGTGCAATGTATCTAATTTATACTTATGTAACCTATTAGGTGGTACATACTGATAAAATATCAATTTTTTAGGTATCATGATATAATACATAGGTCTAGTATGTTGTCAATCCCGTTACTAAGATGTGATGATATTCCTGTTATTAAACAGGAAAATATTGATAATCAAGTATTGAATGGAATTGTCAAAGAAGAAATTAATGAAGAAATAGACCATAAAAATGATAGTCGATCATTTCAAATAGGGTATGAATTAAATTTACATCATAGTATAATATTAAATTTGCTGATACAATTTTAATTTTTCATAATTTGTTTTAAACTAATGTTTAAGAGATAGTTTATAAAAATTAATAAATAAAAATGGTTGGCAAGCGGTCACTGCATTGGATGACATGTTAAATTTGAATTCAACAATATAAAATCATTGTATTTATTCGAAAATGATTTTGAGTATTGACAGTTTGTCAGCCTATTAGTTTATTTGTGACAACTAGAGGTTAGTGACCAGTGTTACTTATTAATTTTTATACATTAGGCTGCAGTTATTTTAAAAATATTGTTTCCGTGTGCGTGCGATAGAAACTTTTGTCCCGTGGGTCCAAGTCCGCCGGTCGTCGACAATACCTACCTGTGCGGTGAACGCACACACGCTCCCCTCTATCTTCCCCATGGTCATGGTCAATTGTTAACGTACCTTTGTTTGTAAATATATATTTCTATTTTGTCATTTAACTTCAAAATTCTAAGCAGGTTTTTTTTATAAAATGTTAATAAGGACCCTGGGCCAATCTCGTTTGAGACGACGAGGTGGGTTATCAGGAAGAGTAAGAGAAGATAGGTTTGAAATTAGAGGATTTGAGTGATTGAAAGTGTTTTTGTTTAGGTAGGGTATGTATGAAAAAGTCAAGGAAATCTGTTGTTCTGTTTGAATGAGTAAGCCAGTAGGTTTGCCCAGAAGGGGATAAATGCTTAAGATTGTCGCTGATAAGTGAGTGAGGCAGAGAGCGACTCCTGGTGTTGGTTTATCTGGAGCCCCAAATTTGATGTTTTGAGTGGAAATCTCCTCCTGATAAGAACTGTAAGTCAGCGGTAGCTGTTGCGTGTCAGTGTGTGGTTTCCGAGGTGCGATAGTGTTGGTATCGGTATGAACAGATAAGATGTCGCGGCGATCGATCGTTAACGATACGCTTTAATATATCGATTAGTCTAGTTTCGAACCATGCCACGGAAAGCACACTACTGGTGCGCATCGCGTCTTCGCTTAGGCTAGTATTAAATAAAGTTTTAATATACAGTCCACAATAAATAAATTACCGTTCTTGCTATAATCAAATGTTTATACTTGCTTACCACGTCCCAACATTTGGTCCTTCGAACCGGATTCATAAAATTATCGTTCGTCCACGTGGTTTAAAAGTAAGTAAAACGTAGTGGCGTAGTGCGTGCCTTTAACAGCTAAATAAATTTAGTTAAATAAATTAATATTACGCTCAGTGTAATCGTGCGTTTCATGATCATCGTTAATCTATCGTTCGTATTCGTAATCGTTATCCGTTGACTAGTAAATCGTTAATCGTTAATTAATAAAAACCGTTAGTTCGTGTCTCAACTCAAGTACGAGGCTTTAAAAATAAAAAAGATTATTTTCAAAAGGTCAGCCAACCAGTACACCATAGATTGTATCTCGAGAAGAAGTCCAATTTGCAGAGCTGGAGCCAAAAAAGTCGGGTAAGAGTTTAGCCTATTTCCTCCAGTTATTTAATATTTCTTTCCCTAAAAATAAAGAGCGAAATTCCTGAAAATTAGGCAAGCTAGCGTAGGTCACAGTACAATATATAGCATATTAATCGAAATCCACGCGCGCTTATCTGAGCTTATCTGGTATTTGCTGATTAGGTCCGTCGAGACAAACGGCACAAAACACATCACCGTCGCGGTCGTTAACATACTCAATATCACTATACCTAATTTTATATATTTTGTACGACGGTATCATAATATGGGGGATATTACTGTATTGACGGCACGACGCGGCCAAATCAAGGCCGTCTTGACGCGATTTCAAACTTACATTAGATCGGCCGAATGTAACATAACTCAAGTTGTACCACGGCGTAAAAAAGTGGAAGAGGCATGGTATAATTTTGAAAGTGTACAGTCGGAGATTGAGGTTTTAGATCATGCAAATCACACAAATCATTCAGAATACAGAGAAGACTTCGAAAATTTGTATTTTGAAATAATCGCACAAGCTGAGCAAATGACGAACACCAATAGACCGGAAATAAACACGAATGAACAAGGGGAGGCGTCCCCGCGAACGTCATCGCGTGTAGGTAGCAGCGGTCCCGCGTCATCGACAATTAAACTGGCCCCGCTAAACATACCAGTTTTTAACGAAAGTACGCGGACTGGACACCGTTTTACGATATGTTCATGGCGATTGTTCATACAAATGATAAAATAACGCCGATACAAAAATTTTTTCATTTACGTGCATCTTTAAGTGACGAACCTGCGAGTTGCATTAAAAATCTTGAAGCAACGGCAAACAACTACGAGTACGCTTGGAAAACGTTAATATCGAGATATAGAAACGAAAAATTATTAATTCAGTCACACGTTAAAGGCATATGTGAGTTAAGTGACGTAAAAGAAAATTCGTCAAGTAGTTTAAGACAATTTTCTGACGCATTACGGGGTCATATGTCCGCGTTAGAGGCGTTGAAACAACAGCCAAGTAACTGGGGCCCACTGTTGACGCATATTATTTGCACTAAGTTGGACGCGATCACTTTAAGTGAATGGGAGATGAAGTCGCCAAAAAATGAAATTTCTAAAGTGGAAGATTTAGTATTATTTTTAGATGCGCGTTCACAAGTTTTGGAAGCAATTGAGTCGTCAAAGAACATTTCTAAAATCGTTGATTTGGGCTATGAAAACAAAAATGAAAATCGAAAAAATAAGTTTGGCAAAAACAATAACATTACTACATCGTTAGTATCTACATCGGAGATAAAATGTTATGCATGTGACTTGTCACATACAATCTACAAATGCCCTTCATTTTTATCGTTAACAGTAGCCGAGCGTATAAAAAGGGTTAATGTACTAGGACTCTGCAAGGTATGTTTGCGCAAACACGAAGTTAAACGCTGTCTTTCGCAAAATAATTGTTATAAATGTCATAAAGCACATAATACGTTACTGCATTTAATTATGCCACAAAAATACAATGCAAAGAATTCGGATGAGGCTTCAAATAAACAAGCAGCAAATACATCGACAAGTGCTCATGCGTTCAGCGTCGATAACGAGAACGTACTATTATCAACGGCCGTCGTGCGAGCAATAGGGAAGTGCACAATATCAGTCTTATGTGGATCCAGTGGCGGATCCAGGGCTTAATTTTGGGGGGGGGGGCAAAAGTTCAAAATAATTTACAACATTTACACAATATCTCACAAATTTATATTTTATAGTTTACTGCAGTTTACAAAACAAAGTCTAAACGTCGCTGTTTTTTATTGGCAAAGCGTTCTATGACAGATTGTATTAATTCGTTTACATTTACTTCCCTATGCACGTGTAATAAACAAAGACCTGTTAGCCGCGTTTCACCCATCCCAGACCGCAACCAAGTTTTCATCCTGCGAAGAGTGGAAAAGCTTCTTTCAGCCGATGCTACTCCAACAGGCATTGTAGATAATATTTGTAAAAACGATTTGATGTTTGGAAAAACTTTAGCATTACAAGAAGAAAAGGCTTCTATTGCATTATCAGGACATTTTTCAATTCCTTCTTCAGCAATTATTTTCCATTTTTGGCACCAGATTTCTAATTCACCTAAAATAAAAATTATATTTAATATACTTTTAAAAAATTTATATCAATGGAAAACTAGGATATACAATTTATATTTAGGTACCTACCTAAAATAGTTTTGCCATGTAGTATATTTGGTTCAATCGAAGAAAATCTCTTTGATACATTAGATACTCTATCTTGATATTCTGAGGTACAGTACATTTTTTGTTGCAAAAAAGTTGTTGGTATAAATAAACTTAAATCATAAGCTTCCATACTTGGTAATGTAAAGCGTCTTTTAAGATCTTCAATTATTGAATCCAACAATGGAATAAACATGCTTATACAATAATATTCATCAATGCTCTGAGAATTATAATTTTCTCTGTGTGTTTGTTTTTTATTGATTCTTGGTATTTTTAAATCAATATCTAATCCAGATGCCAATTGTTGTACTTCTGAATACAATTTAGCAAACTCAGAAATACAATTAGTTCTATTACTCTGTAGTACAATTATAGTGCACTGAACTATTTCAGAAGCATTTTTTAAATCAATAGTTGATGACTGTAAAATTTTACTTAATGGCAAGGTACGCTCTAACACATAACTCAAACAAGTCAATGCAAAAATAAAATCTGTATCACATATTGATAGAACAAAACTTTTAGCTTTAGATGTAGTCATACTTGATTCCTTCCAAAGAGTAATTTCAGCAAGTACAATAACCAGCTGTGGAAGTATTTTTTTAAATTGTATTACACCATCATGAAGTTCAACCCATCTTGTCTGACAAAGTCCAATAAGTTTATGACCAATTGTATCAATTAGTAATTTATGTTTTTTAGAAGATGTGTTGAAAAAAGCAATAATAGCTTTTAAAGTACCAATTGCGTTTCTTATAGATGGTATAGTTGAAGCCTGAGCCAATGAATTGTTTAAAGCATGGTTGAAACAAGGACATCTAACAGCATTACAACATTTTTTTTGTATCTCCGATACTGCACCACAAGACTGACACCATTACTGCTGCACCATCTGTTCCGATACCAACACACTTATCTAAATCAAGCCCTAGTTTAGTTATTATATCCAACACAACATGCCCAAGTGCTTTACCACTTAGCTTAACTTCATAAGGATTTGATACATCTTATGGTCTAATTGATTTATAGGCATCAACAAATGTTATAAAATCTTCATGCACCTTATCATCCAGAACATATCTCAATATTAAGCTTAGCTGTTCAATATGGCTGATGTCTGTAGTCTCATCAAATATTATAGCAAACATACCAGCCTTCCTTACATTATGAATTATTTTAGATTGTATTTCTTCGCCAATGCAGTCGATTAAGTCGTTTTGAGTAGTTTTGCTTATAAATGTTGAACGAGATGAAGTTGTTTTTATATGCTTTTCTAGTGTTTTGTCACCTGCTCTTATTCTAAACATTAGAAGTTCTCTAAAATTTCCTTCATTTGATGGACGAGCATCATCGTCCAGAAATCCATCATCTCTGTGCCCTCTTAACGCTAAATTTTGTCGACCACAAAATATAATAGTTTCAATAATTGGAACTAACCGTTTTCTATTTTCACTAACCTGAATGGATCGTTGAGTATTTATTTGATTTATAATTACTTTTTGTGGATTATGATATGCAGCCAAAAAATTATTCCCAGACTCAACAGCAAATTTATGATATTTATTATTGCAGTGTCTTTTCAAATCACTATCCTTGCCAGTTAATTTTGAAAAGATTTTAAGTGGTTTTTTTACCAAAGTTTGAAGTGTTACATTGTTAGATGTATTGGAAGCAAACAAAACACAGTATTTACAAAACAACCCTTTCATGCAATCTGATAGTACTAACCAATGATTATTTTGTAAGTGGACAGGTAGAACGTTTCTTTTTATTTCTTTTCCTTGGCGTATGTGTATAGAGAATGGATATATGTATCCTGGTGGAGGAACCCAGTGTTTTTCAAGCAATGCACATTTTGTGAAGTCATCAATAGGAATTGAAGTATTAATAAATTTTATAATATCTAAGCTGTCATCAATTATTATACTATAACTTTCATCATTCTTCAGATTCTCCTACATAAATAAAAAAACATGTATCAACCAATTGGCAACTATAATAATTTGTGTATTATATCCAATTACATAGGTACAAAATGTAATTATAATATTATTATAAAATGTTAAATATTTTAATTACTAATTAGGTACCTATAAGACATAAGTATTATATAATTATTGAACCAACTGAATAACTTGGAATAACTTACTGAATGAGTTCCTGGGTCGGTTAATGTACTACTTGTACTTATAGGAAACACGTCATTTATTTTTTTTGGTATATGAACTAGACTTAGAGGATGAATCAAAACTCAACTCTCTTTTGTTTACATTTTCATTCTAAACAACAAAATACAATTGTAAAATACTTAAATACTATTACCTATGTAATGAAATAACTAAATAGTTAATATTAATTATAGTAGGTATCTATATTACATTATTACAATATTACTTATATTATTCAATATTCATTATTATTATAAGTATTAAAATAAATTTGTAATAGTGTAATACAATAATATTATAATATTAATATAATATTATAGCAATATAGCCTATTATAGGTACCTACTACCTGTCTACCTACATATTATAGGTAGGTACTATAAAAACTATCGGCTTACCTGCTGATCAGATTCAAGAGATTGTACTTGTTTAGAAAACCTAAATTTCTTTAATTTTTCTTTGAATGATACTGATTTTTTGTCCATTCTGAATTTTATTATTTTTTTAATTATTTTAATTAGCGCACAAGAAACGTCGACACGTCGAACTTGACTGTCGAAAACGTACGATAAGTAATAACACATTAGCCATTAGGACGTTGTCTATGTTATTACGTAATTGATTTTACGTCTGTGTCGACTGTCAATAATCACCAGAACTATGATAAGGAAACCTAATAACTTATGTGCTATTATTAGACTGGTGAGAAATTATCAGGATTGTAATTTTTCCATGTTTACAATAAAACTCTCGTATGGAAATTGATATGATATGATATGATATGATTATATGATTATTGAATACTGTACCTAACTCTACTAGAGTCTAGAAGTATTAATATCTACGATATAAAAGATAGGGCAACTACAGGGCGTTTGGGGGGGGGGGCAAATGCCCCCTTTGCCCCCCCCCCCTGGATCCGTCACTGTGTGGATCCCTATTGGATTCGGGATCACAAAGTAATTTTATAACTGAAGAAATTGTTCAAGCCTTGAAATTAAAAAAAATTAAATCGAATCATCAAATAAACGGTATAGGTGCTGTTACGCAACACGCGCACTCATACGTACACGCGCGTTTCGAGTCCCGTTTCAATAATTACAATTTTTCGTTAAAAATGCTAGTGGTTCCAAAAATTACAGGCGACTTACCGGCAAAAAATATTACCGATCTATGTGGTATGCCGGAAAATATCAAGCTAGCCGATCCGTTATTCCGCGTTCCGCAAAAAATAGATATTTTAATTGGTGCCACGCACTTTTATGATTTATTATGCGAGCGACAAATAAAACTAAATCGTAACGGCCCGGTGTTTCAAGAAACCAAGTTGGGTTGGGTTGTATCGGGGCCGGTGTCGAGCTTAGAACGTGAAACTGAAATGACAAATAGTACCGTTCATCATACTACATCGACACACACGGAATCAATTTTGGAAAATACATTACCTTGTTTCTGGCGTATGGAAGAAATTATAATTGATGCCCCATTAACAGCAGAAGAAAAAATATGCAAAAAATATTTTGACAATACTGTGTCGCGTGGTAAAGACGGACGTTTCATTGTGCACCTGCCATTTCGTAATAACATATTAAAGGTAGGAAATTCATACGATATCGCCAAACGACGTTTTTTATCTCTCGAGCGGCGACTCGAAAATAATACAGAGCTAAAAAATGAATATATTAAATTTATGAATGAGTACAAGGAATTAGGACACATGGAACAAGTATTCGACGATGATTACACCAATAACGTCAATACATGTTACTTGCCACATCACGCGGTTATGAAAGAGTCTAGCACGTCGACGCGGTTGCGAGTAGTCTTCGACGCGTCATGTAAGTCCGACAATGGCGTGAGTTTAAATGACATGTTATTAAAAGGACCAGTTCTCCAAGATGAGTTACTATTCATTCTTACAAGATTTCGCACGCATAACTACGTGTTCTCAGCCGATATAGTAAAAATGTACCGACAGTTTTGGGTAGCCGGCAAACATCGAAGTTTTCAGCGAATACTATGGCGGGAGGACCCAAGCGAACCGATTAAAATATTCCAATTAAACACTATTACTTACGGTACAGTGCTCGCATCGTTTTTAGCTACCGGTTGCCTGAATAAACTAGCGGAAACGGTACGTAACACGCAACCTGAAGTTTACGCCGCGATAACACACGATTTTTATATGGACGACCTCTTAGGTGGTGCTGACACTTTAGAAGCAGCGATACAACTACGTGACGGACTCATTGAAGTTTTGGGATCGGCGGGGTTGGAATTACGAAAATGGACGTCAAATAAAATTAAGTTAATTTCTGACTTGTCGACAGATGTTAATGATGGTAAAAATATCGCCACACACGAAGCTATTAATAATTCGATAGTAAAAATACTTGGATTATATTGGAACTCCAATGCGGACACGTTACAATTCAAAGTACACGAAGAACACCTCAAAGACAGTAAACAAATTACGATACGCGAAATTCTGTCTAAGATAGCGTGTTTGTTCGACCCACTTGGATTGATCGGACCAGCTATTGTTCGTGCTAAATTAATTTTGCAACTGCTATGGCTGTTGAAAGTGCAATGGGACGAACCACTTCCAAATAGTATTCAGGACGAATGGAAAGAGTATAGAACTTCGTTAATGTCATTAAATGAATTAGTTGTACCACGAAAAATTAAGGGTGACGGTAACATAATTAATATTCAAATTCATGGTTTCGCTGATGCAAGCATTGAAGCTTATGGGTGTTGCTTATTTTTACGTAGCACAAATTCAGATGGCGTACACACGTCCAAGCTGATATGCGCAAAATCAAAGGCCGCACCACTCAAGGTCGTATCGCTACCGCGATTAGAGCTATACGCCGCGGTACTACTGGCGATACTAGCAAGTAGAGTTATTCCAAAAATACAACTAGACGTCAGCAAAAAATATTTTTGGTCTGACTCGAATATAGTGTTAGCATGGATAGCTTCTCAGTCAACAAAATGGCGTACATTCGTTGCCCATCGCGTGGGAGAGATACAAGAAAAAACGTCGGTAGCTGATTGGAATCATGTTGACACGAAAGACAATCCAGCTGACATTATTTCTCGAGGTTGCTGTCCGTCCAAATTAACCAATACACCGTTGTGGTGGTATGGTCCTGATTGGTTGGTAAACGATGAAAAAAACTGGCCTAAATCGAATAAAAACGAAAATATTCTAAATTTAGAAATACCTGAAGCTCGGTCAGTGACCTTAGCTACGTTCGACGCAAGACCGCAATATCCGTCACTGATAAACCGATACTCGTCTTTAAATAGATTATTGCGCGTCGTAGCGTATTGTTTACGTTTTTGTTATAACCTGGCTCATAAAAATTCAAAACTCGACGATGTGCTAAGTATCGAAGAAATTAACATTGCACGGATATCTATAATAAAATGTATTCAAAGGGAAGCTTTTGAGCGTGAAATTCGAGATTTGATTAATTTAAATAAGGTAGCCGTATCGAGTAAATTATTCCGACTATGTCCGTTTTTAGACGAAAATAATATTGTACGTGTAGGAGGACGATTGAAAAATGCCACTACGTTAGACGTCGATCAGCGCCATCCAATCGCATTGCCGGCGGATTGTCACTTTACACGGTTATTATTTGAGTATGAGCATGAGCGATGCATGCATGGAGGTCCACAGGCGACACTATGCTCGATACGCACACGATATTGGCCGACAAACGGTCGAAATATAGCCAGAAGTGTAGTGCATGAATGTGTTACGTGTTTCCGTTATAAACCAATAGTCGTGCAGCCGATTTTGGGCAATCTACCCGCGGAACGAGTAGAACCGACGCGCGCTTTTTCAAGTTGCGGTATTGATTTTGCCGGCCCTTTTATGATCAAGACAAGTGTGCGGCGTAATGCCCCTTTAGTAAAAGCGTATGTATGTATTTTTGTTTGTTTTTCAACAAAAGCAGTACACATGGAATTAGTCGGAGATCTGAGCACACCAGCATTTATTAACGCATTAAATCGTTTTTTTGACCGACGAGGGAGAAGTATTACTATTTATACCGACAACGCGACTAACTTTGTTGGAGCAAATCGCAAAATGAAAGAATGGAGCGATCTATTTCATTCGGAGCAAAATAAAAAAAAGGTACATAACGCGTTAACAGACCTCGGCGTTCAATGGCGTTTTATTCCCTCGCGATCACCGCACTTCGGTGGGTTATGGGAAGCCGCGGTCAAGTCCATGAAGCAGTTATTACAGAAGACTGTAGGTAACGCTCACTTGCGTTTTGAAGAGCTTAGTACTGTGCTTACGCGCGCCGAAGCTTCCCTAAATTCCCGACCTATTACTCCTATGTCATCCGACCCAAACGACACGTCCTTTTTGACCCCAGGTCATTTCCTTATAGGCGACTCACTTTTATCGATACCGGAACCCGACTTGTCAAATATACCGACAAGCCATTTGTCGCGGTGGCGTCGCGTGACTCAATATTCACGAACTATCTGGCAGAAATGAAGTCGTGAGTATTTGAATCAGCTACAAGAGAGAAAGAGGTGGGCTGGTGCCAAGGGACCTAAACTGGAAGTGGGTACCGTGGTATTAATGCGAGAAGATAACCTCCCTCCATTAAGATGGCGTTTAGCGCGAGTTACAAAGGTTATTGCTGGTGATGATTGCGAGGTGCGGGTCGCTGAAGTCCAAACTACGACGGGACAGTTCACACGGGCAGTTCGACAATTGTGTCCATTGCCGTTTAAAGAAAACGGCACTGAGTAGATCATTATATAAATTTGTTTGTCTACTTTAGTTCATTTTTTTTTGTTTGTTAGAGTCAGCATATAATTGTATTATTATTAATGATTATTACGCAATTTATTTATTTGTTTTTTTTTTGTAATTGTAACATTTATTTATTATTTTTGTCTATCATTTGAAATCAATGTTTCAAGGCGGGCGGCATGTTGCGTGTCAGTGTGTGGTTTCCGAGGTGCGATAGTGTTGGTATCGGTATGAACAGATAAGATGTCGCGGCGATCGATCGTTAACGATACGCTTTAATATATCGATTAGTCTAGTTTCGAACCATGCCACGGAAAGCACACTACTGGTGCGCATCGCGTCTTCGCTTAGGCTAGTATTAAATAAAGTTTTAATATACAGTCCACTATAAATAAATTACCGTTCTTACTATAATCAAATGTTTATACTTGCTTACCACGTCCCAACAGTAGCTATTTCATTGGTTAAGAGAGAAATAAGAGGACTTATTTAGTTTTTTAATTCATCAATGAAGGATGAGAGATTTGATGGATGTGTGTCGGATTCTATTGGGTAGTGGTTGGCAGATTGATTTTTTGGATTTGCAGAAGTTGCTTGAGTATTAGACTTGGGGGTGAAGTTGACTTTGAAGTAGGGTTTAAAATTGTTAGACTTACAATTTCATGACGGAGGTCTGAATTATTTTGTCGTTGAGAGATTTTTCTTAATTGAAGTGAAGCTTGGAATTTCTTGTGAATAGGGCAACCTCTGTAGTTGGCAGGATGATCGCCCGCGCAGAGGGCACACTTGGCTGGCATGCTCGAGAGTTTAATACAGACGAAGGATAGATGGTTTTCACCACAGCGGCCGCATTTGGGATTTTTATTGCGGTAGAATTTTGTGTGAACAAATCCTTGGCACCGAAGACATTGAATTATTATATTATTCACCCGAGGCTCCTCGATTTTGATTTTTTTGTAGTATACGTATTTTAGATTAAAAATCTTTGTTATTGAGAGCGGGTACCAGGTCGATAAAAAAAAATAAAGGGAGTGGAGATTTAGTGCCGTGTTGGATAACATTTGACATCTTTCTCGGAGTATGGCCATGTGACAGTAGTTATTTGCAAGTTCTTCAATTTTAGTATTATGGTGAAGATTGCGGATAACCACGCGATATGCTCTATCCTCTTTTGATTGGTAGTTGTGAGAGTCGGAGTTGTTGGATGTTAGATGTTTAATAACAGAACGATACGAGTCATAAGATTGTGTTGACAGTTTTATGCCGTTGATTGTGCATTTACAGGAGAATTATTAAACCTTAATCACTTCTTTGATGGTCTTACAGAAGTAGTTGAAGTCGGTGACTGAACGAATAAATATTTTTGGAGGAGTTATATTTGTTGTGATGTTGGGGAGGGAGGTTGGTTCGTTTAGTGTAGAATCAAGGTCCATGTCGTCTGTGTCGTTGACCCGATTTTCGAAATCGTCGATTTGATTTATAAGTGGTGAAAAACGATTGTTTGAAGCATAGCAAAAAGCATTGTTTGAAACATATTTTCTTCGTTTTTGATGGTGATTGACTGAATTAGGTGATTGATATGGTAATAGAATAAGTTTGTTTGCTGTTTTGATGAGTCCGTTATTTTGAGTTTGGTGTGTTGGCCGGGATTGAGAGTGATTTGACACACTCTTTATACGTGTTTTCGGAATAATTAGGGACGGTTTTAGAACTGTTTTTCCGCAAGTTATTGCGATAACGTTAATGACGGTCGGCCGTCAGCTAGCCGCCGCGGGTCGAAATGATGTCACTGACAAGTTATAATAGATTATTACCTAGGTAATTATTGTATGAACTGGATGCGGGAAGGCGAAATTTCTTTACGAGATGAGTTGTTTGGCTGAGTGGAACCTTGATGTTTTTTTGGAAAAGATTTCTTTTCGTACGAAAATAAAATAATGACTAACGGCCATCACTGTTTTATTATCAACGGTCGTGACCAAGCTAATAAAATATTTTTATGTACATTTTAGGTTTATAAAAAATGCTGGCATAAGTATTTGGTAAAAGTTTTAAGTATATCTACGATTAAGGAGGCTCCATCAGACAAATCTGGAAGAACTTTATTTGACAGATTTTCATTTTGAAAACGGATTATGATTGATTAACTTTACTAGGTTTGTTGAGAGGCAAATATTTTATGTTCCAATTATTGTTAGTGTCTTATTGAATAATATGAAAACAAAAATATCATAATTTTATTCATATATCACAGCTCAAAAAACAGATATTCAAAGTCGCCTCGATCGAACCCTAGTAAACTTAGTAATAAATGAAAATCAGTCAAACCAAAATCCTTCAGTTTTGTCTGGATTTATGGTCTGAATTAATAAGTTCGTCATTATCTGCTTTTACGTAAATTAACTTACGAGTATAAATAACTACCGACTAAGCGGGTAATATTATGATGCGGACTTACAGTTATAATTTATAATTCAGGAACATTTCTAGGAAATATTTACAGAAGACGATTACAGATATAACTCACCTATACTAATTCACTTTGCGTACAGTTACAGGTTACTTTAGTTTTATCATGTTAAATTTCCTATATTAATTTCTTTAAAACATGGGGGGAGTAATATTTTAAATCTCTTATTGATAAATCTGTTTAACTACTTGTTCCTGTTGACACTTTCCATCCTGCCCTTAGCATTTCGTTACCGATTATTATGACTTAAAATCAATGTAAATATGAACATACCTACTATAACTTCCGTAAATCTTTTCTAACTTGTATTCGATAATTTATGTCATCTTTTGACTGGTCTTCTAAAAAGGCTCATGCCCGATTCAAATCTTATCTAAATGCTACTAGTGAAAAAAATTCTCTTTTCACATTTGAATGATAAAAGTGTAACTGCTCATATGTTGAACGGTCTAATAACCGTCATTCATTACTAACCCCCAGGGTTTCTGGAAATTCGTAAATAATAAAAATCTAATAACATTCCTGAGGAATTATCCTTTAACAATTTGGTATCAACCAATGGACAAGAAGAATGGCCTCTGGGGATTTCCTCTATCAACTACAATATTATATTATTTATCCGCAATGGACCCTGTTTAGGCGTTCCTCGCATAATGGATTTTTTTCCTTATAGGACTTGAATTAAATATAAACAAATATAGTAGGATGTTTTTCACTAGAAGACACTCTAAAATTGTTTTCTCTTATAATATAAATGGTACCATACTGACGCATCTAATGTTTTGTTCCTGATGTCTGCATCAAACTAATAAGTTTTCTAGATTGAAGACCTCATATAGTGGTTGCAAGGTTTTTTTAACCAAAGGATTTATTATGTGAACTGCTAATTCCTTCACTAACGGTCAATCCCTTAAGGTACTCTACTGCGCTTCGGTGCGGAGTATACTTGAATATGGCAGTGTAATCTGGGATCCCAATACGATCGCAGAGAAGGTTTCTTAGGTTCGCTAGTTCCTTCACCAAAATCCCACATCCCCAACATGATTATACACCTGTAGCTTCAAGACTCAGTTTAGATTCCTTGGCTGATCACTGACATTCAATAAATCTCCAGTTCCTAAATAATATTCTATCTTTTAAAACTAGTTGACCTACCCTCCTATCTCAGGTTAGTTTTAAGGTACCTCAACGATCTGTCAGGCATTCTGTCTCTTTTTCTATAAAACTATCTACCACAAATTATATGTTAAATGAACTTATTAGGCGTTGTTGTGTACGTCTTGACGAGAAATTAATAAGTACGCTCAGAGAAATACTATATCTTTTTATTTAAACTACGTCAAACAAATTAAGTATACATGAGTTCGGAGATTCAGCTGGACTACGACTGATTTCCCCTCTGGACGAGCCGGTTGGGCAGGCCCGTTGTGGCTCACAACCGTCCACGCAGTGGAACGCCATATAATGTGACCGGTGTCGTTACCAATGCGGTCAGGGCATTTGCGGTCGGCACCTTTTTCGTGCCACTTTCCGTCTATTTATTTCTATCTACCTAACAATAAAATGTGGATGCTATAAATAATATATATTATATACTTATTTTTTGTTAAAAGGTATATATTTATTTTTATTTAAACTTCCTTTCACACCTTTCCAAACTTAAGAATTTGAGTATTTTTTTACAGCAAGTTTAAAAGCTTGTTATTATTATAAATAATTCATATTATAATTATATAATTAATATATTTTGTCAATCATATTTTTTTAAAACCTTATTATAATTATTCATCGTATACAATTCATTGTTGTTTTTACAGATGAGTTTACTAGAGTTTCAGTCACTAAATCTAATCCCTGTTCTATTATTGGTGTAAACTCTTCTCGAAAAATTTGAGCAGAAAAAGGTGCAAAAGTCCCGGAACCATATGTGGTACCCATACTACTCTATAAAATGGGTTTAGAACAGCGTATAATGTTCCTCCTTCTCGTTTTTCAATTGTTAATTAATATTGTTGTATATATTATATCCTAGTATATTGTTAATTTAGTATTGTTAATGTATATTATATTTACTCACTATTCTAAAAGGGTTCAGCCCGTAAATTTTATTAAATAAATAAATAAATACATTCATCGCTCCGCTTAGAAACTAAAATAAATGTTTTAAATATTATAAATTATATTTGAATTTGAATATGTTATATATTATATTTTAAAATACGTATATTTGTATATTAATATAATTTAAACATATAAATGATTGACCATAATTGGCATAATTTTACCTACGTTTGATAAATATTTTGAAAACATAATAACAAATTATTTTTAAGGTATACCTTCATTCATAATTAAAATACCCATACTATGTAATGAATTTTATTTTATTTTATTTGAAGAAGGTTAACATTTTTGAAATACTTTATTTTATTTTTTAGAACTATAACTGAATTGAATGTTGACACAATCGATCCCGAAATAAAAACTGAAGTAAATTATATTGAAGGTTTTGAATTTAAAGGAGCAGTTTTAAGCGAAAGCAATTCTGCAGAAAACATAACTGGTATGAATTTAGACTTGATATCTAACTGTCTAAATAAAAATCCATTGGATAACAACTGTGATAAAATGTCCACAGCATCCAAATTAACAAAGTATACAAGGACATACACCGTTGAAAAGCAGTATAAATGTGATTTTTGTGATAAAGCGTTTTCTAAAAAATCAAGTTTAATTAATCATACAACTAAACATACAGGTGATAAGCCGTTTAAATGTGATGATTGTGGTAAAGTGTATTCTCGGAAATCAGTTTTAATAACGCATATAAGGACACATACCGGTGAAAAGCCGTTTAAATGTCATAACTGTGATCAAGCGTTCTCCTGGAAATCAACTTTAATAAGGCATACAAGGACACATACAGGTGATAAGCCGTTTAAATGTCATAACTGTGATCAAGCGTTTTCTCTGAAATCAATTTTAATTAATCATACAAGGACACATACGGGTGATAAGCCGTTTAAATGTCATAACTGTGATCAATTGTTTTCTCGGAAATCAATTTTAATTGATCATAGAAGGACACATACCGGTGAAAAGCCGTTTAAATGTCAAAACTGTGATCAAGCGTTCTCCTGGAAATCAAGTTTAATTAATCATACAACTAAACATACGGGTGATAAGCCGTTTAAATGTGATGGCTGTGATCAGTCGTTTTCTCAGAAATCAAATTTAATAAGCCATCAAAGGACACATACCGGTGAAAAGCCGTTTAAATGTCATAACTGTGATCAATCGTTTTCTCAGAAATCAACTTTAATTAATCATACAAGGACACATACCGGCGAAAAACCTTATAAATGTGATGACTGTGATCAATCGTTTTCTCTGAAATCAACTTTAATAAGGCATACAAGGACACATACGGGTGATAAGCCGTTTAAATGTCATAACTGTGATCAATTGTTTTCTCAGAAATCAAGTTTAATTGATCATAGAAGGACACATACCGGTGAAAAGCCGTTTAAATGTCATAACTGTGATCAGTCGTTTTCTCAGAAATCAAATTTAATAAGCCATCAAAGGACACATACCGGTGAAAAGCCGTTTAAATGTCATAACTGTGATCGAGGGTTTTCTCGGAAATCAACTTTAATAAGGCATCAAAGGACACATACCGGTGATAAGCCGTTTAAATGTGATGACTGTGATCAATCGTTTTCTCAGAAATCTATTTTAATAAGCCATCAAAGGACACATACAGGTGATAAGCCGTTTAAATGTGATGGCTGTGATCAGTCGTTTTCTCAGAAATCAAATTTAATAAGCCATCAAAGGACACATACCGGTGAAAAGCCGTTTAAATGTCATAACTGTGATCAATCGTTTTCTCAGAAATCAACTTTAATTAATCATACAAGGACACATACCGGCGAAAAACCTTATAAATGTGATGACTGTGATCAATCGTTTTCTCTGAAATCAACTTTAATAAGGCATACAAGGACACATACGGGTGATAAGCCGTTTAAATGTCATAACTGTGATCAGTCGTTTTCTCAGAAATCAAATTTAATAAGCCATCAAAGGACACATACCGGTGAAAAGCCGTTTAAATGTCATAACTGTGATCAATTGTTTTCTCAGAAATCAATTTTAATTGATCATAGAAGGACACATACCGGTGAAAAGCCGTTTAAATGTCATAACTGTGATCAGTCGTTTTCTCAGAAATCAAATTTAATAAGCCATCAAAGGACACATACCGGTGAAAAGCCGTTTAAATGTCATAACTGTGATCGAGGGTTTTCTCGGAAATCAACTTTAATAAGGCATCAAAGGACACATACCGGTGATAAGCCGTTTAAATGTGATGACTGTGATCAATCGTTTTCTCAGAAATCTATTTTAATAAGCCATCAAAGGACACATACCGGTGAAAAGCCGTTTAAATGTCATAACTGTGATCAAGCGTTCTCCTGGAAATCAAGTTTAATAAATCATACAACTAAACATACAGGTGAAAAGCCGTTTAAATGTCATAACTGTGATCGAGGGTTTTCTCGGAAATCAACTTTAATAAGGCATACAAGGACACATACGGGTGATAAGCCGTTTAAATGTGATGACTGTGATCAATCGTTTTCTCAGAAATCTATTTTAATAAGCCATCAAAGGACACATACCGGTGAAAAGCCGTTTAAATGTCATAACTGTGATCAAGCGTTCTCCTGGAAATCAAGTTTAATAAATCATACAACTAAACATACAGGTGAAAAGCCGTTTAAATGTCATAACTGTGATCAAGCGTTCTCCTGGAAATCAAGTTTAATTTATCATACAACTAAACATACATGTGATAAGCCGTTTAAATGTGATGGCTGTGATCAGTCGTTTTCTCAGAAATCAAATTTAATAAGCCATCAAAGGACACATACCGGTGAAAAGCCGTTTAAATGTCATAACTGTGATCAAGCGTTCTCCTGGAAATCAAGTTTAATTTATCATACAACTAAACATACAGGTGATAAGCCGTTTAAATGTGATGGCTGTGATCAGTCGTTTTCTCAGAAATCAAATTTAATAAGCCATCAAAGGACACATACCGGTGAAAAGCCGTTTAAATGTCATAACTGTGATCAATCGTTTTCTCAGAAATCAACTTTAATTAATCATACAAGGACACATACCGGCCAAAAACCTTATAAATGTGATGACTGTGATCAATCGTTTTCTCAAAAATCAATTTTAATTGATCATAGAAGGACACATACCGGTGAAAAGCCGTTTAAATGTCATAACTGTGATCGAGTGTTTTCTCGGAAATCAACTTTAATAAGGCATACAAGGACACATACGGGTGATAAGCCGTTTAAATGTCATAACTGTGATCAATTGTTTTCTCAGAAATCAAATTTAATAAGGCATAAAAAGACATACCAGTGAAAAGCCGATTAAATGTCATAACTGTGATCAAGTGTTTTCTCGGAAAACAATTTTGACATGTCACACAATGACACATACCAGATAAATACCATATAAATGTGTTATCTGCTACCAATGGTTTCTTCTTCGATCATATTTAAAAAGCCATGCATGGATACATGCCGAGGAAACCCGTATAAAAAGGTACTACAGAATCAAATTAAAAAAAAACTTAACAATGATACCGTAACTGGTAACTGATATCATATTATTCAAGACATCAAACTATTTAAACTCATGTGGGTTCCATCGCAGACTTTATCAAGATAGTAGGGCTCACAGCAAACATCTGGATCAATGGCCCTTCAATATAATGATTATTTAAATCTTAAAAGAAAAATTGAAAATTTAATGTAATTAAATTACGGAAACGATTGTTAGCTAATAAACTTTGAATTTGACGCCTTGAATACATTATTTAAAAAAATTCATAAAATACATTTTACATATTTCATATTCATATTTGTATTGTTTTCCTTCAATTTAGTCTTTATTAAAGTAATATTATTTTGGTTATTTATATGTTGATCTTTATTGTGCTTGGTATTATAGTGGTAAGTATCTCCGCCTGTCACGTGGGAGACCGTCCATACAGCATATAGAAATATTTCCTAACTTATTTTAAAAATATTTCCAGAAAAATAATTATAGTTGTTAAAATATTTTAAAAAGTTGCGTAAATAATTAGGATATATTTTTGTTATATTCTTTTTCCAAAAATGTTGTACTTATATATGAAAATATTCAGTATATAACCACTTTAAGACTTTCACAAAATATTATCATTTCCCAAATGTTGTGTGGGCGGGGTTCCATTCACCGCCGGGGAGCCAATTTTTAAATGGGCTGTCCGCGAGGGTCCAGTTGCGATTGTTGAGTGGTGGTGAAGGAAACACACAAAATGATTTATTTAAAGGAGCTTTATTGGTTGGAAACATTCAGCGCTTAACATTCGATCGCCGACACATGAGGTGAATGAACAGAGATATTTGAAACGTACGTAACGTGACTCGTGTATGATGGTCATTGGTGACACTGTTCGAAAAGGACATAATTTTTTGTGACGACGGTTACGATGCGAGACCGAAGCCTCCGGTACTCGTTTTGCGTGACTTGCTTTCCCGTCCTGCAATCTTCTTTGCGAAGAGGTGGGTGAGTCAATGGTTTCGCGCGGTCGTGTCCATGGTGGTGGTTAAGAAAAGTGTAGACCGGTCGCTGTTGTACCTGTACTTTGTACTGGTTTCTGCGGCGTACCGTGTTATCTAAATAATTAAACATGATTAAAAATATTTTAATAAATAATTTTCTTATTTATAAAACTTGTGTAATAAATTAATTATAGAAGATAGTATAAAAACTTAAAAAAGACAAGACCTCAGGGCAGGTTTCCCCTTTTCCAATCTTTGGTCTTTTGCCTCAATTTTTTATCCAGTGACCTCGATATTCATTGAAAAATATAAAAAATTAATTTGTTTATTATTTAAGTTTAATTACTGGAATATTGTTTCTTTCTTAAATACTTTTTAAACATTAAAAGAAACATTTTATAGGTCCGTGAATACGGAAAACCGCATAACTCGAAGGGAAACATAGCACTAATTTTGAAAACGGTACCATCGAATAGCACTAATTCAGCACTAAAATTTGGTGCTATATCGGATTTTGGTGCTGGTGTTGAACCCGCTACGTGAAGTAAGCCCCCCTGTAACTTTTTACTGGGTATAGCACTAATTTTTAAAACGCAACGGTTGTATAGTACTAATTGAGCACTAAATAGTGGTGGTATAGCGGAAATTAGTGCTCACATTTTTCCGCTAACTTCACGGACCTACATTTTATGAGTTTTCAACGTTTTCAGACGCATATAAAAAATAATTTTGATTGTAGGTACGCTCTATGTTTTCATACTTAAATACAAATGTCATGTGAAAATGAAAATATGATATTATCCAAATATTTCTACAAGCAACTAGGATCAACTATAATAATAGATGCAGTATTCGCAAGATACATTGAAGGCATTTAATCTACAATATATCTGTTTTGGCCGGGTAACGGAACAATATTATACAGCCGACCGAATGATGCACACACACACACACATACACACCCAAAACGGATACATATTATACAACCGAACGATTGATGCACACATATACACCCACATATATGCACCCACCCCTACCATTTCACAAAGGTGGGCATTAACCCTTTAAAAAGTTAAAGTTAAGTTGAAAAGTTAATTTATTTTAACTTCTTTACTTAACTAGTTAATTATTTTTGTTTTTAACTTATTAACTTATTCAGTTAAAATTTTTAATGTTCTTAACTTTTTATTGTTAATTATCATTGTTGTTAATTTTCTTTTCGAATCATACGTAATTATGTGTAAATTACGTAATTACGTATAATTGTCGAATTATGTACTATAATAATCTATATTTTTACACAGTGTTAAACATCTTGGTAAATGTTTGTGTATGATAAAATGTATATGATATGTGTATAATATTTTTTTTTGTTAATTTTTAACTTAATTGAAAGCAGTTTAAATGAATTAACTTAACTTCCCAACCTTTGCCATTTCATTGTAATATTTATATTGTTTTATGTTCTATTGAATATTTTTAAGAGTTATATAATATGTAGATTACGTGTATCGACACGAACTATCACTAGTCCACCGCCAGATCGCCGGTCGCGGATTATAACACGGCCGCCCAATATTATTCAGTTCTGTTCGCACAACCAAAGGCTCATGACCGTCACGCGTCGAAATTATTATTATTATACGTGCGCAATCGCCGTTTCGCTTTTTAAATTGTTGTTTTTTGTGGGGTCGAATCAGTGGCGGTTTTCCCGAGGAGGCAAGGGAGGCAAGGTCAGGCCCAGGGGCACTTTTGTTCTGGAGTTTGCGAGGAGTGTTCCAGATTTCGCCTGGAGAGAAGAAGATGTTTTTGTCATAAATCGAGTTTGAGTGCTGTTCCAGGGTGTCTTGTACTACTTCGTCTACCCAAGAAGTACTAGCCAGTGGAGAAAATTGTTTTTCCATGCTTGAAGCAAAGATGTTGGCTTTGTCAAGTGGATCATAATGAAGGAAACCATGATCGTCATTGAGCAGATGGGAAGTTGGATATTTCCTGAGAAGTCGTCTATTGAGTTTAAAAAGTCGGGACCACACTTGGGGACCGACATCCATTGAGGGCAGGAAATTGGACCACTCATCATCGCGATTTGATTGTAGGAGATCGCTGACTAAACGATTTTGTCGTTTAAGTAGCGTTTTTTTGTCCGGGTTCCTGGTCATCTACCAGAATGGATCTTAGCCTGCGTTTTTTGGTTATTTGGAATTGGATCGATGCTGGAAGGTCAGTTTTTCTGTCTGGTGGGTTGTGGATTGTGGTCCACATCAATTGTGGTTTACGTTGTCATAGATGAAATTAAAGAGATGCTGAATAGCTGATTCAACCTGTTCCTCTGTGAAAATTGCAGGGAGTGAAAATGGCTAAGACTACCTGCCTTTATTATGGCAATGTCAAGAACATCTGGGTTGTGATTTGGGTTTGTTGGATAACGAGTTGGAGAGGTAGGAGCTGTAACTGTTGTGTCTAGTCTCGAGTCTAGATAATTAAATAATGTTCTACCTGCAGAATTTGTGGACTTACTGTTCCACGCTTGATGTTTTGCATTAAGATCGCCTGCTATTATAACGTTTTGACCTGAGTCTAGAATGATGTCCGCGCAGGAATACGATTGAGTACGGTCATTATTGGCGGAACCTTTTTTAGACCCTTTTGACTATTACGAATGAGAACGCCCAGTTTTAATTGCCAAACTTTGCCATATGAAAATCGGCTATGGCTAGCTTAAATAAATATATACGACTCTTAGCACTGCTCACACACTGTCTATGTGACATTATCTGTTATAGAAGTTTTAGGTGAGCACTTTCATTCTACTATAGTCCCTTCAATAATTGAACATCAAGTGTTAAGGGAAAATTGTAAAAGGAAAGAAGTGGAATCAATTTCGACTAGACCAGTCAAAATTATTCTTAAACATTTCAAGAATAATACAGTAATATAGTAACTACTGTTTAAGGATTGTAAAGGATTAATAAAATATTTAACGCATCTGGGAAATCTAATATGTAGGGGAATTAAATTGTAGATTATTTTTAAATTTTTGTATTATCGGTAGGTATACATATAATATGTATATTTACATGACATTTTTTAAATTTATAATTTTTTATTATTTTATTCAATGTTTTATTTCATTTTAATTTTGACTTGAATATAGTTCGGCAACGTTGCACTTAATTTCGTTCTTATGCCGGGTCCACACAGAGACGACACAGAAACAAAACAAAAACCAAACTCAAACCCTTCTTTTTGAAGTTTGAAAAAAATAAAACACAAACAAAACATGTGTCCATACTGAGTTGAGTAAGAATTAAACAAAACATGAACAAAATTCAAACATTTGTTCGTGTTTTGTTTTTGTTTTCAACTATCCACACAGAAATATAAACTCGTCGTTTTATTTCGTTCATCCGTGGTCATTCAGTTTCAGTCTGTCTTCAGAATTCTAGCTTTTTAAACTCTTCGTACAAGTTTTTTTAAATTTTTTTACTGTGAGTGAAAATGTGGAAATTAAAAAGAGATATTGAAGACGATGAAGATTTACTTATGTTGGGTGCTGGGTATATTTACCTACAGTTACAAAGTAAAAAAATAAATAATAAGATTAAAAGACGTTTTTGGGTAAGACCAACTTTACAAAAAAGAAATTTGTTTGGTGTCGATGAACTTCTAAAGAATTTACAAGATGATGATATTGGTTTGAACGGAGAATTGCGATCTAGCTTTAAAAACTTTTTGAGGATGTCAACTGAAGATTTCGAAAACTTAATATGTCTCATTGGTCCAGCAATCCACAAACAAAATACTAATTGGAGAACTGCTATTAGTGTGACTGAACGTTTAGCTTTGACTTTAAGGTTCTTGGCAACGGGAGACTCTTACCATAGCATGATGTATCAATTTAAAATATCTACTCAGTCAATATCACTTATAGTTCCGGAAGTTTGTGAAGCAATAGTCAAAGCTCTTTCGGAGTATATTAAGGTAGGCACATACATAAATAAATAATTAAAATAAATCTATTATAAGTGTTTTTTTTTTTACAAATAAATATCTATATTTGTTGTAATTGAAGTAGGTAGGTACTGAAAAATATTTAATATGAGAATAACAAATAATAATAATAAATTTTAAATAACGTAGCATAACTTTTTTATATTTAAATATAAAAAAAAACAGAAACTTTTTTTTCATGTACTTGCACTTAATTTTAAAACAATTCAATATTTAAAAAATGAAAACATAATTTTTTAACTGTTAAAAAAAAAAAAAAATGAAAACTAACTTATTTTCTAATTATTCTAAGGGATTTTTCCATTGTAAATAATCAGACATATCTATGTTTGAAGTTGTTTCTAAAACTTCTTGGACGCTGGGAGAGTTGGAATAGGAAACGTTCGATGCGGAAGCTGATGAAGTATTACCGTGATAATTGTCATAAAGAGGATAACAATTATTTCTCTGTGGTGGTTCATCGTATTTTCCCATCTCACCTTCATATAAGAGATTGCTCATTAAATTCTGCACCGTGCATTGTGCATAACGCGTACGAAGAACACGCAATTTGCGTGACACTAAATCACCAAACACATCAAATTCATCCAAGTTTTTCTCTTCACGTTCCATGCGGCTTTTTTGAATAGATTTCATCATTTCAAATACGTCTTGAGACTTATCTTCAATTTCTTTAGAGCTTTTGGATGATTTTAGGAACTTATGTGATACTTTTGACGACTTATTGGGAGGAGTGTCTGATACATTTTTAGCATTACTTAGCATTTGTATTGGCTCTTCATTGATTTCATCCACTTCGAATTGATTAGCAGCTCCTTCATGTTCATTAGATTTTGAAATAGTTGTGCATACCTCAATATTTTGTTCATCCTCATCATCGCTGGTTACACAGTCATTTTGCTAAACCAACAATATTAAAATAATTTCAATGCCTTCATATTATTTATTTAATCATTTTCATATGATTTGAATTAGTGAAAGGTCAAACCATGATTTTCTAAATCGAACCGAACTTGAACCTAACTTAAAATTATTTTTTCGAACCCGAACTGAACCTTCAAATTTTCTTTCGAATCGAACCTAGAACCATTTTAAGCCAAATTCGAACTGGTACACCAACTATTTTATCATGTACGGATTGTACCCACAAATTAAATCAACCATAATTACTATTATATTTTAAGTTTTCGTATTACCTATTCAAAATTTTAACTTTTAAGTCTATGTAACTATATTTACAATAAATTTAGATGATTTATTATTCTCGATTCTGAACGGAGCGATGAATGTATTGATTTTACAATGATGCGTGTTTTTTTATTTTTTTATTTTAGTATCTGTGTACACGATTATAGTAGTCGAAATAATGCTTCGATTTTCAACTTCAGTATCTTGTTCGATGGCAAAGCGAATCTAGTAGGTACTTATGGGAGGTAAAAATTTAAAATTCCCAAAAGTTTTCAAAAGCGCCCGGAAAAACAAAAGAAAAATTAAAACGGGAAGAATTTTTACGCAAAATCGGTTTTCGACAAATTTGATTTTGGCTTTTGGTGTAGGCAACTCTAAAACAAATTACCTTAGGTACATGAAATTGTCACTAAATGTTTATTTTAGCATTTTCTATACACCGTAACATTTTCCAAATATTTTGACTTATTTTGAGATGTTTACGGACATTTTCTGTTTCTATTTTTTTTAGTTTTTTTTCTATAAATATCAATAAAATTTTATTAGTTGGTTAAAAAAGCTTGAAAATTTAATAGAAGGCTCCTAGTATATTGTTTCGAAGTTACATGAAAAAAATTAAAAATCCAAAGTCACAGTTTTTTTTATAAGCATTTAAAGTTCAAATATTAACAAAATACTTAAAAATTACGAAAATTTGCAAATTATTTTGAGTTAGAAATTCATAAATAATTTTCTTTTTAGATTTTAAAATGTAACACAAGTTGCCTTATAAGCTTATCTACTTTTATCAAAAAAAAAAAAATGTCTATAAAAAAGTCAAATTACATTTTAATGAGCGTTTGAAATGCAATTTTTACAACCTTCGATATTCACTCGATTTCTCATTTAGCGATTTACTTATTTTGTTGTAATTCAAAAACGAATAACTGTAGATACATGAAAATTATACTGAATGTTTATTTTATCAATTTTTATACTTGATAGAATTTTCAAAATATTTTGACTTGTTTTGAGCTGTTAAAGGACAATTTCATATTTCAATTTTTTTATTTTTTTTTTTATAATAATATCAATAAAGTGTTATCTGTTGGGCCAAAAAGTGTAAAAATTTAATACAAGACTCCTGGTATATTGTTACAATTGTAGTTGAAAAATATTAAAAATACATTAGCACAATTTTTTTTATAGTCATTTTAAGTTCAAATTTGGACGAAATTACATATTAAAAAACCTATTGAATAACTATTTAGTTATTTTGTTGTGATTGTATAATATTATTCGTGGGTACTTGAATCTTCTAAAGTATACTATACTATACTTTAGTATACCTACTATACTTTATATATCTATGATAGTACCACGGTTTGTTGTTGATGTATACATATAAGTACCTACCTAATGGATATTTTTATATGATTATAATCAAATTATAATTTGGAATTTATTATAGGTACCAATTATAGGTCAATTTTTTTTTTAATACCGTAGATAAGTGTATAATATTATGTCTTATACCTAGACTGAAAATTTGATATCATAATTTTAGATGCCTTCAAGCTCAGAAGAATGGAAAAAAATAGCTTTTGATTACAATAAAATTTGGAATTTTCCTCAATGCGTCGGATCTATGGACGGAAAACATGTTGTTATTGAAGCACCAATACTAAGTGGAAGTGATTTTTATAACTATAAAGGCACATTTAGCATTGTACTATTTGCTATTGTAGATGCTAACTATAATTTTATTTACGTTAATGTTGGTTGTCAAGGTCGTATATCGGACGGAGGAGTATTTAAAAGTACTGGATTCCAAAAGCTCATGGAAAATTCTACTTTGAACCTTCCAGATAAAAGAGCGCTGCCAGGTCGGGACAAATTGAGCCCATATGTTTTCGTAGCTGATGATGCTTTTCCTCTTTCACCCAATATAATGAAACCCTATAGCGGACATCAGCCTAAAGCTTCGAAAAATCGTATATTCAATTACCGTCTCAGTCGTGCTAGGAGAGTTGTAGAAAACGTATTTGGTATAATGGCGTCAATATTTAGAGTATTTCGAAAACCTATGCTACTGCAACCGGAAAAAGTTGATAAAATAGTATTGGCTTGTGTTCATCTTCATAATTATTTAAGAAAACATTCATCGAAAACCACATACAACCCACCAGGTACATTTGATTCAGAACAGTTAGATAGTGGAACAGTAGAAACAGGATCCTGGAGAAGAGAACATCAGAATTTACAATCATTTTTACCTATTCATCAAGTTCCCCGAAAGTCATCGATCGAAGCTGCAGAAGTTAGAGACGAATTTAGTGAATACTTCATCTCACATGAAGGTGAAGTTCCATGGCAATTAAACTATTGCTAATTTTGAAAACACTATTATTAATATATTTTTTTAAATATATTTTACTACGAAAAATATTAAATATTTCGATTTATTATTATCATTATTATTTTTCATTGTTTTTGTAAGGTATACTTAATAGCGTAGTAGCGTAAAAATTATTTTTTTTTTTTTTAAACATATTGGAAAGAATTTAAATTTGATTCACGATAGTACCTAACTTGAATGAAATGGAATGGCAGTGACGAAGTGTAATTATGTATTTATTATTTTTATGTTATAATATTTTTCTGTTATGAATATTTTTATGATTAAATGTTGTAAAAATATTTGTATTTATTTATTATATTTAGTGACTACCTAGATGAGTTGTGTACTGCACCACTGTACTACATGGCAACTATTAAAATATGTATACACTTATTTATTTAAATATTTTGAAATAAAGTAATATAATTATTAATATTTATACATACCTGACATTCATCTAATCCAAATTCTCGTGTTTTCCTAGGTTTATTTTTATCTTGTAGAAAACTCATAAGGTCATATCCGAACCATTTAGCATGAAATTCTTTTCCAGCTCCTGATTTTTTCATAGCTTTATAGTTACGCCTTTCTCTTGTGTATTGCGAGTATACATTTTTAAGCTTCCTGTCTATTTCACTAGAATCAGTATTGAATGTGATCGCTATTTCTTTCAATGCATCAGCTGTTTTGAATTTATTTTTATGGTTTAAGTTTTTGGCATCCCACAATATTGGGGATTCACGGTACAACTCAATCAGCTTGCACGTTTCTTCAGTAGTCCATTTTTTTTTATTCATTTTTTTTGCTTAGTTATACCGAATTGCACCGAATAATTTTAATTAAACAAAATAAAACTTAAATAAAACTAAATTTTTTATTTTCGAAAATTTAAATCAAACACACACGTGTCGTGTACGTCAACAGTACGACAGACTAATTGATACTAAAATGGTAGACAGCGAATGTATAATTAATAATTATATAATAAATATAATATATTAATAACCAAATCGGTACTGCCCGCGAAATCCCGAAAAAAAAATATTGCCTGTTGGTTGTTTTGAAAACATGTCCACACACGTTCGACAGTGTTCGCAAAAACAACAACAAAACCAAAACCTTTTGATGTTTACCGACACCAGTAGTATAGATTTGTATGTTCACAGTCTTTTTTTTGTGTCACCACGGTAATTTCACAACGTCCAAGGGAGGATGTCCCCCTTGGACACAATAATTTTACCGTGTAAAAATTATGAAGAATTTACACACTTTTTACACGGTAATTTCACACCATCCAAGGGAGGATGTCCCCCTTGGACACAATAATTTTACCGTGTAAAAATTATGAAGAATTTACACACTTTTTACACGGTAATTTCACACCATCCAAGGGAGGATGTCCCCCTTGGACACAATAATTTTACCGTGTAAAAATTATGAAGAGTTTGCACACTCAAAGTCAGTTTTGTCCAAATATTTACCGTGTACACACTAAATGTTTTTTTCTCAACAAACCTTATTACTAAAATGAAATAATAATTACTATATTCGCATTTACATTTATGTTGGTTGCACTGCAATTGATCTAATTAATGAATGTCAGTATTTTTCTAAAAAATGTATACAATTTTTAGTTATAAGCTGATCATTTTCTCATATTCAGTTACTAATGATCCGCCGTTCACTTAAGTCGTGTCTCATTTTTCTTTATATTCTTGAAGTTTTATTACATTGTATAAGTTATTTAATTTCTCCAAAAATGAATTTTCAAAAATGTCCGAATGATTTTGAATCATTAGTTTATCGTATACGAAATAATCCGACCATGGCTCATCCAAAATTTTCATCGTTTGCATCAAGATTTAAAACATTCAAATTATTCCCGTTAAATACTTCTCAAAATAAATATACATTGTCCGAATGTGGCTTAAAATATTCAGGAGTGGATGATGTCGTGGAATGCTTTTGTTGTGGTCTTATTCTTCATAACTGGGAAAGGCTGGACGACCCATGGATTGAACATTGCAGATTCAGTCCAAGATGTTTATATGTATTATTAATGAAGGGTAATCAGTATGTTCAAAATGTATTAAGTAAATACTGTAAAACCGAACATATTCACAGTTGTGAATCTGAATCATACGATACTGTTTGTTAATCAAGTTTTTATTATATTATGTTATAGTAAATAAAAATAAAATGTTGATTTTTTTTTTACTGTTGACTAATCATGTTTTTATTATATGTTACACTAAATAAAATTAAATGCTGATTTTTTTTAAAAAAACAAATTATATGTGTTAATATTTGATTTAATATCTCACGATCGTATAGACTAATGAGGTTAGTGTGTGTAGAAATAATTTAAATGTATGCTAATCATGTTATAGTAAATAAAAATAAATGGTGATTTTTTTTAAAACAACTTATATGTGTTATTATTTGATGTAATATCTCGTGAGCGTGTGGTCTAGTGGATTACTGCGTGTAGTGTTAATTTAAATGTTTTCAGGTATCAGGTAAGTATAATATGTAATTCTCCCCTCCACTGCATGCAGTAGTCGACTATACTGTACGCTCACATTTTTTGCATTTTTTTTTTTTTTTTTTTTTTTTTTTTTATCTATCAGGTTTAGTATATAATACGCTCACAAAGTAAAAATGCTTTCAGTTCAAAGGATATCTCCCATCGGTTATATTATATCAAATTTAAAAAAATAATTACGTTTATAGTTTGAAAGATTTTTTTAAATATTTAAAAAAAAAAACTTTATATCAATTTTAAAAAAATAATTACGTTTATAGTTTGAAAGGTTATTTAATTATTTAAAAAAAGAACATTAATTCGTTATGGGTCTACCGGTAATTGTGTCAAAATCGGTATTTGACATACGTCCATTTGGTAAGAAGAGTGTTACAGTCGGCCTATTAATCAGCAAACAAATTTCGATTATTGTGTTATTAGAGTGCAAGTTAACGAAAAAAATTATTACATTAAATTTAGAGCAATGGTGTACGCTTATGTCTGAATCTAATTACACTTCAATTACTAACAACTTACATACCAGGTGTAGACGTGTAAGAATCACCGAGAATTTCACATATTCAATTAATGTGAAGCAGAGTTCAATAACCTTACATATAAATGATGATTATATTACACTCTCACATATAGATTTCTGTAGACTTAAACAACTTCAGCATTGTGTGGACCTTTATATCGCAGAAAAACAGAAACGTCTACAGAGTTTTCAAGCAACATTTGATGCAGCTTATGAGCTGATTAAAAACGATGTCCGAGGTTTGCCCATCAGTTGTCAGAGGAACGAATTCACAAACCAGTATATACAAAACTATGATTTTAATTATTATTCTCATCTACAAAACGACGACACTTCATTTTTGTACGAAATATTACAATTTCATTTTAACGCAATGTCTGACATGATTTTACAGGACTTAATAGTGTAATATAATACAAATTCATTTATATTTATGTAATGTTTTATTTATTAAATAAAAAATATTTTTTTAGAATATTACACTCATAATGCTAAATTACTTTTTATCGTACGACGTTCTGGATCCTTCAAAATCACGTCGAAGATGACCTGCATGGTCTCATTCAAACTTGTATTTAAAGTTTGGTCTTTTGATTTATCAGAAGTTGTTATCTTAACAGATGCCTCAGAGTGACGCCACCTGTAACATAAATTAATTATTCAGTGAACAGTGAATAGAAACAGTTGATTTATTTTTTATTATAAGCAATAGTTTTTTTATTAAAAAGTAAACCAAAGTCTAGTATTTACCTCTCCTTTGATGGAATTTTGTTTATGTTCTTACACTTATAGTGTGTTATTGTCCAATAGTCGGTTGCCTTCTCTTCTGGATTAAACTGACTTTTGATGGTAGCCAAACCATCTCCCTGCCGGAAGGTTACCGAATTGATGATTTCTTCATCGAAATCTTCAGTCCGCAATTTCTCCTCAAAGATTTCCCTGTAAGATGAACTCTAAAAAAATAAATAAATAAATTCATGCTATAATTCATCACCTTAGAATATTAGATAAAAGTATTAAGATTATAAATAATTATTTATCTTACTGTTTTTGTCTGTTTAATCTTTTTGTTATTTCTCTTGTCAATCAATTTTTCAGCCCCTCTTTTGAGAGCTGTTTTAGTTTGCTTTGAAGTGGAAGGTTTCATTTTCATATCTACAGATCCGTTAAATTCGTACTATAAAAAAAACTTATAGTATTAAATTTGCTATATTAACAGATTGTTTTTTTTATACATGTATGAGTGGTTTACCACAGAATTGCACGACTGAGAATTGAATCTATCGAACGGTATGTCAGTCGGTGCAATGCCAGAATACTCTAACTATTGCCCCATTAACTGAGACGAATGTATGATCAGTGCAATGCCGGAATACTCTGACTATTACACTATTGTCATATAAATACCGTCCGATAGATTGGAATTATAACCATTGCGTTGAGTAGTTTTACGACTGGCCTATTCACGACTGAGAATTGAATCTATCGAACGGTATGTCAGTCGGTGCAATGCCAGAATACTCTAACTATTGCCCCATTAACTGAGACGGATGTATGATCAGTGCAATGCCGGAATACTCTGACTATTACACTATTGTCATATAAATACCGTCCGATAGATTGGAATTATAACCGCGTTGAGTAGTTTTACGACTGGCCTACAATTTGCTTTAGTTATTAAAGTAATTCATTTACTAACCTCTGATCCAGAATCGACAATCGAAGTTCTGTAAGACATCGTTGAATATTATTGAATGTTGAATTGATGAAGAGGGCGAAGAAGTTCTAGTTGCTGGATGTTGACTGCGAAGTTCCAGTTGCTGGATGTTGACTGTAATATTGCTGTCGATACGCTAGCCTTATATACTGTAATGTTTCCACTACCATAGTAACTTTGAAATGTGAAATATTCAAAGCAATGCTATCGGATATATTAAACCAGCCAACGCCCTTAATTCGACCTCTTATTAATATTAGTTTTATTCCGTCAACGGTTATAATATGACCTCTTATTAATACTAGTTTTTTATTCAGACAACGCCCAAAATTTGACCTAGCTATTTTAAATGAATATTCCGGACGATGGTCAACACCAATACATACATTATATACTATAATACTATAATTACTATTACTACAAAATAACTTAGTTGTTTTTAAAACTAATATTACATTAACAGGTTACACGATTTCTTTGAATATAATGTGAGTTTTAAACGACAACTAGAAAAGTAGGAGATGATTCTCGACTATATAACCCAGAATTTGCCACTCAAACGATATCAGTTCAGCTTGTGTTCTCCACCAGCAACAACAAGGAACAGACATTCGCCATCGAACATTGAAAATACTTCAATCCTATAAAGTATAACAGTCTACCATCAACATCATCAACAGGAATTTACCATCGAACATTGAAAATACTTCAATCCTGCATAGTTTACCAGTCCAGTACCGGCATCATTAACATTGGAAAATACTTTAACCGAACAGCTATCTACGTAAGCATCTACCTATTTCATTATTTATATATATTTTTTTTAAAAAAACCATCTAAAACTCTTTACATCTTTACTAGTTTTTAAAAACGAAAAAAATAATACACGATAGTAAAAAACATAACATAGCATAAACGTTTAGGTAAGTGATTATAACGGATCGATATTCAATAGTTTTATCAGAAATATCAATATTAAATGTACAAAGTATTTATAATTTATTTATTTTATTAAAATGTTTTTAAAATTTAGAAGGTTGACCGATTAAAATATCTATATATATTATAATGTATATTATAAATGGTTAAAAAGTTATTAAGTTTAAGTTTAAAAAAAACAAGTTTATACAGTATGTATATGATTATAATTATAGAATAGCATAATATAAAAACTTGATTATTATAATATATAAAATACAACCATCTTAGCTAACATTAAATATACACAATGCTGGTTGATATAAATCATTTTAATTATCAGATTTTTTTTTTTAAACATCTTTCTATATTTTTATAATTTATATTAGTTCTAATATATTTACACAAAAACGTTTTCAAATGATGAATTCTTACAATAATATTTTAAACGAAATAGACTATTATAAAAAATTGATTGAAAGTTATACAGAATCAGATAAAAAAGACCACATCACTAGAAGATTCAGACTTAAACAAAATAAAAAAAATTGTAAAAATATAAAATACCAATTGTTTTTAATTAGAACAAGTGCTTCTTCTTCTCTCAATGTTAACAATCGAAAATTTATATTAAAAGAAAAATTGCTTTTTTTTAAAGAAGAAAAAGAAAAGATCATTACATTTTATCGATCTAGCTGTACCGACTATTGGTTATGTGTAAATAATTTTAATATGCAGTTAGAAAATCTTAATGATCAGCTACAACAGTTGAGTACAAACTGTTGAAATCAAAATTATATTACCTATATTATATGTAGTATTGTATATATTATTATGTTTATGTTTAAAAAATAGTTAGATGATAGTCACATGTAAATAAATAAGCATTCTAAACTAAAAGTTTTTTTTGTTCACATTATTTTTTAATTTTTTTTTAATTGTACTATTTATAATTAATATACCAACCTACTAAAAATGTTTTATTTATTAATTTGTAAACTTAGCATAATAATCATAAGCTAATATTTATATATGATGTATAACCATAATTAATTTTAATTTGCTGATAGTATTTATGCTTATATTCCAATACATAAACTAGTCTATTATTATTATTAGTATTATTTACTACTGTCAATATTTGCTATTTTATTTTTTTATTAAAAAAAAATGGAATCAAAATCATTTATTATGGATAAAATTAACGATGTTATTCGAGAGGCCGAGAATAATGACCGAGCAATGGATGAAAAAGAATTTAAAAAATAAAAATAAAAATATTGATATAAAAATAAAAAAAGCTGTTTTAAAACCAAAAAAATTAATTGATGTTATATTCGTTAAATATTGCTAAGAAAAATGAAAAAAAACATTCAAAAAGGATTATCTAAATTATATGCTCAATACAATTATATGAACAGTGGTTAATAGTTTATCAATCATTTGTTTATTAATCATTAATTTTTGACTCAAAACTGCTTTTTTATTTTTAAAGTCTTGTAAATATGTTCTGAATGTATTAATTTATTTGAATGATATTTGAAATAAAATGATCTACCTACATTATTATTATATATATTTTTTTTATTTATTCTATTCACAGTTTCATCATGAAAAGACGAACGGTGAGAAAATGCCAGCGAACAATTTCTACTGATAAAGAGCTATTCGAAATTGAACGATTTAAAAAATGTTCGAAAACTTTTATCATCAGGAATACATTGGATTTTATAGATTACACGCTTTTTTTTAACCATATTTCAGAGAAATTAATTTTGAAGTTAAAAGAATCGTGTGAAAATACATCTATAAAATTTAATTTAGTTGTAGATAGTGTTTACGAAAGAATTTTAATGCAAGAAGTACAGGATATTGCATTCAAAACTTCTAATGTTTTCGCGTGTAATTCATCAAATTTCAAAAAATTACTAAACAACATGTTCAATAAATTGTTACGAGAAGAGGCAGATTTTAAACAGAAAGGTTCTGGATGGTCGCTTAAGGTGATAGAAACATTGCAGCTGAGAATCAATATAGTGAATCCTCTGAAAGGAGGAACATATATTGATTTACCTAAGTATGTTAAAGATAAAAAAGCGATTATCAATGTGAAAAATAGTGATAATAAATGTTTTAAATATGCATTATTATCAAAGTTTGATAATCGCTCCAATAAAACTAATTTTAATGAAAAATATTTTAAGATGTTAGAGTTAAAAAGTGGTTTAAATTTTAAATGTGTTGATTTTCCAACACCGATCAGTAAGATACCCAAATTTGAACGTATAAACAATATTTCAATAAACATTTATAGTTTGGATGATAAAGAAACATTTTTTCCCTTGTATGTATGTAATACTGAAAGAAATAATCATTTTGACCTATTTTTGTTTAATAATGATGAAACATCACATTATTGTTATATTAAACATTTTTCAAGATTAATCAGAAGTCAGAAAACGAAAAATTGTTCAAAGTTAATTATTTGTAAGAGATGTTTCACAACTTTTGGTACTCAACCGTGTGAAAGTAAGCTTTGGGGTTTTAAAGGATTAAATGAACATCAACGTAATTGCGGAAAGAATCCATTGGGGAGGCCTATAATGTTTGAAGAGGGGGATGACGATTTCATCTATTTCAAAGGTTATAAAAAAACCCATAGGATTCCATTTGTCATTTATGCAGATTTCGAATGCATTTTAACACCTAAACAATCTTATAAATTCATTAAAAGACATAAAAACCAGCAAAAACAGAAAACTCATGTTACACATTTACATGAAATAATGAGTTACGGGTTTTATGTTAAAGTTGACTATAGTATCATATCAAAAGAGCTGGTAAAACAGTTTCAAATTCCGACAAAGGTAGTGATTTATAGAGGTGAGAAGGCTGCAAAAAAGTTTATGAAAAATATGATTGATATCGGGAATAATATCAATAAAATTTATCAAATTAATACACCGATGGATAAATTAACTGAAAGAGAAGAAAAACATTTTCAAAGAACCAAGTTTTGTGAAAAATGTTCAAAAAATTTTAAAAACAATAATTTAATTAAAGTTCGAGATCACTGTCATTTAACTGGAAAATATAGGCAATGTCTCTGTCTTCAATGTAATTTTGAAATAACAAGTCCATCATTCGTGCCAATTTTCTTTCATAATTTATCGTATGATAGCCACTTTATAATTCGAGAACTCGGTTGTAATGATAAAGATATTCACGTTATTCCTAATTCGTCAGAAAAATATATATCCTTTAGCAAAGAAATCGCACATAGATTTAGTTTAAAATTTGTTGACACATTCCGATTTATGAGCGAGTCGTTAAGTAAACTTGCAGGCAATTTATCCGAAGATAAGTTAAGGTTTAGAGAAACTCTTAAAATATTTTCCATGAAATCATTAGATCTAGTTACACGGAAAGGAGTCTTCCCTTATGAATATGTTGATAGTTGGAGTAAATTAGATAATGATTTTTTACCATCAAAGCTTGAATTCTATAACTCATTAACAGATGAGGAAATTAGTGATGAAGATTATGAACATGCAAAAAATATATGGAATACATTTGAAATAAAGACTTTAGGGGAATATAGCGACCTTTATTTAAAAACTGATGTTACTATACTAGCTGACGTGTTCGAAAATTTTAGAGACATATGTTTAGCTACTCTTAGACTAGATCCTGCTCATTATATGACTGCGCCTGGATTTGCTTTTGATTGCATGCTTAAGTATACAAAGGTTAAATTAGAGAGGTTAAAGGATTATAATATGTTACTTTTCTTTGAGGAATCAATAAGAGGGGGAATTTGTCAATCAACTAAAAGATATGCTAAAGCAAACATCCCAAATATTGAAGGATTGGAGTATGATTCAAATAAACCGATTACTTGGATCACATATCTCGACTGTGTAAATTTGTATGGGAAGTCCATGTTGACAGAATTACCTTTCAAAGATTTTGAATGGGTTGATGATCTCGACATAGATGTAACTAAAATTTCCGATGATTCTGAAGTAGGATATATATTAGAAGTTGATATCGAGTACCCTAAGCATTTGCATAAAAACCATAATGATTTCCCGTTTTTACCGTTTAACGAATGTCCACCAAATTCAAAAGTTGAGAAATTGTTAACTACTCTATCACCGAAGAAAAACTATATTGTACATTACAAAAATTTGAAACAAGCAATTTCTCACGGTCTTAAAGTAGTAAAAATTCATCGAGCTATCCGCTTTTCACAAAAAAAATGGATGGCGTCGTACATTGAATTCTGTACAAAAATGAGAGCAGGAGCAAAAAACGAGTTTGAAAAAAATTTCTGGAAGTTGTTAATTAATAGTGTTTTTGGTAAATGTATGGAAAATGTCCGAGCAAGAACTTCTATAAAACTGGTTTCATCAGAAAAAAAAGCGAATAAACTAATGGCAAAAACTAGTTTTAAAGACAGAACTATATACTCTAAAAATCTCATGGCTATTCATCAACATAAGGAAACTATTAAATTCGATAAGGCAATTTATGTAGGATTTGCAATTTTAGACGTTTCGAAAACATTTATGTACGATTTTCATTATAATGTCATGAAGAAAAAGTATGGCACTAAAATTAGTTCTTTATATTCGGATACTGATTCCTTGATATACGCTATTCAAACTATCAATTTTTTCAATGATTTAAAAAATGATTTATTACCATATTTTGATACATCTAATTACCCTAAAGACCATTATTGTTATAGCGAATTACATAAAAGTCAACCAGGCTTTTTCAAGGATGAATTGAAGGGAGTAATACTTAAAGAATTCGTATCATTAAGACCAAAATTATATGCATACAAAACTGTAGACGGTACTGAGGAAAAAAAGCAAAAGGTGTAAAGAAATATATTATTAAAAAACATATGCAATTCGATAATTATAAGGATATACTAAACGCTTTTATAAACCATTTATCTGTTAAGGATAAATTAACTCATAGAACCATGAATTTTATCCAATCAAACAAACATGTTGTTCAATCGAAAACAATGAACAAACTTGTTTTAAGCGCTAATGACGATAAACGTCATATAAATGATGACGGGATAAATACTTTAGCTTATGGTCACTATAAACTGGATAAATTATGTAATGAAGGAAAAAGAATTGATAAATCCGCAATTGATATAAACAAAAGCGTAATCTAACGGTAGTGTAATAAAATTTATTTTTTTAAAAAAAATAAATTAAAAAAAAAAAATAGCTTTTGGGATAAAGAAATTACAAACTAAAAAACAAATAATTAATTCAACTTTTTTTTCTAACTTTTATTATTAAAGTATTACATATTATGCATAAAAAATCTTTATTTTAAAATATCTGATGATGTTATCCATGAATTTTGACTTGAATCAAAACCTAACCATTTAACAAGCATTTTATTCCCAACTTTTTTACAATACGTTCAATGAGAAAGGTGTTTGGAAAATCAGTTAATTTAATTTCCTGTTCATAAAAACCACCTAAGATTATATTGTCTGATTCATCCTTTAGTTGATAAGTTACTGGATTTGTCTGTAAAACTTTTGAAACTGTAAATATTTCCGTTGTCCAATTTGGTGTATATCCTTTACTAAATATATGTTTATACTTAGATATTCTTACTTTATCATTAATTTTAAATTTTGGATTATATAATGTACCATTTATTTGTGTATTAAATTTAATTTTGTTTGTATTCATTCGAGCTTCATTCGGTGTACATTTGATTGTTCTATGTTTTGTATTATTATAATTTTGTGTAATTTTTGATAGTGTATTATACCAATTCCATGTACCAGTAGCAGTAAAATGTCTATATATATTATTTTTAAGACTCTGGATCACGCGTTCCGCGATTGCACATTTAATAACACTGTATGAACTGTAATGTTTAATTTTGTATTTTTTCATTAAATCTTGAAATTGAGCATTGTAAAATTCTGTACCATTATCTGTCTGTAATAATTTCGGATGAGCTTTTTTCAATATATTAAACATACCTTTTGTACATTCTTTCGATGTTTTATTTTTCAACGCCTCAAGCCATACGTACTTACTATATGTATCTATGACAACTAAAATATACTTAAAACCATAATTTTGTTTAGAATGAGATTGCATGTCCATTAAATCAGCTTGCCAGAGGTCATCAATAAACCGCGTTACTACACTGCGTCTAGGAAATATTTTTCTCGCTGGCCGATGTAACTCATTAGCTATACTCTCTAAGGTAGCCATTATACTATAATATTTCTCTCACGTAGTTCCTCTAAAATAGATATTATTTCATTATTCACACCAGTATTACCAACACTTTGTGATGATGTCAAAAGATTTAATCTAGTTACTAGCTCATTCGGATCGTCATAATAAACTAATTGGGTTTGAGGTAAGACATCTTTATATAAACCAGAACCTTTCATAGTCTTTGGTGATGAAGTAAAATTAAACATCTTTTCAACTAATGGATTTGTAGACATGGAACTGTTTGCTTCCGGATTAAAATCAAATGGTTCAAATTCCTGTGTTATTTTTTTGCGTTTAGCGCTTGAACTAGATAAATGATTGTCAAATGATTTTAAATTAATTCGAGGAGTTGTATTCTCATTAATTTTACTTATTTCTTCGTTAAACTGTTTTTCCTCCATTTTCATTCGATCATACAGTGGTTTTACAACAGTCACCCATTTATGGTACCTCGAGGTTCTAGGTTTTCCATCTGCTTTTAAATGGACTCCACTAGTTTTCAAAATATTGTAATAAGATTCTATATCTGCTATAGTTGTATTTTTTGGTTCCTTCTCACATAATAAAGACCATAGTCCTGGTGTAAATTGGTAGTATTTATTAAGCAACAGCAATTTGCCGTGAATAAAAGTAACAGAATGTTTTCCTATTTTATATGAATCACTATTTTTATCATAATACATACCATAAGATTTATCATAACGTGTTGATTTAGGACGGTTATTTAAAAAATTTTCATATGATGAATTTAATTCATCATCATTATCTTCTTCACTAATGCACGGGGTTTCTGATTTATTTTCTAGTTCAGTTGACCGTGTGTTACATATTACATTTTGTTTCACATGTGTACTCAATGGTTCAATTATCGGCTTAAATGCTTCACGGAAATAGTTTTCAGAATCTATAACACCACGTTTCATTTCCATTATTTTTTGTTGTATATTTTTTTTTGATGTTATTAAATTTTCCAACAAGACTTTTTCTTTGTTCATTGTTAATAATAAATGTAATATACCTGTATCGTATGACTACTGATGACACTATGCAGATAATAACTGTGTGACGGTATATTTATATAAACTAATAAAATTATTTTATTTTAATGAATGTATGAAAACCGCATCTATACCTTCCTTCATTCATTTCTCGAGTTTTATCGATAACCATAAACCCATAATAGCTATGATTCCAGCATAAATGAGAAATTTTCCGAAATTCTGAGAAATCCATATCTGCAGACGAATGATCGTTGAATATATGTCGTAAATTTGTATCATCTTGTTTCAGTATTATTAAAAAGTTTGCGTTATCTCTTACAAGCTGTTTTGATATTTTAGAATATGTCTGTGCTAAATAAAATACGGAGCTGGCACCTGAATGCCTACCAATGCTAAAGTATTCTCTGATTACAGATTGTGGGCCGCATATCACATCATCAAAAATTATAATAGAATTTTTCTTGGTTAAGTTTGGTTTTATAACCTTATCAGCGCTTGTAAATAGGAAAAAATTAGCACCTTGTATATCATCTATTATTTTTTTTAATAAAACATATTTTTCCTGATTAGAGGTTTTAGAGTATAAATAAATATTTTCAAATCTTAACCCGTTTGCATGTGTGATCAGATTATACATTATATTTGTTTTTCCTGAACCGCTGGGACCAACTAGTATAGCACGTATAGTATCGGGTAATAACGAACCGTGTCTTGATGGTTTTTTTACTACCTGAACATCTACATTTATAACATCCAATTTATCTTTCTGTTCGATAAAATCCATATTATTTTCTTATAAATACTCTAGAATTTCCAATTTATAATCAGTTATCGATGACGCGTTCGACTCGTAAGTGCAAGTCAGTCAAGACTGGAAAAGGATTTGTAAACTCTCTTATAAATAGTCTCCCGTTCGAAGCCCATGTTTCAGGCTATCAGTATTGCGGTCCTGGTACGAAATTAAAAAAAAGGTTAGATCGTGGTGATAAAGGAATAAACCCGTTGGATGCTGCTTGTCGTGATCACGATATTGTTTATGCAACGAGTAAAAATTTAGACGATAGACATAGAGCTGATAAAGTGTTAGAAAATCGTGCTTGGGAAAGATTTAAAGCAAAAGATACTCCTAGAAAAGAGAAATTTGTTGCGTACGCAGTAACAAACGCAATGAAAGCTAAAAGAAAAATAGGTATGGGCTGTAAACGGAAAAGTGCTATAAAACAAATGGTATACTAGCAGCGAAGAAAAAAAGAATCTCGAAGAAAAAGAATGGTGGTAAAAGGTTGATTTTAGCACCGAGACAGTCAGGAGGTGTAATTCCCTTAATACCTATATTTGCAGGATTGTCGGCACTTGGTAGTTTGATGTCTGGAGGTGCTAGTGTGTATAATGCGGTTCAAAATTCAAAAAGAAAAAAAGGCAGTGGTTTGAAATCAGACAAGAATAGGTTAAGAAAAAAAAACTGATGATCACGCTACCTGACAGACCGCTTTCATCTCAAGATATTATAAAATATGTCGGAAAGTTGAAAATCAATCATTTCCGTGGAGTCTTTTCACGTGATAACTTGCCTAAAAAACCGCATGCGATTGAATGTGGCATATTAAACTTAGATATATCTTCAGGAGACGGAAGTCATTGGGTAGCGTTTTATAAAAATAAGGACAAAGTAGTATATTTTGATAGCTTTGGTGATTTGTCACCACCAATTGAATTACAACATTATTTTAGGCAGTTCAAAATAGTATACAACTATTCTAACTATCAAGATTTCAATACATTCAACTGCGGCCATTTATGCCTTGAATTTTTACAATGTATGAATCTGTTACACTAAGTTTGACTGGGAATACAACTATATTATCTACAAATTATTTTCCGACTCTAAACGTTTACGAGGATTCGGAAATAGCTTTGTTATGTTTAAAAACACTTAATTTATTTCCAAACATAAATTCAGCTAATAACCGACTGGAGATAGAAGTAATTCCTTCAACAAGTAATAGATTTATCCTAAAAACGTTTATATTTATTTTAGAAAAAGGATGTTATGAAATTGAAGATATTAACAACAAAATTTCGAAAGAGTTATTTAACTTTAACAATAAATGTAGAACACAGCTAACATTCAACGTATCTATTGATCCCATAGATTTTAGAACATACATTGAATGCAATGGGATACTAAAGTTAAATATTCCAAACAGTATAGCATCTGTTTTTGGATTTGAAAAGAGAACCTATAAACAAATAAACAAAGCTCTTCGATCGGGAAAAGCTGCTAATTTAAACACAATTAACTCTATAAAAGTAATGTGTAATATAGCACATGGGTCATTCGACAACCGACTTCAAAGTCATTCAATATATGAGTTTTTCCCTAGTGGGAGAACTGGATCGAAAGTAGTTCAGTCACCACTGAATTTGATATATTACAGATTAAACACAACAGACATTAATTCAATAACTATACAGTTAGTTGATCAAAACAATAATCCCATCGATAACTTTAATGAGACATTGACAGTTGTTCTACATATTAAACGTCACGAGTCATATTATTAAATTTATATCTCAGATATCAGGATGTACGAGTCAGTTACTTTAAGTTTAACCGGCAACACAACCATATTATCTACAAATTATTTTCCGTCTATAAACCTTTACGAAGACTCAGAAATAGCTTTGTTATGTTTGCAAACATTTAATACATTCCCGAATATCAACAAAGATAATAATAAATTTGCTATACAAGCAGTTGACCATAATAATAATAATACTGATCGTATGTGGTGTTATATTAAACTGGAAGAAGGATGTTATGAAATCAAAGATATTAAGCATCGAGTTATGGAACAAATAAATATTTATAATGAAAAATTCCAAACCAAGTTAACATTTGACATTTCGGTTGATTCTAACGACTTCAGATCATATATAAAATGTAATGGAATACTTCACTTTGAGGTTTTACATAGCATAGCACCTGTATTGGGTTTTGAAAAACGAGAATATAAGCCAGATTATGAAACTCATAGATCGGAAAAAGCTGTGAATTTTAACACAATTAATTCTATAAAAGTAATGTGTAATATAGCTCAAGGATCATTCAACAACCATCTTCAAAGTCATTCGATTTATGAGTTTTTCCCTAGTGAAACGTCAGGATCGAAAGTTGTACAGTCACCACCAAATTTAATATATTACAAATTGAATAAAACAAATATTGATACGATAACCGTTCAGTTAGTTGATCAAGATCATAATCCGATTGACAATTTTGGTGAGACATTGACAATTGTGTTACATATTAAACGTTACGGGTCTTGAGATGGGATTAAAATTCAATATAAACCCACTACTTCGGATCAGTACAACTAGTCATAAGACTAAAGTGCTACCAGCAACATCAAATAAAATAAAAAAATTGACAGTGAAGAATAAAAAAATTTTGCGAGCTCTGGGCTATCAATTAAAGCAGAATGCCTGAAAGTGATATTTTGGATATAACTTCGCAGTACGAGACGGATTCTAAAATTACGAAAATTGAATATCATTCCTACACACCGTATACTACATCATTTAATAATAATGATGAAATACGTATATCAATCCAGCAAACGGATGTTTATCCATATCTACACGAAAGCTTTATTTTTTTGGGGGGGACATTTACTGATGCTACCAAAGTGAAACTAACTAATAATGGTTACTCTTACCTCTTCGAACAAATACGATTGGAAATCAATGGGATAGAAGTAGATAGCACACGTGTTCTTGGAATCACTAGCTCGTTGAAAGGTTACTTATCCTGTACGCCAGATAACTACAATTGCTATGAAAATGCTGGCTGGAATTTTAAAAACTTAACGCAATCGGAAAATGACAAAGGTGAATTTAGTGCTTGCATTCCATTGAAATATTGGCTAGGTTTGTTTGAAGACTATAAAAGAATATTAGTGAATTCTAGATTGGAATTAATATTAACTCGAAGTCATAGTGATTTAAATGCTTTACAAGCTAAAAGTGGTGCTACTGTTACTGAAGGTAAAGTTACCTTAAATAAAATAGTCTGGAAGGTTCCACATATAACGGTCGACGATGAAGAAAGGCTAAAATTATTGAAACTTATAGAAAAAGAAAAAAGTCTATTTATCCCTTTTAGATCTTTTGAAACTTTTGAATATCCTGAACTCGGAACCACTAAAAAAGTTGTGTGGAATTTGAAAACTGCTTCAAAATTAGAAAAACCACGATTCATCATAATTGGATTACAGAAAGGACGCAAAAATGTGTTATCAAAAGATTGTAGTATATTTGATCATTGTAATCTAACAAACGTTAAAGTATTTCTGAACTCGATAGCTTATCCATACGATAATTTGAATTTAGATTTTTCGAAAAATAATTTCACCTTATTGTATAATATGTATACATCTTTTCAAGAATCGTACTATGAAAAAAGTATTCGTAACCCGATATTGAGTCCTTCTACTTTTGTAGCAAACGCACCAATTATAGTTATCGACACTTCAAAACAGAACGATTCAGCCACAGCCTCAGCAGTGGATGTTCAATTGGAAATTGAAGCTTCAGATTCGCTTACAGGTGTAACTGCTTATTGTTTATTAATTCATGATCGTATTGTAGAATATGTACCTTTTACTAGAGAAGTAAGAAAACTTGTGTAAATATATTTAAGAATTAATTTTCAATAATAAAAAAATCTATTATTACATAACTTGTGTTCTGTATTTTAAATAATTATTTCATTTTAGTAATAAGGTTTGTTTGAGTGTGCAAACTCTTCATAATTTTTACACGGTAAAATTATTGTGTCCAAGGGGGACATCCTCCCTTGGATGGTGTGAAATTACCGTGTAAAAAGTGTGTAAATTCTTCATAATTTTTACACGGTAAAATTATTGTGTCCAAGGGGGACATCCTCCCTTGGACGTTGTGAAATTACCGTGGTGACACAAAAAAAAGACTGTGAACATACAAATCTATACTACTTCTATTAGCATTAACATTTTGTTTTGATTTTTCTTAAGTAATCTATATTTAATATATAAAGCTGTAGAGTTTGTTTGTTTGAACGCGCTAATCTCAGGAACTACTGGTTCAAATTGAAAATGTTTTGGATAGTCCATTAATCGAGGAAGGCTATAGCGGGCTATATAACATCACGCTACGACTAATTAATAGAAGTGCTCAAACAGAGATTTCGAGATTTATAATAAATAATTAATAGAAATAGTATTTATTTATTATTGGTTGCTATTGGTTAATCGGCAGTGTTGAGACCAGATAAGAAAAAATTATCTAGATATAGATATAAGGTTATTGCTCTAATATTATCTTTTTTTTTTTTTTTTCTGTTTGTACCGACGGCGTCGCGGGAACAGCTTTCGCATTACTTCCGCGACGCCGCCATCGTTTATTTGACAACAGATAATGTATACATAATAGGGGGGTAGACGGGACAATACCCCGACTTACCCCCCGGGCATGGTCCTAAGTTATACATTACATACATTACAAATACGTTACAATATAATATACGTATCTTGGCTTGTTGATTCACATTTTGTGGTTGACATGGGTTTCTCGGGCCGACCGGAGTCAGTCACCCTCGATTTCGCGTGCGGTCCGTATTGGCGGGCCGACCGGAGTCCGCCGCCCTCGAGCTCTCGTTCTCCTGTTGAGATGCCGCG